>JAMPIV010013811.1:0-70789 GCA_024509875.1 Oreohelix idahoensis
TGAGTGAAATAGCGAGCACTACCGCACTGGTTTTGAACCAACAAAACAAGTAGTTAGGCAGGGATGTATTCTTTCACCGCATCTTTTCTCTTTGTACAGCGCGACATCACGAGATCAGTCAAAGGTGAATTGAGATTACGAGTTGGCTTTCATGACCTTTCAACTCTCCAAGGAGCATAGACCTGTGACAGCCTTATACCAAATCTTACTGTCCCGTGCCATCAGCTCAAGGTCTTTCCATGTCTTCTTTTAAAAACTGCTAAGTTCATCAAAGTTCAATGGGTGTGGACATTTTCTTCACTTCCCGGTGTGTGTGTCACAAGATGGAATTTAGGGCGACCTCTTTCCGATCTCTTTCACTACGGCGGTAATCAGTTACATTTTTGCACCGATTTTATTGCCATTTTTTCCGAGTGCACCCTTTTCTTTCTCTGTCCACTGTAGCAGATATTGTGTATTTTCCTTCTCACTGATAAGTCATCACGTCTGTTTGTTACCCGTCCCTTTCCTAAACATTTGCAAAGGCGCAACAAAGCTTTGCTAAGATTAAACGCAGATTACAGACATACACGCGGTGGAAACGTATGACATAAGCGCTTTCTGTTCGACTTGCTATGATAAGATTACTTTAGATAGTAATAATTTGTTACATCTGAAACACATTACTGAGAGAGTTTACAGATGTGTTGGTGAGTCCGCCTGCCAGGGATCGGATATTTTCATGCCATATACGGAAGACTTGAGCTCTACATTATGTTCAAAATGTTTCCATGTCAGGAAATTTTGAAATCGCTTCTCCCCAACCTTTTGGTTTGAAACGATTGGTGCTTTCTTAGCTTCGTTACAACCAGATGTGGGAGCAGGACAGTGAATATAACCTGACACGTTTCACACGTTTTGGGAGCCGCGGTAGCATAGTGATTAGTGCACTGGCTTCCTAGCTCAGTGGTCTATTGTTCGATCCCCAGATGAGGTGGGATATTTTTAGGCCGCAAACGGCTCCTGGGTCGACCCAGCCCCAATTGGGTACCAGAGCAACTCTGGGAAGGTTAAGGCGGCCGGCGTGATGCTGACCACATCACCCCTAGTGTGCCGATGGTCAAGAAAATATGGGCCTAACACCATATTCCCAATATGCCTCAATGGGCGTGTAACGGGATCCCTCTCCTTTTCATTTCAGTGTTAAGACACTGTGAAAATCGCTTGCCAAGATGACACAACCAGACCTTGCCAGAGTAAAGCCTAGAATCTAGAATTCCATTTTATCAGACCGGACACTTTTTATTGGAGAATCTTGACGGACTTACAAAAAACAACCCAGGAAATCTCTATCATTTTAAATAAGGAAATCCGGAATATCTGAGGAAACTGAACAACACGGAGTTAGAGAGGGAATTAAAGTTAACGACCCCAAGTACACGTGTAAAAAGGCATCAGCTAGTGCATTAACTTCATTCATCTGAGCAAAAAGTATGTGAGCCAGGATTGGCGTAAGTTGTTATTTTACATTCTATATTTTCATTACTAACATGTGAACTAATATGTATATATTACCATGTGAATTTTAATATGTGAAAATCGCTAGTGGATGTCCAAGTCATTTGAGGCTGGCAACCTCAGCGTATAGAATGATGATTTCATGAATTACCACTGCAAGGGCTGGTGATTGCTTTATTACTAGTTTCTTAAAGAGAACTAAAAGCAAAAGGTAATCCCAAGTTCCATATGAAGCAGGGAGGGAAAGATGAAAGAAATAATGTACATTTTAATTATAATACTTGCTGTTTAAAACCAGTGTAAATGTCGAGATTAACATATTCACTTTAAAATTAAGGGAAGTTTCAAACTTTTCAAATCAGAGTAAACATAAATGAAAACATTCAGTTTATATTGTGAACACTTTTGAATCAGTGGCGATGTAAATGTAAACATATTCTATCTGTACTATTAAGCTTTTTATTTAAATGTAAAGTAACTATAAAAGCTATTCAATTTAAATGTAAAGAAAGTTTTCTCTCAAGGGATTAAAGTTAATTCTCACCGAGGGTAAATTCTGAGTAAATGGGATGGTAGAACAGGACAGAAGGGGACACATAAGTATGTGTCGGTAAACGCAATACTCAGGAGAGCGTTTCGTTTCTAATCTTTTACCATAGTTGTGGTGGTACCAGTTAAAGGGTACTATCTCTGGAACAAGAAGGGAACAGTGGCCTGAGCTTTAAGACGAGATACCAACTTTGTAGACTCTCCCTGACACTCCTGTGAACGAGCTGCACCCTACTTCCTTGACCAGCGTCGAGCGTGAGCAGTGTAAAAAGAACGAACCCAGCGGGAGCAGAAACAACCACTGGCAGCTAAGTGCAATATATAAGCTGCCAAAGTGAACTTTTTTTTTTCATAGGAACTATCAATCAATGATGATCCCTTTCTTTTAAACTATTCAATTATTTTGAAACTTAAGTGATTATTAAATTTTGTTATTTGCAATTTTACAAATTTAACTTCGATTTAATCATTTTAAATGTACTGCATGCTTGTCTCAGTCAATTTACTAAACACATTCTAAACAGAGCTATACCAGAATAATAATAATTCCATAGAGTAAATCAGAGGTGGGGAATTAAACAAGCTAAGATTAGTCATTTCTTAATTCTTCACAAAAGTTCGCGGCAGATTCTAGAACTAATGTGCTCAGCCAATGAAGCATTGTTTTCGCTTATCTGAATATCTAGTTAACTACGTTGAGATAGAAGCGTTATTACCCTTCTATTTACAAATCTGCCAAGAGTACTCTTGTGCGAAGGTAGACACCTTTGAAGCCCATATTAGATACTCTTGGAGTTTTGGCCACTGTTGGACCACTACTGAAAAGCAGGGAAGGCAATACCGTCACGGTGTGGACCAGAGAGAGAGAGAGAGAGAGAGAGAGAGAGGGAGGGAGAGAGAGAGAGAGTTCTAGCTTGAAATTAGGAGTTTGTTAGCATACCAAAATATTATGTCAGTTGACATTTATGTAATATAATAATATATATAATAAATATAATAGCCCCTTCAATCATAATTGACTACGGGAATGCGCCCCTTCAATCATAATTGACTACGGGAATGCGCCCCCGAGGTGACATCCCTCAGCTGCTTATTTTCCTGGCGTTCCTTTCGACGTTTTCTCCTCTCTTCTGCTTGTTGTGAGAGCTTCTTTTCGCCCAATCTGAGGTGGCGCCGTAGTCTTGGTGCAATCGGCAGCTTCATCTTCCCAGGTTGCTGGATTTATGTCCAGGGCCCTGATGTCTCTCTTGCACTCATCTTTGAATTTTAGCTGCGGTCGTCCAACTGTTCTTTGCCATCTGCCAGTTGTCTATAGAAGATATCTTTCGGGATGTGACCATCTTCCACGCTGCTCCTCGAGAATAATAATATGAGAGCGAAAAGAAGACACTAGCGATGGACAGGACAGTCCTTAAAGAAACATGTTGATAGCATTACAAGGCAGTCCTTGTTCTGGAATCCCCATGGTAAGAGAAATGGGGGAGACATAGAGAAGACATAGAGAAGAGAACTGGACACTGAAATGAGGAAGACATGAAAGTACTTTGAGCTGATGACGCGGAATAGGAAGACTTCACTTTGTGTGTCAGGGCCGGGGGAAAGGGGGGGGGGGGACGGTTTAAAAGATGATAATGATGATGGTCTTCTTCGTATACTCTCAGACGTAAATTTGAAGATGTTCAAAGAAAGCAGTGGTCAGTTTGACACTATTTCTATCTCCATATAGCTTTTCAAGGAATGGAACTGTTCACGGCCATACTTGCTTTCTCTGTTCCTCATATGTCCAGCATCTTTGAAGCAGATGTCCATCAGTCATTTTATCTGTGGCACAGTTACTCATCGATGATGAGGGTGATGATGATTGTATGAGAGCTAAAGACGATGAAAAGGAAGATCTGTAGACACGATTTCCAGACTTCTTTCGTCGCGCCAGATTACTTCTTCCGGCTACTAATTGTGGTCAGCGTTGATCTGGTTTACTGTAAACATCCAACTTGAGATTTGAACTTCAAATTATCTGGTATTTATGCTGTAGAAAATTTCATTTTGGAGGGTTCAGTGAATGCGTGGCGACAGTTGGATTCAGTAGTATGCAGTTTCAGTGTGTATTTGTCTTCATGATTTTCCCTTTCTCTATCTGTGTAGTATAGATCCACCAACGCAGCCCGCCCCCCCTTGCATGAAGCCTACACAAAGCACCCACATGCTGTTGCAGAGGTTGCCTCTGTAGCAATTAGTTTTACATGATTCCACATGAAATTAACTTCTGCTTTATACTTCATTACACACTTATGGATAAAGTATATGATAAGCGCTTAAGCACCCCAGGCTTTTTGTCAATTTGATGTTACATTTTTTTTACTGCAAGCTATAAACTCCGTGAAAAATTATTTGTGGCTTTTTAGTGCATTAAAAGCCTGTGTTTAAAATATGTGTTTTTATACTTTTTATCATAGCACAGGTGTCCTTCAGCGTTGGGGTAGTTTCTTTGTCGGAGTTTCAGGTTTTGATAAGTTCCTTACACAGGGGTTCAGATTTGGAGTTGTTCCTGAAATGGACTGTCAAACTGTAATTGGTTTCTTAGCCAGGGTATGCATCAATTTTGGGATAGTTTCTTAGTCGGAGTGTTAAATTTGGAGTTATTTCCCTTACTTCCTTAAATGGAGAGCCAGATTTGGAGTAGGATTTTAAACGGGAGGTCAGATTTAGAGGTGTTACTTTATCATAGCGTCTATTATCTTCAGAGTAGTTTCTTTAGTAGTGTCAGATTAGAAGTAGTTCCTTGAAGAGCGTGTCAAAGTTGGGGGTCGTTTCTTAAACGTCTATCAGCTTCGGCGTAGTTTCTTAGCCGGGGTGTCAAATTAGAAGTAGTTCCCTGAAGAGCGTGTCAAAGTTGGCGGTCGTTTCTTAAACGTTTATCAGCTATGAAGTAGTCACATTTGGATTACCTATAGTTCCTTATTTGAAGTAGTTTCTTGGAATCCCAGTTTTGAAGTAATTTCTTGGAATCCCAGTTATGAAGTAATTTCTTGGAATCCCAGTTTTGTCATCTTTGGGGTAGTTTTTTTAGTCGGAGCATCATATTTTGAATAGTTCAGTAAATGAGGTATACATTTTGAGTTGTTTCTTAGGGTATATGTCAGCTTTGGAGTAGTTTTTCTAGTCCACGGGTCAGATTTGGAGTTGTTTCTTAGGATGTCAGCTTTAGAGCAGCTTCTTAGTTATGAGTAAATGAATGTAAATTGACCGGACCTTTCTGGTCCCCACTGTCGTAGATTTTTTATAGGGAAATTAAGATTGGGTTGGTCCCTTCTGAATAGGTTAGAATGAGTGATAGCCTCAGTGAGATATGATATTAGAAATAGAGTTCCACGAGTGAGATGGTAGAAATTTATAGAGGCTGTCCCGGAAAATCGAGAATCTCTCTCTCTTTCCGCCTATCTTCTACAACAGATCCAAAGGAGTCAGACAGTCTATAAAAAGTATATATATTAATATATATATATATATATATATCTATCTATCCACTCACGCGCCCGCACATACGAGTGACGACAGTTAGACACACGGACGTGGGAACAACTATAACAATGATTATATAGATATTATGGGTACGAACTGACCACCACACTGAAATAAATGAAGGTATAGTTTATTTATCATAGTAAACTTACATCACAACATATAAAATACATCAAAAACATATACACATAGTAATAAAAATCAAGGAATGCTACAATAGTGATAGACCCGTTTGTATGGTCCTTCCCTGGATATATAGCTCACAGTCCCGTTAGAAGAAAGTGATAACCCCAAAGAGTTACAGATACATATCATTGAGTCTATGGTTTCTCCCTTGTTAACGTATGGACAGACTTGATACTCTGCTTTATTCTAAGGGTAACTATTGTTAGCAATAACTTGCATAAAGGAATTCAGGCAGCAAAATGGATGCCACATTACAACAATTAAGAAATCACTCAGTCCTGCATTCACTCTATTCATTCAGCAGTGATCACGTGCAGTCGCTCATACTCACAGCTTTGGTAGCCACTTCTGGGAAATACAATTTTTCAGGACATTTACCTACAGAATCGTCAATGGCAGCCTTGACCAAGAAATCCCCAGTTCCAAAAAGACGGGTTGAATTCTCTGCTTCAGGGAACGATTCCTTGGGGGGTGCTTATTTGTCGAATGTCTAAGTCACATAAAATTTTCCAGGTACGAACGTTAATGGCAAGCACAGTGTCACTAGCTTAGTTTCTAGAAATAAGGAATGTCAGGTCGGTGGGTTCTTTCAGGCTAGGACTATAATCGGTCACCACATCACTTGTCAAACTCCGTCGGAATGTTACTGACGTTGATAAGTTACTTGCCACATAGGCTAAAAATGTACTAGAGTTTTTCTCAGGAAGAATTTAATATGGCGCGATAGGCCTGTTTCTTCATTTATCCTTTAAAGTACTCGTAAAGATTTGGCACCAAGTCACTCTAAGGAAAATGGGTTAGTTCTTCACAGGTATTTACTCTGTACTAACGCTGGCAAAGATTGGGTCACCCCAGTATTCACTGAATAAAGAAAAAACACATATGAAATATGTTACGTATTATGTACTCAATATAACTTACGTTTTTAAAATGCAAGGTACAGCTTGACTTATCATTTAAAACTTCCCGTGCAATAAGATATATATTTAAAAATCACTAATCCTCATGAATTAGGAATACATACGTATTCTGTCAACACTCATGAGGCATCTAGCATTTATAAGTTAGTTTAGAAAAATTGTTCCCGTCTGATTATTTAGCAGTAAAATTAAATTCCTTAATAGCTACATTGTTGTTTAAGCTAGAAATTATAATTTATTCTGCTTTCCACTGAAACACGTCACTAGAAAATAATACAGACTATATAGTTAAGCACTCTGCACCAAATCTAACTAGTGAAATATGAAATAAGCGATTATCACTTTAAACACTCACAAAATACTAGATATTATATATAATATTTACCTCCACACACAGAACTACAGACTAAACCATGAACTAGAATACTGCAATCTAATGGTAGTCTAGAACTCGGCAAAATGACCAAGAAACTCAGACTTCGCCAAAACACAGATATTTGATCTAGCACAGCGATCTGTCTACTGCAACATTTTAGGAGTCAGAATGAAAATAAAGTTTAACATTCTGGTTATATCTATTACCAGACAAAAGGGTCCCAACTTTTATTTCGCCAAACGAAATAATCTCCCCTTTTCCGTCAAAAACACCTTACATCAACTAGAAGACTACCATGAACTGACACTCGTGCGTTTTCACACCTCACGCTGACCAGGCCAACAGTAAGTGCCTTGTCAGCTGGGATTTCCAGACAAATGTCTCAAACTGCGCCGAGGAGATGTCGGCTATCGCGCCTCACCTAGCGCTCAGCCGATGCAACTCGTTGTGGCAGGTGAAAATGCAGACAAATTTGTCGACTATAGGTCTGGCGAAAGCGAATATTCACGGTGTATTTCGTCTGGTGCAGGGAATGCTGTAGACCTATGTCTGCTCCTATGTCTGGCCAGACGAATATATTCACAGTTTCGTCCACTGACACCTAATGCCATAGAATGCATTTAACGCTCTCTCTGACACGTTATGTCATAAATGCGTTTACCAGTATGAGAAAGAAAACGGTAAAGTTGAGAATGGGGAAGAAAATATTTTTCGCAAACGAATGGATGCGAAAAATACAGGAAAAAGGTAAAGAGTGATAATAAAATAGAGGATACGGGTGAAAGAAAAAGAAGAGGATATAGGCAATTTATGATCAATAAACTCTCTGTGACACCCACCTATCTTGCTAACCACCGTACCAAACTGCAGTGATAGAACGGTTTATGCATCGTTCATTGTATCACTTTTCCTTCGATATTTGTGACCAGCTCTGGGAAACGGTTCTGGAGACAAATGTCATGAACTCACACCGTTTTCTTTGTTCTTATTTGGTGATTCTGACCTTTCTGTTGATCATATCTTCAATTGAAGAAATCCAAGGTATGTTCTAACGAGCGTTCACTACCAGGATTCGAAGACCAGAGAAAGCTTGTTCCTACTTTATTGGTTTGTTTCTTTTAAAGGTAGATTATCTTTCTGTGTAATCGAAGATTGTTGTTTGAAAGTGTGGCGACTGCTTGTTTTAGAGATATAGACACAGAACCAACTGCGCATCACAAAGAAACCGAATATAAACGGTTGTCTTGTTTTGTTAGCATTAAATATTATTTTCAGTTTGTGTAGTTTTGATTTGAAATGAATACAGGAGTACACAGTGAAGCAAAGAGGTGATTGCTAGATACAGTTCTTCATGTGTCACGTTAAATGCTCTTGGCCTACAGGGATCAAGTGTTCTTTGCCTTGAAGAAAGTCTCAGTATGACCACGCACGTCACTTGACGATAGCGTCTTTTAACTGTGTACATATGTCATTTATATTCTGCTAGTGATCTTCAGTGTATTTTGTCCGGGTTTGGCTATCTGTTTGCGTGTGAGCGCGTGCAGGAGCGCTTATTTGCGCTCCCTTGTAGTGGAACTGGGTAATGAGATCAAACCCCCTTTTTTGAAGCGAGATTAAAGAAAGAAAATGGACCAAAGATTTATGTAAAGCGCACATGCGTTAAATTTTTAAACGGTGTGCGTCAGTCGGTCTACACAAGTTTTTTGTATTATACAATGATGAAAAAATACCCCGCTCAACCTCTGAAGGGTTATAATTAGGATATATATAGGGTCTTCATGTCCAAATAACACGTTCAGTTGCCGATATGCCAGATTGCCATCATATCTCATGTCCAATTATTGTAAATAGAGACAAATAAAAATTACCAAATTGTGTGTGTGTGTGGTAAAGGACGATCCAGATCGTGGCAATTGCATCATTCGCCAATTATTTGATCTGTTGTGACCTCCACCAGTGTTGAACCCGCTGAGCTGGAGAAGTCCTCCGGGGTTGCAGGAAAGCCCAAAATCTGTCCCCAAATACCGCAAGCGTAAAGAGTGATAACTTAAATCCCAGGGGTTCATAGGAACGAACGAAGGAACATGTATGTACATTTGTTACTATAAAATATAATTTTTTCATCATACTTGTCATATGGTATGACACAACAAAATCAAATAATATACCCTCCCTCAACCAAACAAAACAACAAAAAAGCCTGAGGTGTTTGGTTTGATATTATATTTATAACACTGCACCTCATTTCGATTGCACTCTTTTGTACAAACTGGTGCAGTACTACACTCGCGGTGTTTCTTGCTTTGGTGTAGGATATTTTTATTTTTCATATTTTTTGTCCACGTGCATCAGTTATCTCCCATTATCTTCAAGATTCCATGTATTTTAAAACCTTAAAATATACATGCTAATATCAAGATAGAACTTAAGATAGCTCAGATTTTACAAAGTAGAGTCTCACAGCTGCTGGGTTCCTTACCGCTGACCAACATAGACGGCACGCCACTGAATGAACACGTTTCATTGTTTTAATCTTGTCTTAATATATAATGCATCTTTTCATTGTGCCGACACTGTTTTGTGTTTAATGCTGCCAATGTTTGATTAGATTAATCTGTAAATTTGGTAGTGTGGGCTATTTAGAACGCAATTTCAATTATTTGTCGTCAGCATGTTTCGTGAGGGATTACCTGAGAAACTTTCTCAGATGTTCGTCCTGGTGTGTTTTGACAAAGAAGATTATGCGAGAGAGAGATTTTGCCTTGGGAAGGCTAACAGAGTTTTGCATGGGGAATCTGTGATCTGGAGGGCGAGTGAAAATATTTCTGAGGAGAGGCGAGGCGACAGTAAATGTAATAGTCATAGAGATGTTTAGTGAAGACAGGATAAAGAATGAAAATACACTAATGGCAAATGCATGCATGGATCGAGTAATTCCAGTGAATATAGCGTCGGGTGATCGACCATTGACTGGCATTTTTTTTATAACTTTTTTTTCTTCTCACGTTTCTTCTCTAATGTTCTGTCATGTCATGTCATGTCATGCATATGACACGCTAAACGTAGTCCTACATCAGCTACTACTGTCGTAGGGGTTATGACGTGTTAGAGACTACACTACACTATAGTCTGTCCAGCGTTACGAGGTGGGGGGAACCGGTATTCTTTCTCGCTGCCTTTGTCTTCCCTGACGCAAGAACAGAGTCAGCTACTTACTGTACAGCTGGGTGATGATGATGATGATGATGATATAATCCCTTTAGCTGTGAGCAGGTAGCTCTTGACAGCTCATTGCCTCTCTGACAAAGGTGCAAGTCTTCCTCAGTTGTTGTGATGATGTGTAGAGTGTATTGTGGATGGTTGGGTGCGATGGGAGTAGCTGGTGTCGCAGGTCTGTTAGTCTTGGGCACTGTAACAGTAGGTGTTCAACCGATTCCTCATGGTGGTGGCAGTGCCTACAGTTTGGTTCCCGGAGCGTGACGATACCAGGGTTCGAACCTGGAACCGTGTAACTTTTGCCTCGAGATGCAAGCGTTGCCAGCCCGACGCTCTCATATGCATGTAGTAGACTCAAACGAAGAGATTGTTGGAAATTTGCATTGCAGAGTTTATTTTGCTACACTTTGTTAAAACTGGTTATATGCCTGTTTATTTATTGTTTATATATTTGCTTCTGTGTTTATATGCACATATATATTACTTTATCGCGCGCTCCGCGCAAGCGACATCTGAAAGTCATAACACATGCCGAAGTTCATTGCATTGTATTTGACTCGCTATCGGTATATCTGCGCGCGGGAACGTGCGGAATAGCGTGCCTTTTCCTCGCGTAACAAACAATGGAGAGACCTCGTGACTTTGATCCTGGTAACAGAAATAAATGATTGCACCAACGTCTTCTGTGATGTAGAGGAAGTTTGAAGTCGCGGATAATGTTAAAGAAAACCGGTTGGACGTCTAAAAACAATATTGTGTTCTGTGTCTAAATCTTTTGAGCTGCTTGTATCTTCTGCTTTTTTCCCTTCTTCTTACCGTTCGCATTTACTGCCAGAAGTCTGTCTGTCCTGGTTATTGTATCCACGCTTTCTTTCTTTGCGTCTTTCTCTTTCTCACTCACACAATACACACCCAGAACATTCACAAAGAACTGCTTTTTCACAAAGCAGAAGAACCGCTGTCTCTCGCTCTCACACAAACATACCACACATGCACACAGACACTTACAAAGAACTGCTTTCTCACAAAGCAGAATAACAGATTTATATGTTTCTGTTACACACTCATAAAGAACTCCAGCTTTCTTAGAAGCGATTTATTAATCGATTCACAGCACGTCAACCGGTGTTTCCCTTTCTGTTTCTCTCCTTCACTCGCCCTCCTTTTTTCACTCATTCACACACACACTACATATGCACTTACAAAGAACTCAGCTTTCTCACAAATAAAATATACTGCGATTTCCTCCCCTCATCACCCTTCCATGCACCCTGCGCCCGCTCCAACAATTCCCATTACCAAATGGACTGTTAAGCTATTAATTCCAGGCCCCCAGGCCTAAAGATCAAAGAAAGCGGCTCTTGTTAGACACATTTTCTGAGCTAAGAGCTTAATCCTATTGACGACTAGTAGGTGAAGTCACCTTTTTGTTTGCCTTTCTAATTTGTAATTTTGAGGTGTTGAGATTCGTTCGCAATCATTTCTAGAGTGTTTGCTTCATTTCTTCGTTGTTCTCTCATTAAGAGTTTTATCTAGTGTTGGCGTGGCACACACCGTCCAACCCACGAGGTCCACCGATTATATTAGGGTGCACGTCCAAATATACAGGGCGAATGAAAACGTTCCTTCCTGTTTTTCACTTATTATGTCATCACTTGTCTCCGTTGGTTGTACATAAAACAAATGTCAAAACATTGGGAATTAATTGGCATTTCACATAGGTTAAAAAAAAAAATTATTTTGTATTGCCAGAAACCAAATAAAACGAAGTAAAATCTAAAATTGCCAATAAATGAAGTAAAAATTGTTGTCCGCTGTGAAATCACGTATTGAGTAAATCTCATCTCAGTTTGAGTTGTAATGTTAATGTGACTATTTTTTGGGGAATAAAATGAGATTTAATTTTCTTTGTTTTAACATTTGTTTCATTTTAATGACTTGGATAGTGACGAAGAAATATAGGAGGTGACTTTTCGATCACCTTGTAGACGACCGTGTCCGGTGGGCAGTTATCGTAGTTATTTAATATTATCTCATCACATACCATTTTGTTGGTAAGTTCCGATGACATTTGTGACAAATGCTGACTTTAATAGTGAAGAAAACTGGCGTGACGTTAAGAATACGCGCAATATGAGTATTATTTCGCTGTATATTTTTTTAAATAAAGACATTCGCTTGTAAATGCGGCTGTCATCTTTGTGTGTGTATTTTTTTTTCGAGGTCTTGTCTCTTGCTGTCACGTAACCGGTAAAAACAATGACAACACGCGACAACAATAAAGAAACTGCATGCATTTTCTAGTGTTTTTTTGTTAATACCCTAAATAGAAATGGCTCGGTATTTTGAGAAAACGTATATGACGTTATGACGTATAGGCCCCCAGAGCTATGCCAGCTGGAGTTTTACTCCTGGAAGGTTCTACCAAGCTGGACAGGTTTGCGCGGGCAGGGGTCAGACTAAAGCAGACACCCTGGTCCTCCGGGTTGGGGGTTTTAGCATAGGGCTGACACCCCTGTCTATGTAAAAAGAAATGAAGTTACGGAAACGACAACAAATGAACAAACTTTGCTACGGGACGGACATCCGGAGTCTGAGGCTCGTATGACTGTCAGTGGTGAAAGCCGAAAGGAAGCCACTGACACGAAAACGAACGTCCTGACCGCAAAACGTGAAACAAGAATATGATTTTGAAATGTCAGGACAATGAACGAGACGGGTAAACTAAAACAGGTCACAGCAGAAATGAGAAACTATAGATTACACATTCTAGTGATAAGCGAGAGCAGATGGACAGGGGCAGGAAAAGTTAAAACAGCAACAGGAGAAACAGTATTTTACTCTGGAAGAGAGGATGGACAGCACAATGAAGGTGTAGCCATTATTATACAGAAAGGAATAGAAAGGACATTACTGGAATGGAAATCCATCAACAACAGACTGATAAGAATAAGATTGAGAGGGAGATTCACCAACACTACAATAATACAACGCTACGCACCAACGAATGACAGCGATGATGAGGTCCTGGATGAATTCTATCAACAACTGCAGAAAGAAATGGAAAACACACCTAGATATGATCTTATTATAGTAATGGGAGACCTCAATGCGAAAGTTGGAACACACAACACATATAATGAAAGAGTAATGGGGAAATGCGGCAGCGGAACAGCAAACGAAAATGGTCATAAATTAATAAGTTTCTGTAGCATTAACAACCTGGTCATTGGAGGAACACTTTTCCCACACAAAGAAATTCACAAATTAACATGGGAATCACCAAAGGTCGGGACAGAAACCAGATAGACCACATTATGATTAACGGTAGATGGAGACATGCATTACACGATGTGAAGGTAAGAAGAGGTGCGGATGTGGGAAGTGATCACCATTTAGTAGTAGCAAAAGTGAAACTAAGAACGGCTGGACCAACTGTAACTACACAGAAAAGGTTTGACATCAGCAAATTGAAGGACCCCCTTACCAAAAAAGCTTTTGCGGCCGATATAAAGAAGCGATATCAATTTGCCAAAAGTCAGTGTGATAAAATTAACCGTGATACAACGAAAAAAAGTAACTTTTTCTTAATAATAATGTTAGGAATATAAAACCTAGCTGGCCTGATGGCCCATCTTGAGCAGAGAAATAATATGCTTTCATTTATACAGACGGATAGATAATAATGAAGATATTGACAAAAGACTGTGTTGTTCATATCAGCGAGCGACTGCATTGAAGAAAAAAATGTCACTAATTTTCAAAAAATTGCGGCCTTGAGACTCAAGTGCTAAAATCTAGTTAGAATGAAGGAGAGGGGGAATTAGTGGAAAGTTGTGGCTAAAAATAACTCTAGAGGCAGATTCGTGTAGGAAATGCATGTATAAACAAGTGTGTTTTTGTAAAAAACGCAAGTAGAGACAGACGGACCAACAGACAATAATACATACTTGACTGAGGTATGACTGAATTGACTTTTGGTAGGAGGTTTGAAATTTGAAAAAGGGGAAAGGCGGTGATTGGCCACAGATAAACATATTATCGGCGCTCAGACGCGCATTTTTGCCATTCATCATAAATTGTCCAGTAGTAGACACAGTAATTCTTCAGTGGTGTATTCCCAGAAGCTAGTTGCAATATTTAGAGGGACGCCATACTAGAGCCAGCAGCTCAGCTGAGTTTTGCTAGCATATAACTATTCATAATTCTGGTAAGACTGAAAGTATTTCTTTGTGTATATTTTAATATTGTTTAATGTTTCGAGTGATTTGATACTGCCATATCAAAATCTATCCCTTACAACAAGTAAGGAGTCGCTCTAGATCCCCAGCCCCAGTTCAGGGTCTAGAGACAAACAAAATACATAAACGCCAGCAAGGATTATGAAGGGCGGATCAAGTGTTGAGATCAGTGGAACATATCACCTATCCTATTCAATGGCAGGAAGCTAATGAACCTATTTCAGAATATGTAGTCTTGGGGAACTTATACTATGTGAAACCAACTTGGTAAGATGTGCTGTATGGTCAGAGAGATCTGACCCCGTCTATGTGGTGTTGTTGTGTAGTGATGAGTGTAGAAGTGGCTCAGGAGGTAGAGTTCTGACCCATGACCCAATACTTTTATTTCAGAACTGTGAGTTTTTTATTTGGCACCAAAGTGGTGTCAAATGCTGTGTGGTAAAATACAAGTGTGGACCCGTGCAATCTAGATTTTGGCAGAGCAGCCTATATTGCCCCCCAAGCACGGAGAGGTGGGGCCACCAGATTCCAGCACCAGAACTACTCAGTCAAAGATACGTGAGCGTCTGGCCTGCTGGACATTCACCAACTTATTTTCTAACTAACACACCAACTATATTCCCATCAACTAGAACATACCATGTTGGGAAATAAACTTGTATTCCTCCCATCAGTAAATGAACAATGTTTGGTAGTCATAGACTGGGAGTGATGAAGCCACCCCATCAGCACATCCATTAATCGTTCTCCCAGATAAATTACAAATATAAACAGTAGTAATATTAACTAGTCTTGTGAAATACATATGTACACACCTTTCATTTATTATGCCATATATTCATGCATTTCATTCATAATTTCAAAACCTTTCATATGTTCTGACCAAAATAAAACCTTGGTTCAGAACAAATAAACTTAAAGAAAATTTAATATCAAAATTTTAAACAGCTTGAGTTAGTTCAGTGTGTTATAAAGTTTATTAATATTACTAGACTTATTAAATATCTGTGTGTGTGTTTGTTTATACTAATACAACACCTTACATTTCAGTACCCTAGATTTTTAACGTAGCCACATTCATTAGTAAAAAGATATGTGTGAGGTCGTAAGTGGTAGCAAGAAGGGCCTTCTGTAAATTCACAGCTACATTTATCTCAGGAGCCTTCACAGCTGACCTCATGCATCACACTAGGTAATATCACCACCATACAGTACCATCAAAATCCACTACATATATTGGGGTCTCTTGTCCAGGGATAATTAGCCTATCAATAATATTAGGATCTCCTGGGGGGAGAATTAAATCAGGGGAACACATTGTAAAAATTAAAAGTGTCCCTTAAAATTAAAAGTGAAATTAAAAGTTGGTGAATCTTCACAGCCAGTGGTAATTAATTAGTTAACTGGCTAATTAGAATTACTTTAGATTATAGTAATTAGAATTACTTTAGTGGTTAGAGATTTATCTTGCTCATTGCTAAATTGTCTAAAAAGTATGGCGGAGCTGGCAAAGTTCAGATCAGCTGCTGTGCTAACGGCGAGGGATATGGGAATGGATGGTCAGGGTTTAATTCAATATGTAACGGCTGAATGTGATAAGTATATTGAAAGGGAAGATAGGAAGGTAGCTGAAGAGAAGAGGTTACAAAATGAGGCTGATAGAGAACTTAAGAGGCTGCAGTTTGAGGCTGACAAAGAGGCTAAAGCATTAGAGGCAGAAGAAAAACGACAGCAAAGGGAAGCAGAAGAATAAAGATTGACTGCCGAAAGGGAGGCAGAAGATAGAAGGTTGCAAAGGGAGCACGAATTACGACTAAGGGAGCTGGAGTTACAAGGCCAGGCTCCTGAAAATGGTGCCAGCCCTTTTGCCTCAGATGCTACGCCCAGTCTGGGAGCCTCAACATCAGCTATGGGGTTTCATTTAGACCATTTTGTTGAAAAAGACGATGACATAGAGGGGTACCTCGGACGTTTTGAGTTATTAGCTACTACATATGGGTTAGAGAGAGAGAGGTGGAGTTTAAAGTTATCACAGGGACTGAGAGGTACTTCTTATGAAGTCTTCGCAAAAATGAACAGAGAAGACCAAGACAATTATGACATGTTAAAGCAGGCTTTGTTATTGAGGTACGAAAAAAATGGTGAATTTTATCGTAAGAAATTTAGAAATGCCAAACTGTTGTCTGGGGAGACATACCACCAATTCTCTGCCAGACTGGAAACCTATTTGGAGAAATGGACGGCTCTGGGGAAGACCCAAGATCTTAAGGAGATGATCATGATAGAGCAATTGAGAGAGTCCATGGCTCCAGACATGAGAAAATTTCTCATGGAACAAGGTGCAGAGAAGTTGGGGGAGGTTTTAAATGTCGCTGAGAGGTATCAGGCAGCCCAGGCAGAGGTAAGTGGTGCTAAAAAGAAGCACATAGACAATTTTAAAGCTCCACAGCAATTTAATAAATTTGATAATAGAGAACAGGGAAATAAAGGTAGGACAAACTTTGAACGGCCAAGAAATGACTATCGAGACAGAAACTCACAGTTCAATGACCAAAAATCCAATGAAAGAAAACCGTTTAACCAAGGAAACAGATGGTGTAAATGGTGCAAGAAAGATAACCATAACACCGAATTTTGTAGAAGGAAACCTTCAAACATTGCTGCAATGAAGTCGGGGACTCAAAGATTAAAGGTTAATCCTAATGGACAGCAGGAACCTTATCACCCCCCAGTTTGTGAGGATGTTATTTGTAATGGGGTCACCATAAGGTGCCTTTATGATACAGGTTTGGATTATGATTCAGTTGTGAAGTCTAGCCTAGTGGACCCAAGTCAGTATACCACAGAAACAGTGGAAATACAAGGGGCGACTAAGGACATACCACTCATGACACTTCCCATCGCAAGGATAACGGGGAAAACTCGCTATGTGGAAGGAGAAATCAGAGCAGCAGTGATAGATGAACCAATCTACCCTCTGATATTGGGGTGTAGATACGTCTTCTTGGGGAATCCCGAGAGACCTGTGATCATGGCGACAGTGCATACCAGGTCACAGAAGAAGGAGGAAGAAGGTGAACCTATAAATGCTCATCCAGAGGAGATGAGGAAGGCGCAGGCTGAGGATAGGACACTCAAGCCATGTTTTAAAAAAATTGCCCAAATGCCACACACCTCCGAGCAAGGGGGAATATTTTATGAAGAACAAACTATTATACAGGAAGGCCGGAACTGGAACAAATGGTCACAACCAGCTGGTTCTTCCCACTTCATATAGGGATAAAGTGATGAAACTCGGGCATGCGATTCCCTTCAGTGGTCACATGGGGATCAGCGCCACAGGACAGCGTATAGCTTGTCATTACTTCTGGCCAGGGATAACGGAGGATATAAAAAGATATGTCAAATCCTGCCCAGAATGTCAAAGGGTAGCTCCAAAGCATTGGACTGCTCCTGCAACTCTAGGGGAAATGCCCATAGTGGGAACACCTTTTGAGAGGGTTGCAGTGGATATTGTGGGACCTCTCACTCGGACCAAGAGGAGGAACAGTTACATCCTTACTCTGGTGGACACTTGTTCTATGTGGGGAGAGGCGGTAGCCCTGCCATCAATTGATTCAAAACATGTAGCAGAGGCACTACTTACAATATTCACCCGATTAGGATTCCCGCATCAAATCTTGACTGATAATGGCTCCCAGTTCAAGGGGAAACTAACGGAAGAAGTTTTTAAGCTATTTCAAGCCAGACACTTTCATTGTAGTCCGTACCATCCGCAAGGGAACGGCCAGGTAGAGAGGTTCAATGGGACTCTCATTTCTATCCTGAGAAAGCTGGCACACGAAAAACCGGATCTGTGGGATCAATTCCTTCCCGCCGCATTGTTTGCGTATCGGGAGGTACCACATAGTTCAACCGGGATGGCTCCCGCAACTCTGCTATTTGGGAGGCCAATAAAAGGTCCATTAGAAGCACTATTAAGGACCTGGACAGATGAGAAGGCGGAAGAGACTGTTACCTCATCTTATCAATACGTGAACGAACTGACCACTCGTCTGAAAGCTGGATGGAAACTGGCAAATGATAATTTGAAACAAGCCAGGAAGAAACATGCAGCATATTCTAATAGGAAGGCAAAGGACAGAGAACTAGCTGTGGGAGAGAAGGTGCTGCTTCTACTACCCGGTAGCCAGAATAAATTACAAATTGGATGGCAAGGTCCATATACGGTTCTAGAGAAGTTGTCTAGAACAAACTATAAAATTGACAAAAAGGGGAAGGAGAAAGTTTATCATGTAAACCTGTTAAAGAAGTATCTGGACAGACCACTCCAGGAAAGCACCCCCTTACTGACCTTGGCTATCGCAACTCAAATGCAAAAGGAACCACTCACCTCGCATGAATACCCATTACATCCTTGTGAAACAGCGGCACAAGTAAAAGTCAGTAAGCACCTGACTAAAACTCAGAGGGAGAGAGTTCAACAGGTTCTGGAGGAACATACAGATGTATTAACAGATAAACCAGGCCATACAAATTTGCTACAGTATGACATGAAACTGGTAGACTCAAACCCAATCTGTATGAGAGCCTGTTCTATTCCGTTCGCGAAGGAGAAGGCATTGAAAGAAGAAATAGAGTATTTGTTGAAGGAGGGGATTATTTCACACAGTGAATCATCTTTTAGCTCCAGTGTAGTTTTGTTGAGAAAACCGTCTGGGGAACACAGACTGTGCATAGATTACAGGAAACTGAATGCTGTCACAGAAGGACAAGTGGATCCATTACCAGACACAAAACAGTTATTTGCCAGATTAAACAAGGCAAAATACTTTTCAAAGGTGGATCTTAGTAAAGGCTATTACC
Organism: Oreohelix idahoensis; assembly: GCA_024509875.1. NCBI lineage: Eukaryota > Metazoa > Mollusca > Gastropoda > Stylommatophora > Oreohelicidae > Oreohelix > Oreohelix idahoensis. Next base: position 19,374 of record JAMPIV010013811.1, read on the forward strand.
AGATTCCAGTGAAGCCTGAAGTGAGACCTTATTTAGCATTTAGCACATCGGAAGGACATTATGAATTCAACATGCTACCATTCGGACTGAAAAATGCTCCGAGTGTATTTTCAAGGATGATGCGCAAATTGTTGGATCCCCTGAATAACCCATGTATCACGAATTTCATGGATGATATTCTCGTCGCCACAGAGACATTTGAAGAACACATTGACGCTCTAAAAATGTTATTTAATATGCTTAGGGAGGCGAACTTAACTGCTAGGCCAACAAAATGTTGTATTGGATGCAAAGAGTTGGAATTCTTGGGACACACTGTATAACAGGGTAACATGACCCCTGATCCCAAGAACTTGGAAAAACTGCAGAGAGCACCTAGACCACAAACAAAAAAGGACGTGAGATCATTCGTGTCGTTATGCGGATTTTATCAAAAATACATCAAAGATTTTAACTCTATTTGTGCTCCTCTGACTGATCTGACTCGCAAGGGACTTCCAGAAAAAATTAATTGGACTGCGCAAAGGGAATTAGCGTTCCAAGACTTAAAGGAAAAACTCACTAGCAAGCCTATTCTCAAACTGCCTGATTTGACACAGGACTTTGTCGTAAGAACAGATGCAAGTAATGTAGGACTCGGGGCGGCTTTGTTGCAAAGATCATCTTCACCTGATGGGGAACTGAACCCAGTCGCTTATGCAAGCCGCAAATTGAATAAGGCGGAACAAGGATATTCCACAAGCGAAAAAGAATGTTTAGCGTTAATCTGGGCAATAAAGAAGTTTCAAATCTATCTGTATGGTAGGACTTTTGTGGTCCAGACAGATCATCAGCCCCTCGTATTCTTATCTCAGGCTAAGCATGAAAACGCAAGATTGCTGAGGTGGTCTTTATTGCTTCAACCTTATCAGTTTAGTATCCAATATATCCCAGGCAAATTGAATGTCGGTGCAGATTTCCTCAGTCGGCACCCCTGTGATCAAGATTAGATAGTGGCAGGCGTGAGGAGTAATTTTATCTATGTGTATCACTGGTTTTGGAACTTGCCGTAGGCATGTTTTCAAGTGGGGAGATGTGTGATAAAATTAACCGTGATACAACGTTAAAATATCCCCAAAGATAAAATGTAGGGATAAAAATAATGCGTAAGCTACTAGAAGACATGATCGCCCATGCCGCGGGTCACTCCCGCCATGGAAATTAACTTGTTAGACGTGAAGGCAAAACGTTTACCCTTGTAGACGGGATGAGAACGGAGATCAAAAAGAAAAAAAAATGACTGAACACGTGCTTGAAACTAGCAAGGCTAAAAAGACGCAATTGGTGGGGAAAGGAAAAAAATTCACGTCCCCAAGTTGACACAAGGTAAAGAAATTGACAAAAGGGACCTTAGCTATTATACGCAACAGTCATTTCTTGGACGCTTTTGCGATACTTAGTCCTTTTATTTGAATTCAGCGGCAAACGCATTACAGAAGATGCTCGAACATATTTAAAAAAAAACAACTAACCTTGAAAAGTAACTTTTTCTTAATAATAATGTTAGGAATATAAAACCTAGCTGGCCTGATGGCCCATCTTGAGCAGAGAAATAATATGCTTTCATTTATACAGACGGATAGATAATAATGAAGATATTGACAAAAGACTGTGTTGTTCATATCAGCGAGCGACTGCATTGAAGAAAAAAATGTCACTAATTTTCAAAAAATTGCGGCCTTGAGACTCAAGTGCTAAAATCTAGTTAGAATGAAGGAGAGGGGGAATTAGTGGAAAGTTGTGGCTAAAAATAACTCTAGAGGCAGATTCGTGTAGGAAATGCATGTATAAACAAGTGTGTTTTTGTAAAAAACGCAAGTAGAGACAGACGGACCAACAGACAATAATACATACTTGACTGAGGTATGACTGAATTGACTGTTGGTAAGAGGTTTGAAATTTGAAAAGTGGGAAAGGCGGTGATTGGCCACAGATAAACATATTATCGGCGCTCAGACGCGCATTTTTGCCATTCATCATAAATTGTCCAGTAGTAGACACAGTAATTCTTCAGTGGTGTATTCCCAGAAGCTAATTGCAATATTTAGAGGGACGCCATACTAGAGCCAGCAGCTCAGCTGAGTTTTGCTAGCATATAACTGTGTTCTCTATTCATAATTCTGGTAAGACTGAAAGTATTTCTTTGTATATTTTAATATTGTTTAATGTTTCGAGTGATTTGATACTGCCATATCAAAATCTATCCCTTACAACAAGTAAGGAGTCGCTCTAGATCCCCAGCCCCAGTTCAGGGTCTAGAGACAAACAAAATACATAAACGCCAGCAAGGATTATGAAGGCGGATCAAGTGTTGAGATCAGTGGAACATATCACCTATCCTATTCAATGGCAGGAAGCTAATGAACCTATTTCAGAATATGTAGTCTTGGGGAACTTATACTATGTGAAACCAACTTGGTAAGATGTGCTGTATGGTCAGAGAGATCTGACCCCGTCTATGTGGTGTTGTTGTGTAGTGATGAGTGTAGAAGTGGCTCAGGAGGTAGAGTTCTGACCCATGACCCAATACTTTTATTTCAGAACTGTGAGTTTTTTTATTTGGCACCAAAGTGGTGTCAAATGCTGTGTGGTAAAATACAAGTGTGGACCCGTGCAGTCTAGATTTTGGCAGAGCAGCCTATATTGCCCCCAAGCACGGAGAGGTGGGGCCACCAGATTCCAGCACCAGAACTACTCAGTCAAAGATACGTGAGCGTCTGGCCTGCTGGACATTCACCAACTTATTTTCAAACTAACACACCAACTATATTCCCATCAACTAGAACATACCATGTTGGGAAATAAACTTGTATTCCTCCCATCAGTAAATGGACAATGTTTGGTAGTCATAGACTGGGAGTGATGAAGCCACCCCATCAGCACATCCATTAATCGTTCTCCCAGATAAATTACAAATATAAACAGTAGTAATATTAACTAGTCTTGTGAAATACATATGTACACACCTTTCATTTATTATGCCATATATTCATGCATTTCATTCATAATTTCAAAACCTTTCATATGTTCTGACCAAAATAAAACCTTGGTTCAGAACAAATAAACTTAAAGAAAATTTAATATCAAAATTTTAAACAGCTTGAGTTAGTTCAGTGTGTTATAAAGTTTATTAATATTACTAGACTTATTAAATATCTGTGTGTGTGTTTGTTTATACTAATACAACACCTTACATTTCAGTACCCTAGATTTTTAACGTAGCCACATTCATTAGTAAAAAAGATATGTGTGAGGTCGTAAGTGGTAGCAAGAAGGGCCTTCTGTAAATTCACAGCTACATTTATCTCAGGAGCCTTCACAGCTGACCTCATGCATCACACTAGGTAATATCACCACCATACAGTACCATCAAAATCCACTACAGTCAGGAAAAGACATTGACTGATGATATAGACCAGAAATTCAACACCATATCAACAATATATAAGGAAAGCAGCAAATCATGCTTGGGATTCCAGGAAAGGAAGAAGCAAGACTGGATAACACCAGAAACATTAAACACCATAGCGATGAGAAAAGAAATTAAAAGAAAGAAAACAGAAGCGAAGTCCCCCAGGTTAAAGTAACTAAATAGCGAAACAGTACAGTCAGCTGGACAAGGAAGTTAAACGCCAAACCCGAGCCAACAAAAGGAATTTCCTAGACAATTGCAAGACAGGCAGCCCTGAGAAATGAACAAAGCACAGTATACAAAATAACTAAAGTCATCAGCGGAAAACGAGGTGCAAACAATATTACATTAGTAAGAGATAAGCAAGGAAACCTCATCACGACAGCAGAGGGACAGGAAACAAGATGGGCAGAGCATTTCAGAAAAACTCTGAACGAGGAACCACCAGAGACACAATTGAATGTTCCTGAGGCTGAAAATGATCTAGATGTTAATACAGACATTCCACGAAAAGAAGAAATCATCACAGCAATCAAAGGGTTAAAGAATGAAAAAGCTCCTGGTCATGATAACTTAAATGCAGAGCTATTTAAGACAGACCCTGAGCTAGCAGCAGAAGTATTAGAACCACTATTTGCACAAATCTGGAGAACAGGGACAACACCAATGGAGTGGAACAAAGGAATAATTGTCAAATTGCCCAAGAAGGGAGATCTTGCAGGCTGCAATAATTGGAGGGGAATAACTCTTCTCTCAGTTCCCAGCAAAATACTACGCAGGATAATTATACAGAGAATTTTAAAAGCAGTAGACCACAAACTGAGGAAAGAACGAGCAGGATTTAGAAAGAACAGAAGATGTGTAGATCATATATTTACCCTCAGGAACATTATAGAGCAGTGCTCAGAATGGCAAAAAGCTACAGGTCGTTGGAGGTTAAAACAGGAGTGACCACAAACTGAGGAAAGAACAAGCAGGATTTAGAAAGAACAGAAGATGTGTAGATCATATATTTACCCTCAGGAACATTATAGAGCAGTGCTCAGAATGGCAAAGACAGCTGTACATTAATGTCGTTGATTTTGAAAAGGCTTTTGACAGTTTACATAGAGACAGTTTATGAAAAATACTGAGGGCTTATGGAATTCCAAGCTGCATAGTGTCAATCATAAATATGCAGATACAGCTGCACTACTTTAGCAGGAGTACGACATGGATGCCCCTTATCAACCACTCTATTTTTAACACATCAACACATCCAGGAATAAAAAAACTTTGGAAGATCTGGATAGATGACACTGCACTTAATAAGTATAGCCAGATTTAATAAGTATAGCCAGCAAGGGGCTTGAACATAGTAAGTATAGCCAGCAGGTGGGCTTGAACATCAATCTAAAGAAGACAGAGGTCATGACGCTCAATGTGAGCAACCCTGAACCCATATCAGTAAGGAATCAGCAACTGGAACAGACAGACACTTTCACATACCTAGGATGCATAGTAACACCAGACGGCGGAGCAAGCAAAGACATCAAGAACAGAATGAACAAAGCAAGAACATCCTTTTTTAGAGTAAACAACATCTGGAAGTCCTCTCAGTACAGCACAAGCACAAAATTAAGATTATATGAGAGCTGTGTGCTTTTTGTGCTTCTCTATGGTGCGGAATGCTGGAGAGTTACAGAGAAGGAAATGTCGAAATTGTCTTCTTTTCACACAACATGCCTAAGAAAAATTCTCCGAATCTTTTGGCCGAATACCATCACCAACCAAGATCTGCTTACTCGGAGCAAGCAAGAGGACATGCACACCATTATAGCTGGCAGACGCTGGAGCTGAGTTGGCCATGTCCTCAGAAGAGACCCCGATGCCATCACAAGAACAGCTATGCTTTGGACCCCTGAAGGAAAACGAAAGAGAGGCCGACCAAAAACAACTTGGCGGAGGACTGTGGAGGCTGAGATGCAAAGAATGGGGCACTGTACGAAGGATGGCCACCGACCGAGCAAAGTGGAATCAATTTGTTGTTGCCCAACAAGACGCCACTAGGTGTGATGGCCACTGACTGCTTTGACGGTCGGCGACTAAGGATCAAAGAAGAAGAAGAATGTAAAGGTCGGCGAAAAAAATTAGTTAAAATATAATAGAATTAATTGGCATAATTACGTGGCACTGGATCGCACATTAGGAAAACCTATGTAAACAGTCAAACAGGACTTGAGTGGAATCCACACAGAAAGAGAAGAACGTGACAAAAAAGGAACAGGTTGGAGAAGCTACTGAAAAAGCTGTTGTAAATGTGCCATGGAAAGAGATGGTGAAGAAAAGTTGAAGAATGATGCTGATACCCTATGCTCCTTTACACAGTACAGTTGGTGAGTAAAGAGAGAAAAGAGGAGATGGATAGGGCATATCCTCGTAAACAGCTAGCAGCCAGTATAGCCAGCCATGCTTTTGACTGGAACGCACAAGGGAAGTTGGCGTGGAGGCCAAATATAACCTGGAGAAAAAAGGCATAAGAGAAATCTAAAATGTTCGGCACCTTACAAGAACGGTTGAAAAAAGATGTTCGGGAATATGCATAGCTGGCGAGCTACTATTACAGCCCTGTGCTCCGCGAACAACGACATGGATTGATAATGGTGATGCTACATCAGGGAACAGAGACAAGTGGTCATATAGCTGATAGACGTGCATTTTTTTGTAAATACCTGCAAGTCACTTTGCCATATGTCTGCTAGCAGTATAACCAAAGAACCCTCAAAAATGTCACATACCGTACCGCATATTAGACATATCAGACATGCTGCCATTTCCATATATGGGTAGACAAAGTAAGGTGTCCGATCGCCGTAGCAACTGAAAATATGGGCTGGAAATTTTCTTGTCAACTTGCCTCATTACTTTTAATTTATTGGCTATTTTTTCTTTTAAATTTATGTTGGCGCTGGAAACGTACATCTTACATTATATGGTCATAGCGAAGTAGGTGACAAACACTTTGGTGTGAATCAAATTGTAATGAAGGACTCATGCTAAAATCCTGATCAATTTACTTCCCCTGCCTCCGTTCTTATATCTTTGTTGTTCTTATATCTTATGTATCGTTTGTTTACGTTTAATATCCTTCAGAATAATTTTCGGACGAACGGTGTTGGCTATTTTATTTGGTATCGAGTATCGAAACAAAAAGAGAGCGGAACTGAACGGAATGATCCAGACAAATTCCAGTGACCATTAGGTGAGAAAACGACGCTGGAGGCGGATAGATCCACACAGTGAGGAAGCCATTTGATAACATTACAAGTATTGGAAGCTGCTATGCGGTATGTTATAAACTGCACATATTATTTGGATGTCGTTTTTCGCACCGAAGAGCACTTCCACCAGTGCATGGTTGTATTATGTCTCTTTTCGAGGTTATGACGTTAGCAAGTATCTAAGGAACGAGAGATTCGGTAAGCCACATTTATGGCGAGAAGTGTGTATGTCCGTCAGTGTGACGATACATCTGTATATATATAAAATGTTCAGGCCAAGGTGCCATATTATTACTTATAAGTGTTAAGGCTACAATGTCTACATTTCAGTAAAGGGTTCAGGCCAAGGTGCATTTATTATTGTTATTATTATTCAGAAGTGATAAAGGCCGTAATGCCTATATTCAATGTGTGAGGCCACTACGATGAAATGGTATCTGCAGTGAGAGCAGAATATAAGTATATAAGATCCATAATCTATCTGAAGCAGTGACTGAATGCGTGGAATGAACATGTATATATCAACTGTGTTAGCAACATGTAACTCGTAATTAAATGAATCGGATCGATCATACACGGAGTTGTTGGATCCAGTGACGTACTAAAGGAAGGGGGGTGCGAAGAGGCGGACCGCCTGTGGTGAAGTGGGATGTTATAAATATTTATAGGGGACTTAGTGTACTGACTGAGATCAGCTGTGAAGGTATCTATATCTATTAAAAGTAGTGTATTATAGATAACCTTACTTGCTACCACATATCTCTTATCTCAGTCAGAATTATTCTGGAATAGTGTGATGCTACGTTATGTGTCTAGGGTATGAGTATGGTGAAGTGTAAGTCACAACAACAGACAGATAAACAATTTAATTTAATCCACTACTCTTAACAACACTGTGACACTCACATACATATAACACTCTATGAGAATAGCTTAAAGAAGTCACTCGTAACGGTTCAAATAACAATATGTATTCATTACTAGCATGAATGAATATGTGTCCTGATTCACTACAAGGGAACCAGGAATCACAATCAATTTAAATTACAAGTTATGTACAGAATGTATTTAATATGAATATTGTAGTGACATATATTATTACAAATGTTCTATGTGTGTCAGTTTTGTAGTAGTAAAATGAGGTAATACTGGTTTTGTTTTGTTCAAGCTCTGTTGGTATTTGTCATCATGACTTCAATAGTTTGTCTTTAGGGACTAGTATTGGAGATGTTCACAGTTCCTGATTTTAAGATAAGTAAATTCCCCTCTGAATAGTATTTTTATAAAGTTATTTCAAGATGAGGGGGCATAATGTTGAGCTCAGCTGGCCAACTCTGCTTATCTTGAGTGATGGCGGCAGGAAAGGACTCCTCTGCTCGAATTCTCCTCTGGGCTCAGGAGACACCTCACTGATAGCTAAAAAGACCAAGGAGTATGCTGTCCGACTCTGGATTCAGCAAATCTCTGACCAGATGCTGCTCAGTACCATCAAGACCACTGTCCCACAATTCATACGAATAACACAGATACGTTGATTAGCAATGAATTCTGGCACAAACTGGCACAAATTTCCTTCTGCTTATCTTCCAGGCTTTTAATGAGCCAAATATAAGCTGGCTTCAACGCACTGATGCTTTATCAAGTGTATTTAAACAAGTGGTTTCGAACTAACGCTCCCAAGTGTGTATATCAGCGAGACTGGCCAATGAGCCACGTTTCGACAAGTGTTTGAAAAAATGTTATCTTTTCCCGTCTCCCCTAACAACCAAGATAGTATTTATAGCCCGACCAATCGTGGTTAGGCTTTCATTTGTTGCGCTCCAATCAATTTGGAGTTTACATGGTAGGCTATTTCTGTAACGTAAATTTTTTTCAAACACGTTAAAAAAAAATCTTATGAGCAGAAATGATTTTATGCTGTCAGGCACCCCCAATATTTTATTTTGGGTATAATTTATTAATTCCTGGACTATTTGCGTAACGTTTTACATATTATTTGTCAGCAAGCCCTAAGGAACCCAAAAATACTAATTTAAAGGAGCTACGTGGCTGCGTTCAAAATATGCAATTTCTTCTACCTCCTGTTTGGAAGATGTGCTGTCTGGGTACTGTTATGTGTTCAAACGTAAACCCATCTATTGTTATCTTTTCTAATAAGAGTCTGTTATGATTTATAAACCTAACTCTGGGAAAGGGTAGTGTATTTTATCACTGTCCGTCTGAAAAAGTTAGTGCTTGTAGACTTACACGCGTGATGCCAGCATTTGTATATCGCGCGTCGCGTGTTGCATGCGTTCCTGATTTTCAGCCCTCCCCTCTCGCTATCCTTTTGTCCATCTGTTCGTTCGTTTTGGTAACGTAATATAATTAATGTTAGGATTAATTTAGGTCATTACGCAGTACGTCTCAATGTTTTTCTTAGAAATGCAGCACACGTTTCATTGAAGAAAGCGGGTATAATACAGTAAGCTTTTACTATCAACGTGAAAGCGTTACACTTTGCAGACGAAGCAGAAAACAAGGGGGATTTCGAGTACATTCTTTGTGACAGCACTGTCATTTTCCCATTGCTCTTCTCTTTATTAATTTTATTTGTTAGGCTTTATATTTACCTAATAATTTATATATGTGGATTAGAATATTTCATGACACCTCCCCCTCTTAAAACAGACATTATATGTCAGTCCTTTATTCTATATACACATAGAGAAATTTATTATTATTTCTGGGGTTTACGGTGATTCTCATCACACGGATGGCGGCTTAAAAAATCCGCTCCCAGATTGGTTTTTTCCAGATATATATTCAATGCTAAAATTATATGGAGCCAGAAGCAAAGACCATCGGAGTAACCTAGAGTTCTCATGCTTAGCCTGTGCTAAAAAACGATAAAGGTTTGTGGTCAGTTTGCAACTTAAATGCCTTCCCATATAGATAAATATTGAATTTCTTTATTGCCCATATTACTGCAAGACATTCTTTTTCGCTAGTTGAGTAGTTGATTTCAGCTTTATTCAACTTTCTGCTAGCATATGCCACTGGGCTTAATTCCCCATCCAATGCATCTGATTTCTGTAGTAAAGTTGCACCTAGCCCAATATTACTTGCATCCGTCCTTACTATGAATTCTTGACTTAAGTCAGGTAATTTCAAAATGGGTTTACTTGTGAGCTTTTCCTTCAATTCTTGGTAAGTCATTTCACATTGTGGTGTCCATGTAATGCGATCTGGAAGTCCTTTACGTGTCAATTCAGTTAACGGTGCACATATGGAATTAAAGTTCTTGATATACTTCTGGTAGAAACCACATAATGAGACAAAGGATCTCACGTCCTTCTTGGTTTGTGGTCTCGGGGCTTTCTGTAGTTTCTCTAAATTCTTTGGGTCAGGGGTCATGTTTCCCTGATAAACTGTGTGTCCCAAAAATTCCAATTCTTTACATCCAACGCAACATTTGGTTGGTCGGGCTGTTAAATTTGCCTCCCTAAGTCGATCAAACAGCATGTTCAGAGAGTCAATGTGTTCCTCAAATGTTTCTGTTGCTATAAGGATATCATCCATAAAATTTGTTATACAGGGATTATTCAGAGGATCCAATAATTTTCTCATCATTCTAGAGAAGACACTAGGCGCATTCTTCAATCCAAATGGCAATCTATTAAACTCATAGTGTCCTTCTGAGGTACTAAAAGCTAGGTATGGTCTAACCTCAGGCTTTACTGGAATCTGATAGTATCCTTTACTCAGATCCACTTTTGAGAAATATTTAGCTTTATTTAGTCTGGCAAACAGCTGATTTGTATCCGGCAATGGATCCACCTGTCCTTCTGTAATAGCATTCAGTCTCCTGTAATCTATACAGAGTCTATGTTCTCCAGAGGGCTTCCTTAAGAGTACAACACCGGAACTATACGAAGACTCACTGTGCGAAATAATTCCTTCCTTCAACAGATAGTCTATCTCTTCCTTCAAAGCTTTTTCCTTAGCAAACGGAATCGAATATGGTTTCATACAGACAGGTGTGGAGTCTATGAGTTTCATATCATATTCCAATAGGTTTGTATGCCCTGGTCGGTCTGTTAACACCTCTGCATGATTCTTTAGAACCTGTTGCACTCTCTCTTTCTGAGTTTTCGTTAAATGTGTACTGATTTTCACCTGTGCTGCTGTCTCACAGGGGTGTAATGGATATTCAAATGATGAAAGTGGTTCCTTTTTCATCTCCATGGCGATGGACAAGGTCAACAAGTGTGTCTCTTCCTGATGTTCTCTTTCCAAATATTTCTTCAGGAGATTCACATGATAGATTTTTTCTTTCCCCTTCTTATCTATCTTATAATTTGTTCTAGACACCTTCTCTAGAACTGTATATGGACCCTGCCATCCAATTTGTAACTTATTCTGACTCCCGGGCAAAAGAAGCAGTACCTTCTCTCCCACAGCCAAATTTCTGTCTTTCGCCTTCCTGTTATAATAGGCAGCATGTTTCTTCCTGGCTTGTTTCAAATTTTCATTGGCAAGTTTCCAGCCAGTTTTCAACCGAGTGGTCAGCTCATTCACATATTGGTATGAAGATGTAATGTTTTCCTCTGCCTTTTCATCAGTCCACGTTCTTAACAAAGCTACATATGGACCTTTAATTGTGTGGACCTATTTGTCCATGCACCGGTATGGTCTCTTCCACTTGAAGCTTTATAGTGATGATTTTTCCTCCCAGAATTATCATTCACAAAACGACCGCTACCAATTTTTCTCTTGGGGCTGTCTCCCCACTTAAAATTCTTGATGAGAGATTTCCTCTCTACATCTTCTTCCTCCAGTTTGTTTAAGTCCGATTGAGGGATTGTCGGCTTATCCTGGGGTAAGACATCTTTTTGCACTCTCCGCATAGTGGCCATTGTAAAACAGTTAAGTGAAGCTTGTCCGTGAAAAGGGGCTTCCCATTTCATTTGGTCCACTTTATCAAATCTATTTTTCTTTTTATTATCAGGCCTAATTTTGCCCCGTGGCGTGTCCAGGTCCTGATCCATGTTCCCACTTGTGGGTGTTCCCTCATGTGCTATGCTACACCTTTCTACAAAATTCTCAATGTCCCATCTTGCTTTGGGCCAATAATAATTATGAGCCACCTTTTGAATGATGGTACCTATCTTCTCATGGTCCCCATCTGGTTTCACATGTAGACTCCTTATTAATTCTGTCCTGTATCTTTTTGGAAGAACCAGCTGTCCGTGACCATGGGATCTAGTTCCGGCCTTCCTATACATCAACTTGTTTTTCATATAAAAATCTCCCTTGCCTGGAGTTGTATGACAAGTTGACAATTTTCTGAAACAAGGCTTGAGTGTTTTATCCCCAGCCTGTGCCTTCCTCATCTCTTCTGGAGTGGTATCCAACATAATATCCTCCTCCTGTCTTGAGGTCGACCTGACCTGAAGGGTTGCCATATACACAGGTTTCCTTCTGCAACGGTCAGTGTCATGATTGTCCATCTGACAATTCTTACACCACCTTTTTCCTTGGTTGAAAGATTTTCTTTCATTATATTTCCTTTCATCGAATTGTGGGAATTTATTTTTATTGTCATACCGTGGCCTATCAAATTGGTGCTTACCTTTATTTTGATCCCTAGGATCAAATTTATTAAAGTTCTGTGGTGCCCTAAAGTTATCCACCTGTTTCTTTTTATTACCTGTTACCTCTGCTTGAGCTGCTTGATACCTTTCAGCAACATTTAGCAACTCACCCAGCCTCTCTGCACCTTGTTCCATGAGAAACTTTCTCAGGTCTGGAGCCATGGACTCTCTTAGTTGCTCTATAAGGACCATTTCCTTAAGATCTTGGGTTTTCCCCAGAGAAGTCCATTTCTCCAAGTATGTCTCTATTCGTGCAGAGAACTGGTGATAGGTTTCACCTGACAGTAGTTTAGCATTCCTAAATTTTTTCCTGTAAAACTCTGCATTCTTTTCATACCTTAACAAAAGAGCCTGCTTTAGCATGACATAATTTTCCTGATCACCTCTGCTCATTTTTGCAAAAACTTCATAAGCTGCCCCACGAAGTCCCTGAGATAACTTTAAGCTCCACCTTTCTCTCTCTAACCCATACGTGGTAGCTAATAGTTCGTACCTATTTATATAGCTCTCAATATCATCGTCTTTCTCAACAAAATGATCTAAATGAAAATTCATAGCTGAGGTTGAGGCTCCTTGAGTAACCGTAGCATCAGAGGCAAAGGGACTGGCACCATTTTCAGGAGCATGGCCTTGAAACTCAAACTCCCTTAGTCGTAACTCATGTTCCCTTTGTAATCTTTTATCTTCTGCTTCCCTTTCTGCAGCTAATTTCCTCTCTTCCCTTTCTGCAGCCTGTCTTCTTTCCTCGGCTTCCCTTTCTGCAGCTAATTTCTTCTCTTCTGCTTCCAATTTCTTAGCCTCTTTGTCAGCCTCAATCTGCAACCTCTTAGTCTCAGCCTCTAACTTTCTTTCGGCCTCTTTTTCTAATCTTCTTTCTTCGCGTTCAATAAATTTGTCACATTCCGTTGTGACATAGGCAACCATAACTTGCCCATCTAATCCTAACTCTTTTGCAGTCTGAACCGCAGCAGATCGAAATTTGGCCAGGTCCGCCATTGTCTATCAGGTAACTTTATATAATGTCTAACCAACAATTCAATTTCTAACTATATATCTAATGGACAACACAGGCACCGTGAGCTCAACCTTATTTAATTCCACCCAAGGATACCTTTTAATTCTTATATTCCCTGAAGTGAATTACCCCCAATATTTTTAATAGTTAAAGATTCAAAATCCCGGACGAGCCCCCAATATATGTGGTGAAGTGGGATGTTATAAATATTTATAGGGGACTTAGTGTACTGACTGAGATCAGCTGTGAAGGTATCTATATCTATTAAAAGTAGTGTATTATAGATAACCTTACTTGCTACCACATATCTCTTATCTCAGTCAGAATTATTCTGGAATAGTGTGATGCTACGTTATGTGTCTAGGGTATGAGTATGGTGAAGTGTAAGTCACAACAACAGACAGATAAACAATTTAATTTAATCCACTACTCTTAACAACACTGTGACACTCACATACATATAACACTCTATGAGAATAGCTTAAAGAAGTCACTCGTAACGGTTCAAATAACAATATGTATTCATTACTGGCATGAATGAATATGTGTCCTGATTCAACTACAAGGGAACCAGGAATCACAATCAATTTAAATTACAAGTTATGTATAGAATGTATTTAATATGAATATTGTAGTGACATATATTATTACAAATGTTCTATGTGTGTCAGTTGTGTAGTAGTAAAATGAGGTAATACTGGTTTTGTTTTGTTCAAGCTCTGTTGGTATTTGTCATCATGACTTCAATAGTTTGTCTTTAGGGACTAGTATTGGAGATGTTCACAGTTCCTGATTTTAAGATAAGTAAATTCCCCTCTGAATAGTATTTTTATAAAGTTATTTCAAGATGAGGGGCATAATGTTGAGCTCAGCTGGCCAACTCTGCTTATCTTGAGTGATGGCGGCAGGAGAGGACTCCTCTGCTCGAATTCTCCTCTGGGCTCAGGAGACACCTCACTGATAGCTAAAAAGACCAAGGAGTATGCTGTCCGACACTGGATTCAGCAAATCTCTGACCAGATGCTGCTCAGTACCATCAAGACCACTGTCCCACAATTCATACGAATAACACAGATACGTTGATTAGCAATGAATTCTGGCACAAACTGGCACAAATTTCCATCTGCTTATCTTCCAGGCTTTTATTGAGCCAAATATAAGCTGGCTTCAACGCACTGATGCTTTATCAAGTGTATTTAAACAAGTGGTTTCGAACTAACGCTCCGAAGTGTGTATATCAGCGAGACTGGCCAATGAGCCACGTTTCGACAAGTGTTTGAAAAAATGTTATCTTTTCCCGTCTCCCCTAACAACCAAGATAGTATTTATAGCCTGACCAATCGTGGTTAGGCTTTCATTTGTTGCGCTCCAATCAATTTGGAGTTTACATGGTAGGCTATTTCTGTAACGTAAATTTTTTTCAAACACGTTATAAAAAATCTTATGGCAGAAATGATTTCATGCTGTCAGGCAGCCTCACTATTTTATTTTGGGTATAATTTATTAATTCCTGGACTATTTGCGTAACGTTTTACATATTATTTGTCAGCAAGCTCCCTGTGTGAACCAAAATGGAATACTTTAAGGATTAAAGGAGCTGTATACGTGGCTGCGTTCAAAATATGCAATTTCTTCTACCTCCTGTTTGGAAGATGTGCTGTCTGGGTACTGTTATGTGTTCAAACGTAAACCCATCTATGGTTATCTTTTCTAATAAGAGTCTGTTATGATTTATAAACCTAACTCTGGGAAAGGGTAGTGTATTTTATCACTGTCCGTCTGAAAAAGTTAGTGCTTGTAGACTTACACGCGTGATGCCTGCATTTGTATATCGCGCGTCGCGTGTTGCATGCGTTCCTGATTTTCAGCCCTCCCCTCTGGCTCTCCTTTTGTCGATCTGCTCGTTCGTTTTGGAAATTATTATTATTTATACAGCTTCACGAACTAGTCGATTAATTTAGGTCATTACTGCAGTCTCTCAATGTGATTTTTCTTAGCAAATGCAGCACAGCTTTCATTGGGTAATAATACAGTAAGCTTTTATATCAACGTGAAAGCGTTACAATTTGCAGACGAAGCAGAAAACAAGGGGGATTTCGAGTACATTCCTTGTGACAGCACTGTCATTTTACCATTGCTCTTCTCTTTATTAATTTTATTTGTTAGGCTTCATATTTACCTAATAATTTATATATGTGGATTAGAATATTTCATGACACACAGCAACATCCTAAATCAGAGAAGACACCTACATCTTGCACTTTAATACCAGGTGTCGATAAGGGTGGCAAGTTACCACTTCAGCTCAAATCCACCCTTATCATTTTTGGTGGCCAGAGCTGGTTCTATCATCTGATATTTTGGCGCACCATATCATTTTTGGTGGCCATAGGTTGGTTCACTCTGATTCCAGCTATCAAGGGGGTCAGCAAACCCAGACATCATCATCATCATACTAGATACAACTACAGCATCAACTACCACCTTACAAGAAATTTTATTGAAAGTATCCGGATTTTCTGACAGTTGCTGATTTTGAAACTACCCGGCGCTGCTCGGCAATATTGAAGTTTATGTAAAATTAGAAGGACAAGTACCGAGCGAATGGATTTCCTGATCTGGTGAAAAGAAGGACAAGTGCCGTAACAACTGTTCCGGTCTCAGGGGTACTGTTGCGGGTTCAGAAGGTCAAGTGCCGGTTAAATCAATTTAGAAGATTCAGAAGGTCAAGTGCCGTAACAACTGTTGCAGTATTAGAAGCTCATTTCCTTCGTCATGGCTGTTTATGGGAGCAGAAGTTAATCAACGTTGGATCATTATCCTCAGAATGCTGATTACATCCTGTTCTGCACCGTGCTGACGCTGGATTTATAGAAGTTAAGTGGCCTGTTTTGTTTGTGAACTGTGCCCTTATGTTCTAACTGAGCCTTCTGTACTTTCACATTTTCTCCTATTGTTTTCATGATACATGTTTATATGTTATATGTTATTTGTTATTTGTATATTTATATGTTTATATTTCAGCGGGTTTTCTCGGTTGGGCGGTGTCTTGCAGTAGAAGATACCACGTCACAGAGGTTCTACTGTTAGCGTTTTCGTTAGGGACTGTGCGAATTTCCTACAGTGAAATTTGCTAGCGACAATCGTTGCTATATCTGTTTAGTTGTGACGAGTTGTGCTTTATTTTTGTTTCTTGTATATATATATTTTTTTTTTTTTTCTTTTCTCTCTTTCTTTGTGTTTTTTAGTTTCGATTTCGATTGTTTGTATTTGTAGGTCTCCCCTTTGCTATTATTCAGTTCTTTACGTATATTTTTGTGTATACACTGTAGCGTCATTTGTTAGTCATATCTTCGCATATTTCTTTTTAGTTTTGCTGTTTGTGTATTTGACTTATGCGAATGTTTTCGTATGGTTTGATCTTTGTTGTTGTTTACATTGACTTTGATCTTTGTTATTGTTTACATTGACTCTGATCTTTGTTGTTGTTTACATTGATTCTGATCTTTGTTGTTGTTTACATTGACTTTGATCTTTGTTATTGTTTACATTGTTGGTGACCTTTGTTATTGTTTACATTGTCTTGTTATTGTTTACATAGTTCTTGCATAGTTAGCTTTCACTATTGTTAATATATGCTCATGCACTATTGGTCTATAGTGCACTTATCATAACTAACTGGTGTTTTTTGCTTATGCACTATTGTAGTGCAGTTATGATAAATAACTGATGGTTATGCACTGATTTGGGTAGTGCACTGTTAATTAAGAGGTGACTTGTGATATTATTATACATTTGATAATACAAGTTGGTGTCAACTCCTGTTTCCCACAGAGATTGGGTTCAACATAGAGATTATACAAGCACTTTATTAAGTCTTGTTGCTATTTAACATTGAAATAAGATAATTAATTATTTCAGGTTCTGTACTCACATTTTAGACATCATGTCTACATTTGAGTACTTTATTGAGCAGGGTAAAGCCCTTGGGAAGACAGGTGATAAATTAGAAGAATTTGCGACTGTTCAATATGCCAAGGCATTGAAGTCGGAAGAAAAGAAAATGAAAGAACAAACTGAACAAAAGAGAATAGAGGCTGAAATAGAACAAAAGAAACTGCAGATGCAGGTGGAGGAAAAAAGATTTCAAATGGAAAAACAAAAAAGAGAAGCAGAATCTCAGGAGAAGAGGCTTCAGGCTGAAGCTGAAAATAAGAGACTTGAAAAAGAAGCTGAAAATAAGAGACTTGAAATAGAGGCTGAAGGAAAAAAGTTACAGGCCCAGGCTGAAGAAAGAAAGTTACAGGCTGAGGCTGAAGAAAGAAGGTTACAAAGAGAGGCTGATGAGAGAAAAGCAAAAATGGAACATGATGAAAAAATCTTAGCTTTAGAGTTAGAGAAGTTAAAGTTATTGAACACTGGTAATGCTAATGATGCAAATAAGGTGTCAAATAAGACTAATGCTAAGGATTTCAAGCTTAATCTACCAGCATTTAATCCCTCAATCGATGATATAACATTTTATCTAGATAGATTTGAAAGTGCATGTAATGTGCATAATATAGATAAAACATTATATGTGTATCATCTGTCCAAGATACTTAGAGGTGATGCTTTGACTTTGTTGAGTATGGTAGATGTGCCTGACAAAAACAACTATGAGGTTGTCAGGGCGGCATTGTTAAAGAAGTACCAACTTAACGAGGACGGATATCGTCTTAAATTTAAAACCATGTTACCAGAAACTGGAGTTGAATTCTCTGAATTCATCTCAGGCATCCGTCTTACTTTTTTACGATGGGTTGAGTTGTCTAAGACAGAAAATACATTTGAAGCTCTTATGGATTTACTACTTAGAGATAAGGTTATGTCTTCTGTTAATGAAGCTTTTCTATCTTTTCTTCATGAGCGTAAGCCTAAAAACATAAAAGAAATGGAAGAATACTGTAGCCAGTATGTTACTGCGCATCCGCACATAACCATTAGTAACTCTAAGGTGAAAGAAGGTCTGCCAGTTGCTTCGGCAGCACCTTATGGCCCAAATTTTATGCGTAAATTTCAGGGTAGCCAGAAAAATTTCAATAAAAAGAGTAATCGTAATTATGCCCAGAACCATAGTGATCAATTCCAGGGTGATTCTTCTTCCCAGAACTGGAGACAACCTAATACTACACGTTATTCTACTCCGGTTAACTTTAGAAATTTTCACAAAGGTAATCGGTATAGAGGAAAATATTTTATGCAGAGACCTCAATACCAAGATAATAGAGGTTCTCAACAGCATAGAGATAGTAATGACAGTTATGGAAACTGGAACTCAAACCAGGATAAAAATTACAGTAGGACTTTAATTATAATTGCAGAGGCAATAATGGTCGCGGTAGATCGCAACATAAGAGAAAAAGATATCAACAGACAAACTCTGTTCAACAAGAATCTCAGGGAGCAGATAAACAGGTTAATAATGATAAAGACCATAATGCTATCGGATGCTCATCTTTTGATTTTGGTAGGGCAAATAAATGTATCCAATGCAGTACTTTATTTGATCCGAAAACCGTTAGTACTTTAAGCTGTGGTCATCCTTTGCCCGCTCTTCCTGCTAATGTTGCTCATGATGGGAGAGGTTCTCTTATATTACATAAGGGGCTAGTAAATAGTAATCCAGTCTCAGTGTTGTTTGATTCTGGATGTACTACTGTCGGCGTTAGGCAATCTCTTGTAGATCCATCCTGTGCTACAGGAAAAGTCATCAAATGTGTCACATTTGGTGGCACGTTAGAAAAGTATCCTACTGCTATAATACACATTGCTACTCCTTTCTTCACGGGAGAGGTCCACGCGTGTCTACTTCCAAACCCTATTGCGGACCTTATTATTGGTCGTATTCACGGAGTTAGGGAATGTACCCCACAGCAGATTGCTGTTTGGGAAGAGCAAAACATTGAAGCTACCAATGCGGTGGTCACAAGAGCACATGCTCTGGATCCACCTCAAACTTCATTAACTAATAATGATGAAGTAAATGACCAAGATAGTCACTTGACTATTACACGTGACTCATTTATCAAATTGCAAGAAGAAGATCCTTCTTTACAAAAATTCTTCATTCTAGCAAAAAAAGGTGATCCTAATCAGAACACTAATAGGAAATCTTGGATTTCTATGAAGAACGGCGTACTTGTACGTATGGTACAAGACTCGACTACGTCCACTCATTCACAAATTCTTGTGCCTAAGAGCATGAGATTGCAAATATTACAACATGCTCATGACTCGCAATGTGCTGGACATATGGGTTTTTCCCGTACAAAGTCGAGGGTTCTTGCGGCTTTCTTTTGGCCATTTGTGAGCAAGGACATACGAATGTACTGTCGCTCTTGCAAAGTATGTCAGGAGGTCAAATCTAAAGGACCACGACATGCTGCGCCTATCCAGGCTGCTGACATTCCTATTCGCCCTTTTCAAAAAATGGCAATAGATATTATCGGTCCTTTTAGAATTAAGTCGGCTAGAGGACATCAATTTATCCTTACATGTGTCGATATGTGCACACGTTGGCCAGAGGCAATACCTCTCAAGAGCATCTCAACTGCTGATATCGCAGACGCTCTTTGGCTGATATTTTCTCGCTTGGGTTTTCCCGGAGAAATATTGTCAGACCATGGCACTCAACTTATATCAGACACTATGTCACAGGTAATGTCTATGCTACACATTAAAAGGTCTCTCAGCAGTATCTATCACCCAATGTCTAATGGGTTGGTCGAACGTTTAAATAGGACTCTGAAAACTTTACTTGGTAAAATAACTGAGGATCATCCTCAGGATTGGGACAGGGTCTTACCCGCGGCTCTCTTTGCGTATAGAGAGGTCCCCAATGAACATACGGGGTTTTCCCCCTTTTGAACTTGTCTTTGGCGCGCAACCGCGCGGCCCTATGTCTTTACTTCACGATCTAATCACTGCCGATAATATTAGCGATGAGACTCAATCTTCTTATGAGTACGTCATTGCTCTTAGGCAAAAGATCATCGAGGCATGCAAACTAGCAACTTCGTCTTCAGAATTTGCTAAAGAAAAGGCAAGGCAGTTTGCAAATAAGAATAGATGTCTACGACAACTTTGTCCAGGTGACAAAGCTCTCGTTCTACTTCCTTCAAGGGAGAACAGACTTCTAATTGCATGGAAAGGTCCATATGCAATAGTCTCCAAAATTTCTGATGTCGACTATGTTGTCGATATTGATGGAAAGCATAAAACTTTCCACATAAATATGCTCACAGAATTTTATGAAAGACCTGACTATTTGCAGCCTATTTTCCAGGCTACGGACAATTCACAAGCAACTCGTGGTCAGTACTCATCTCTGTCAGTTATACAGGATGAGGAAACTACTTTTTCTGATGTCAATCTTCCTCTTTCTATGGTCCCACTTTATTCTACGGAATCTTGGAAAAACGTGACCGTTTCTCCAAATCTTTCCGCTGAGGAACATCGACAAGTTTCTTCGATGTTGCAAACATTTCAGGATGTTCTTACAGACATCCCGGGACACACACATGTCATAGAACATGACATTGTGCTAACTGATCACAATCCTATCAGAGTCAGACCATATCCAATACCTATTCATTTCCAGTCTCAAGTCGAAAAAGAGTTGGATGAAATGATACGTTTGGAAATCATTGAACCATCCACTTCAGCATACTCTTCGTCTATGGTTATTGTTCGAAAGAAGGATAATAACATTCGCATTTGCGTAGATTATCGCAAATTGAGCCAAGTTACGAAGTTCGATGCTGAACCTATGCCTTCATTAGAAGAGCTACTCAATAAACTTTCTAATTCTAGATTCTTTACCAAACTAGATTTGTCTAAAGGTTATTGGCAAGTCCCGCTAACTGAACGTGCCAAACCTTTTACAGCTTTTTCTACACCTAGGGGTTTATTCCAATGGAATTTCATGCCTTTTGGTCTTATGAACGCCCCTGCTACATTCGTACGCATGATGCGGCGAATTCTCGCATATCGTACAGATGTCATAGCATACCTAGATGATATCTGTCTATTCAGTGATTCTTGGGAAGATCACTATTTGGGTTTATACGAATTACTGTCTACTCTTCGCGAGTATAACTTGACTGCAAAACCCTCTAAAGCCTTTATAGGATTTAGCGAGATTTCTTTCCTAGGTCATCGGGTTGGTCATGGTCTTTTAAAGACAGAGGACCACAATGTTTCAAAAATACTTAACATTTCGGTCCCTAAGACGAAGAAACAAGTAAGGAGTCTATTAGGTTTGATTCAATTCTACGGACGATTCATTCCGAATCTGTCCTCCATTATGGCACCGCTTTCTACTTTATTGAAGAAAGGGTCGCCTAATCTGATCCGCTGGTCTAAAGAATGTCAATCCTCATTGGACCAGGTTAAAGCCCTATTTTCATCTCCACCTATTCTTAAGTTACCTACTATTGAGAAGACTTTTGTTCTTCGAAGTGACGCCTCGTCAACAGGGATTGGGGCAGCACTAATGCAGGAGTATTCTGATACTTTGCATCCGGTGATGTATATCTCTAGGAAATTAAACGCTGCAGAAAAGAATTACTCGGTTTTAGACCGTGAGTTATTGGCTATGGTATGGTCTATTCTGAAGTTACAAAGATTTCTTCTAGGCGCACATTTCATTGTGGAAACCGACCAGAAAGCGCTTACTGCTATTCAGAGCAAAAACTTGAAGAGCTCGAGGTCCACTCGTTATGCCATAGCTCTTCAACCATTTCATTTCTCGGTTCGAGCTATCCGTGGTTCGGATAATGTAATGGCAGACATTCTGTCCAGATGTCCACACGATTCCACATGATTCTTCTGTCATATATATATATTTCCTGATATACAGTCCAATGTTATAATGACATGTTAGTAGATTTTGTCTCACTTTTTTTTTTTGAGGGAAATTTATAACATTGTACCATGTAATTATCTAAGAAGGCTTAGTTAGTGATATACGGGCCAAAAGATCACTCGGCCACATTTAAATAAATTATTTTCAGGATTGTATTAAGAAATTTACCAGTTGTCTTTAAGATTTGTGTTATTGATATTTTCGCAGCACATCATTGAAGTCTGCGAGTTTATGTCCATTGTGGAACTTTGAGGATATCAAGTCCTGTCCTACATTGGGAGCGGATGATGTCCACATCTTCTTCTATTGAATGTTTTATGTCACCGAAGAGCAACACATGTATTACTTATTAATTACTGTTACTTTATATAATGTAATAATATAGTGCGGTATATTAGTAAATTACACCGCTATTTGCAACACATTGTATGATAACACATAATATATTTAATTTCATATATTGGTATGAGTATAATTTGATTGTCATTATGTTGTTGCCATCATTGTGGCGTGTGTTGGTGGCACCTTCCTGGAATATATCAGCGTATACTTAGATAAATTTTTTCTCTAAGGATCTGAGATATGATCTCAGTGTCGCTCCATGCGTTGAGCTAATTTGTTAGGTATATATCCACGCATCATACGTGCGTTAGGAGCCTAGATTTTTTCCGGCTCCAGGATTTAAAAAAAAAAAAAAAAATGTCCCATTTTTTTTTTTTCCAGGGAGGGTGCGGTAATGTTACGCACGGATCATTATTATTTTTCGTTTGTATAAACATTTTTTCATATGTATGATCATTTTTTTGACTGAAGTGTGTATTATGTTTTCTATGGTCAAAGGGACATAATCCGAGTTATCGAGACTACAATTTGTTAGGAGTTGCCTTCTCTTGTATAGAGACACGTTCGGTCTATAATTTCTTGAACGAAGCGTGACCACATCTCCTTATTTGGTAGTATCAGTCAACTATGGTAGATGTCTGAAACCTTTCTTAACGCTTCTTTTCATGACCATAAAAGGCGCGACTGTGTAAGACTTTTATCTCGAATGTTCTTCGAATCGTCTTATTGTGAACGGCAACTCAGAGATTGTCGTTCTGCGCATGTCAAACCGGGAGTTCGTTCTGTGTGTTCCGCCCAGTTGGGGCAGTTTAGAAATGGTTTAAGAAGCGAGCAGACGCAACTGCGTCTTGTGATTCTCTGAGGGAAATACAGTGTCTTAGTGAGTTAGTTAGCTAACTAGACTATTTCCCAGTATTATGCAGCCTGCCTGGAGGCATATGTTCATGGTTGATTTTCCGAAATAAGGTAATTCCTCTTGTATCGAACTTTATGCTATCGTCTAGAGGTTCGTCATTTTGTCGCCTATTTGCTCGCCTGTGTGATGCAAAATGGAGAGGTACTTTGACTAGGATTAAGTCACCGGTATCTGTATACCTGAACTAGTTAAATATATATGGGTCGCTCTAGGCCAACAAGACTATTGTCTGTGTTCCAGGATTCGTTATATCAGAGATCACGTCCAAGTCAGATGGTTAGACTTAGGAACATTATAAAGGTCGAGCTGACCTGTAGCCCATGTATGCTATTCACGTGCAGACAGTGAACGGACTTATTGTATACAACTGATCTGCTAGCATCAGAATGGGAGCATTTATTATTGTTTATGAACATTGAAGATCTGTAGCTGACACTGTTGCAGAAGTTATAGAAATTATTATTATTTATACAGCTTCACGAACTAGCACTCGATGATTGATGAATTTCTGAATCTATTGAACTGTGATGTCTTATGACGCATATATACAACAGCTATCATTGCTGACTACAGAAATTGTTTTCAATGTGCCATATCATCTTGCTGAACTCGTTAACCATGTTGATGTCATAAGTATCATGACTGTTTTGTGGCGTGCAATAAATGAAAGAAACTTATACAACGAAGTTACCCTTTCTATGACTCTACACGTCATGTTGCCTGTGTGATAACCCATTGAACTGTTCCACTACCACATACACAGCAACATCCTAAATCAGAGAAGACACCTACATCTTACACTTTAACACCAGGTGTCGATAAGGGTGGCAAGTTACCACTTCAGCACAAATCCACCCTTATCAACTCCTCTGCTCGAATTCTCCTCTGGGCTCAGGAGACACCTCACTGATAGCTAAAAAGACCAAGGAGTATGCTGTCCGACTCTGGATTCAGCAAATCTCTGACCAGATGCTGCTCAGTACCATCAAGACCACTGTCCCACAATTCATACGAATAACACAGATACGTTGATTAGCAATGAATTCTGGCACAAACTGGCACAAATTTCCTTCTGCTTATCTTCCAGGCTTTTAATGAGCCAAATATAAGCTGGCTTCAACGCACTGATGCTTTATCAAGTGTATTTAAACAAGTGGTTTCGAACTAACGCTCCCAAGTGTGTATATCAGCGAGACTGGCCAATGAGCCACGTTTCGACAAGTGTTTGAAAAAATGTTATCTTTTCCCGTCTCCCCTAACAACCAAGATAGTATTTATAGCCCGACCAATCGTGGTTAGGCTTTCATTTGTTGCGCTCCAATCAATTTGGAGTTTACATGGTAGGCTATTTCTGTAACGTAAATTTTTTTCAAACACGTTTAAAAAAAAATCTTATGAGCAGAAATGATTTTATGCTGTCAGGCACCCCCAATATTTTATTTTGGGTATAATTTATTAATTCCTGGACTATTTGCGTAACGTTTTACATATTATTTGTCAGCAAGCCCTAAGGAACCCAAAAATACTAATTTAAAGGAGCTACGTGGCTGCGTTCAAAATATGCAATTTCTTCTACCTCCTGTTTGGAAGATGTGCTGTCTGGGTACTGTTATGTGTTCAAACGTAAACCCATCTATTGTTATCTTTTCTAATAAGAGTCTGTTATGATTTATAAACCTAACTCTGGGAAAGGGTAGTGTATTTTATCACTGTCCGTCTGAAAAAGTTAGTGCTTGTAGACTTACACGCGTGATGCCAGCATTTGTATATCGCGCGTCGCGTGTTGCATGCGTTCCTGATTTTCAGCCCTCCCCTCTCGCTATCCTTTTGTCCATCTGTTCGTTCGTTTTGGTAACGTAATATAATTAATGTTAGGATTAATTTAGGTCATTACGCAGTACGTCTCAATGTTTTTCTTAGAAATGCAGCACACGTTTCATTGAAGAAAGCGGGTATAATACAGTAAGCTTTTACTATCAACGTGAAAGCGTTACACTTTGCAGACGAAGCAGAAAACAAGGGGGATTTCGAGTACATTCTTTGTGACAGCACTGTCATTTTCCCATTGCTCTTCTCTTTATTAATTTTATTTGTTAGGCTTTATATTTACCTAATAATTTATATATGTGGATTAGAATATTTCATGACACCGCCCCCAGACGACAGCCAGGAGAGGGGTGCTATCGGATACTTTTATGAGTACTTACTGTTAAAAACATACTTGCAGGTGTAATTCTTTATGATAGGATCCGCCCTTGGTGCCAAATACTTTAAGCACGCCTCTGGTTGGATCTAAACACCATATGTCAGTTCTTATTATGGTTGTTTGTGAAGTTAAACGACTGTGGACAGTTTAAATGTCACAGTGTAATACTTGTTCATATATTCTTATACAAGAGATAAGAGCCCAAGAATAGAGAATAAAATCCTATAAACCCTCAACAAATGGTAACTTAGCGAAACAAAACATATCACCCTTTGACAAATGGTAATTTAACGAAACAAAACATATCACCCCTAACCCGAGAATAGAGAATAAAATCCTATAAACCCTCAACAAATGGTAACTTAGCGAAACAAAACATATCACCCTTTGACAAATGGTAACTTAACGAAACAAAACATATCACCCCTAACCCGAGAATAGAGAATAAAATCCTATAAACCCTCAACAAATGGTAACTTAGCGAAACAAAACATATCACCCTTTGACAAATGGTAACTTAACGAAACAAAACATATCACCCCTTGACAAATGGTAACTTAACGAAACAAAACATATCACCCCTTGACAAATGGTAACTTAACGAAACAAAACATATCACCCCTAAACAAATGGTAACTTAACGAAACAAAACATATCACCCCTCAACAAATGGTAACTTAACGAAACAAAACATATCACCCCTTGACAAATGGTAACTTAACGAAACAAAACATATCACCCCTCAACAAATGGTAACTTAACGAAACAAAACTTATCACCCCTTGAGAAATGGTAACTTAACGAAACAAAACATATCACCACAACAAATGGTAAATTAACGAAACAAAACATATCACCCTGTGGTGGATTTTGATGTTATGAATTGTTGTTAAGTATTATTATTATAATAAATGAGATTAGCTATGAAGGTCCCTGAATTTACTCAATAGTATTGTGAACTTTTCAGGGTGCCTTTCCGCTACCACCCCCTTTATCTCATTCAAAATGTATTTATGTTAGTATATTAAATGACTTCGTGTTGTGTCTAGGGTTATGGATGTAGAGTGTGATTGCACAATAATCAACAAACATACAAACAAATAGTTTATTATTCACAACAGCACACAGTACTACCACAATAACATACAAACGACACTCTAAAAGGCTATCTTATTTAAGACTGTGGTTGAATTTTGTGTAAATAAGATTTTTACAGTTTTATTATCCTGATTCAAATATATTTGTAATCAGGACAGACAATTTAAAAGTGAAATCACAATAATCAATTACATCAGTCAAATAGCACAATAGATTTTCTATCCATATATAAAATTATTAATCGAATATATTTATGTAGTGTTCTCCTACTTTAAGGTAATACTGGTGGTAATACTAGGCTGTTGTTTTAATCATGTCCTTCTGGAAATGTTTGTTTCTATTTTGTCACTTGTGGAACTGTTAAATATTTGTCCCAGTTTTATTCACTGTTATTAGATCGTTATTTTAAAGTTCTGTAGTTGAGCTCTCATGTGCCGAACGAGAATTTATCTTGGCCGTAGAATATATGTTGAAACTTTCCTCTGCTCGCTTGACAATCTGTTCCCTGTTTGATAGGCAATGGCCACTAGCATGGGCTCTCAGTAAACAGGCAGAGTCTTGAATCCATCAATTTTCAAGCGTTTGGTACCACATTAACGTCAGTACCCAGGACCTCTGAAATGTGAAGGTATGCATCCTTCGTAATATCTAGCATACACTAATAGTCCACAGTTAAGGACATGTACATTACAAACAAACAAAAGGATCATATCCTTATACAAACCTATGCCACCATTTTCTTTTGATGTGACAATGTACACCAGTATTCCTTTCCCTAATAGTTACAACGCCTCTGCAATTCCAGCTGTAATCTCTTCCATATAATAGGATAGGTGTTATGCTCCTTTATGACAATCATACCTATTCTTGTAGTTTTACACCTCTCTGACAGTCTATCACATGGTGGATCAATCTTTAGGCTTTGCCTCATGTTCGCTATAGACCCACTCATGTCCAGACATATATTATTATTTCACATTCAATTTTCATATAAAATACAGGTTAATAAATGTCAAGCTTACCACAATGTTCAATGAAATACACACAGAGACGATGACAGATATGACTTGACCTGACAGTATCTCTGATCTCTATGTATTGTTTTATCAAAATTTAATTAATTAAGGGACTATTTTTATAACTAATAACATATTCTTGGTCAGCAAGTCTTCAGGTACACGAATATACAATTTTTAAGGCGCTATGTGGTTTGGTTCAAAATTCCATAATTTTGTCCATGTTAATTGTTTATTTTTAAACTACCTCCTGTTCACTTCTTTTCTCATGTACTTTCAAGCTAAATACGAGAGCTTAGGTCATTCACAATAAGAGCTAAACGTGTTTCCATGACGTAGTGTCCACAATTCTAACTTTTTCATTGTATTTGGGGAAACCCCTAAGGCAAGGCTTGCCACTGTGCTAGTGTTGGCTTTTAGTTTAAAATCAATGCGAAACGAATTAGCATTTCATCTATCCTTGCCCCTCCTCGTTCCACAATGCATTTTAGGCAAATATTTTCTTAGAACTAGGAAAAAGTAGGTGTTTATGTCAAGGACGAATTTGAAAAATAGGGTACCGTTTTGTTCGGCTATTCGTTAGCAAATAATAATCTGAAGGCGTAGGCGACAACAACCGTTCTAGCAGAAAATTCTTTTGTACTTTCTTATCTTTGCCTTTATGCCCTATATTGTTATATATTAATTTAGATATTGTATTTAGAAATCACTACACACCCCTCAACAAATGGTAACTTAACGAAACAAAACATATCACCCCTTGACAAATGGTAACTTAACGAAACAAAACATATCACCCCTCAACAACTGGTAACTTAACGAAACAAAACATATCACCCCTTGACAAATGGTAACTTAACGAAACAAAACATCACCCCTCAACAAATGGTAATTTAACGAAACAAAACATATCACCCCTCAACAAATGGTAACTTAACGAAACAAAACATATCACCCCTTGACAAATGGTAACTTAACGAAACAAAACATATCACCCCTCAACAAATGGTAACTTAACGAAACAAAACTTATCACCCCTTGACAAATGGTAACTTAACGAAACAAAACATATAACCCCTTGACAAATGGTAACTTAACGAAACAAAACATATCAC
Source organism: Oreohelix idahoensis (assembly GCA_024509875.1). Classification (NCBI taxonomy): domain Eukaryota; kingdom Metazoa; phylum Mollusca; class Gastropoda; order Stylommatophora; family Oreohelicidae; genus Oreohelix; species Oreohelix idahoensis. The sequence continues at coordinate 48,337 of JAMPIV010013811.1, forward strand.
CCCTCAACAAATGGTAACTTAACGAAACAAAACATATCACCCCTCAACAAATGGTAACTTAACGAAACAAAACATATCACCCCTTGACAAATGATAACTTAACGAAACAAAACATATCACCCCTCAACAACTGGTAACTTAACGAAACAAAACATATCACCCCTTGACAAATGGTAACTTAACGAAACAAAACATATCACCCCTCAACAAATGGTAATTTAACGAAACAAAACATATCACCCCTCAACAAATGGTAACTTAACGAAACAAAACATATCACCCCTTGACAAATGGTAACTTAACGAAACAAAACATATCACCCCTCAACAAATGGTAACTTAACGAAACAAAACATATCACCCCTTGACAAATGGTAACTTAACGAAACAAAACATATCACCCCTCAACAAATGGTAACTTAACGAAACAAAACATATCACCCCTTGACAAATTGAAAAAGTTCTTGACACAAGGCAGTTCTTGTTCTGGAATGCTTAGGGCAAGAAAAATAGTCAGACCCGAAAAACACGGAGATGGCAGTAGGAGACTTTCTTGAACGGGATAGAGAAGACAGAAAAAAGTTCAGCGGTTTGCACAGGACTGAATGGCTTTGTGTGACCTTGTTGAATGCATGTGCTCCAAGGGTAGTAAAACATTGAATGTTTGATGCTAATGTTAAACTGAATTGTCTAATAGATTAAACACAAATTTCAACCACACGTGTACTTATTCTTCTTCTTCTTTGGTCCTTGATCGCCGACTGACAAAGCAATCAGTGACTATTACGCCTGGTGGTGTCTTGTAGGGCAGCAACAAGTTGTCTCCACATTGCTCGCGCGGCAACCATTCTTCGTGTGGTGCCCCAGCTCTGGTTCATGCTTTGCACCTCTGCTTCCACAGTTTTCCGCCAGGTAGCTCTGGTTTCATGTTTAACGGTCAGGATGGCCGTTTTCATGTCCGAGGCTTCCTTTCGGCTTTTAGCACTGACAGTCATACGAGCCTCAACTCCTAAAGACCGTCCGCATCAAAACTTGTTCATATATTGCTGTTTCCGTAACGTGTTTGTGTGTGTGTTTACGTACATAGGGGTGTGGGCCTTGTTCTAAATCCCCCAATCTGACCCCTACTCGCGCAGACTAGTCCAGCTTGGTACAAACTGCCAGGAGTAAAACTCCTTCTGGCACAGCTCTGGGGGTTGTCAGGGGACTCAAGCTGCCATACCGCGACATGGTTTAAGCACTATTGATGGCAGCGTGTCCTTATTACCCCCCCCCCCCCCGAAAAAAAAAAAAAAAAAAAAAACACTAGTTGGACAACGCATTTTTGACACGAATGAGAAAACTGCATCCTTGCATGGAATGCGTTTCCTCATTAGTACGCCCTTTTTCCAAGAATCTTTAGTGCCTTCACAAAGTGAGATTTCCTTTTGAAAACTCAAGATATGACATTCTGTACACTGGAGAATGCCGCCATTATAATGTTGTAATATGCCAAATGCATTACTTGTAATATGCCAAATGCATTACTATCATACCGTGAAAACGTCTAGGATCGTTTTGGGGCGTTTCATTTCTCTAGATATTGGGGTTATTGTCACGCGCTGAAATGGCACTGACAAAGAGAGAGCGGTTCATGCATTTCATTGTTTGGGACTTTCGTAGACCGTGCGGCCAAGTGAACAAACAGGATTACAGAACTGTGGTATGATGTATGTCAGAGGTTCCCAACCTGGGAAACATATACCTTCTAGGGTACGAGAAGCTTGTCGCGGGGGTTAGGGGAATATTTAACAAATAACTATATTATTATGTTGGAATATTCCACAAGTAGTAGTGTTCGAGAGAGTTCCGTTCTCACTCAAATTCAGAGAAACAAACCGGAGGCTGAACATGATGTGTGAATAGCTCTTTCAAAAACTGTACCAAGAATAAAACTGTTGGTTGACAAGAAATAGAATCAAGGATCTGACTAATTTATTTCACTGTGTTCTAGTAAACATTTAATAACTTTATTATACGAAATATTTTGTTATGTACCGAAACGTTTTCTGTGTAAACAAAATTAATCTGTTTTTTTTTTAAAGCGTATCCATGGTAGAACTCTAGAATTTTTTCTCTCATATCCAAAAGGGGTTACGGGGATGTTTACTAACAGCCAAAGGGTACTGTGACTGAGCAAACTTGGGAGCCCCTGGTATATGCCTGTAGTTTCATTGAACACAACATCACGTAGACAGCAAACTTGGGAGCCCCTGGTATATGCCTGTAGTATGATTGAACACAACATCACGTAGACAGCAAACTTGGGAGCCCCTGGTATAAACACAACATCACGTAGACAGCAAACTTGGGAGCCCCTGGTATAAACACAACATCACGTAGACAGCAAACTTGGGAGCCCCTGGTATAAATACAACATCACGTAGACAGCAAAATGGCATCGCTCCAGAGTAGTGACACTAGATCGTTTCTTGCGGACATGTTAGACTGGTGATAATTCTTCTTGTTTGTTTTCAGGCATCGTGCCTGACTACACCCTTAATTGTTAACTGTTTGCAGAGACATAAGCCCAACATTCCATGACGTTGTAATTGTTTTCAGAGATAGAAACCAAATACTGTATTTCAGATCGGTTTTTTTCTCTCCCCACAATGTTGTAATTGTTTCAGAGTTGAACCCAATACTGTATTTCACATCGGGATTTTCGCTTTCTTTCCCAAATAATCACTATAGTTTCTTGTCGTCAAAGACAAGATCCCATAATTTCACATCGCTGTAACTTTTAAACGTGTGTGTGGGGGGGAGGAGAGGGGGAAATTTCACATTGACAAGCCCTATATTTCACGTCATATAATTTTCCCTCGAGCCCATTTATTTCACGTCATATAATTATTAGTTTCCCTCGAGCCCAATATTTCACGTCATATAATTATTATTTTCCCTCGAGCCCATTATGTCACGTCGTATAATTATTAGTTTCCCTCTAGCCAAATATTTTACTTCATTATTAGTTTCCCTCGAGCCCAATATTTCACGTCATATAATTATTAGTTTCCAGCGACAATCACAGTATTTCACGTCATATAATTATTAGTTTCCAGCGACAGTGTTGTTATTATTTCACGTCGTATAATTATTAGTTTCCCTCGAGCCCATTATTTCACGTCATATAATTATTAGTTTCCAGCGACAATCACAGTATTTCACGTCATATAATTATTAGTTTCCAGCGACAGTCCCAGTATTTGACCTCATATAATTATTAATTTCCAGAGACAATTCCAATATTTCACGTCATATAATTATTTGTTTCCCTCGAGAAGCCCAATATTTCACGTCATATAATTATTAGTTTCCTGTGACAATCCTAGTATTTCACGTCAAATAATTATTTCTTTCAAGCGACAAGCACATTATTTCACGGCATATAATTATTTCCTTGCAGAAACAATCCCAATATTTCACGTCATATAATTATTTGTTTCCAGCGACAGTCCCCTTATTTCACGTCAAATAATTATTTCTTTCAAGCGACAAGCACATTATTTCAAGGCATATAATTATTTGCTTGCAGAGACAATTCCAGTATTTCACGTCATATAATTATTTGTTTCCAGCGACAATCACAGTATTTCATGTCATATAATTATTAGTTTCCAGCGACAAGCACATGATTTCACGTCATATAATTATTAGTTTCCAGCGACAATGTTATTATTTCACGTCATATAATTATTAGTTTCCAGCGACAATGTTATTATTTCACGTCATATAATTATTAGTTTCCAGCGACAATCCCAGTATTTCACGTCATATAATTATTAGTTTCCAGCGACAATGTTATTGTTTCACGTCATATAATTATTAGTTTCCAGCGACAATGTCAGTATTTCACGTCATATAATTATTAGTTTCCAGCGACAATCCCAGTATTTCACGTCATATAATTATTAGTTTCCAGCGACAATGTTATTGTTTCACGTCATATAATTATTAGTTTCCAGCGACAATGTTGTTATTTCACGTCATATAATTATTAGTTTCCAGCGACAATGTCAGTATTTCACGTCATATAATTATTAGTTTCCAGCGACAATCCCAGTATTTCACGTCATATAATTATTAGTTTCCAGCGACAATGTTATTATTTCATGTCATATAATTATTAGTTTCCAGCGACAATGTTATTATTTCACGTCATATAATTATTAGTTTCCAGCGACAGTGTTATTATTTCACGTCGTATAATTATTAGTTTCCAGCGACAATGTTATTATTTCATGTCATATAATTATTAGTTTCCAGCGACAATGTTATTATTTCACGTCATATAATTATTAGTTTCCAGCGACAGTGTTACTATTTCACGTCATATAATTATTTCTTTTCAGCAGTTCAGCCCAACATTTAACATATAATAGTTTTAAGCTGCAAGGTAATTTTTATAAGTATTTTCAACTTAAAGCTTGTTATGAGATGAAGAAAGCTAGAATATAAATATTATGACAAAATGGAAAGCCAAAAAACTGACGTAAAAAAGAGATAGATGACGACAACGAAAGATGATAATGCACAGTTTAACGTCGTAGCGTGGGTCAAGTCAAGAATAGAATTGATAGGAGGACAGCAAGTTGTGGAGGTGCATGATCACCTACGTCAACTGTCATGGTACTTGATAAATAAAGTTCCGGGATTGAAACTTGGTTGCGTCACGCTCCACTCTACTCAGCTTAAATAGGTACTTGACTTTGCTCTTGAATTAGGGAAGGCAAAAGCAGGGAGGAAAGAAACTTCACCCCACCTCATAAAACTGGACCTACTGTAGGGTAGTGTATCACTTCAATCCCTCACGGCATGATCTGTTACTGAACTATCTTGACCGTTTATTATAGTTTTTAATGACAAACCGGGAGCCGCGCTAGCGTAGTGGTTACAACACCGCTCTGGCGACCGGGTGATACAGGATCAAACCCGGGCGACGGCATTTGAGGATTTTTCGTCGACCGGGATTTGGACTGGATTAACTCGAGACCTGGCGAGGACATTTGAAGGAGTGTCGTCGACCAGGGACTGGCGGCTCCTGAGCCTACCCAGCTGCAATGGGTACCTCCGAAATCGGCGAGTATTTGCCTGAATGGCGAGGGACACCTGTCTCTGTACAAGAAATAAAGGGATACTCACGTAAAATCAATGTCAGGTTAGACATAAATAATAACCTGAGATTTCGCCTCGAGTATTAGCGGGCTTACTAAAAAAAAAAAAAAAAAAAAAAAAAGAAAAAAAAAAATGACAAACCCGGCATATTACATCGCTGCGGTTATCACTTTTATGACAAAGACAGAAATCCAGTATTCCACACTGTGATAGTTGATTTCACCGACAGAAGCTCGGGTCTACTTCACAGTAACTGCTAGTTCTGAGGGACACTATTTTACATTGCCGTAATTATTTAGGGCACGTTTCAATATTGTCCTAATCCCTGGCGTCTTTATGTACTGTAGCGAACATTCAAGACAGCCATTTGTAACCAATCACAGGAAAACATTTCAAGTGTATTGAGTTTGAATCCGCGGGTACTCGATCAGTGAAAGATTTGTACTATGGGCGAGTCCGATCTCTCGGACATCAAAGAAATGTGTATCTCTATTCGTCCCACATTTTTTTTTTTATTTAACAGTTTGGGTGGGTTCAAAACATCAGCCCTCAAACTTTAACATGTTCCCAGTTTAACTCGAACCTCTTTCCTCCCTGTTCGCCTTGACTTGACTATTCGTGTCTGTCTTCTTTCCGAAATTGCCACATGTTATTGAGGTAGCCGCCGCGATATTGAGATTAGAAACCCTCCCACCCCGTTACAAAAATCCCTTTGATGTTGAACGTTTCTTCTTTGATGTTTCTATTTTGTAACTCTCTGTGTGAAGCAGGGGTTCCCAAATTGGGTTACGCTTACCCCTAGAGGGTACGAGAAGCTTGTCAAAGTAGTACGGCGAATATTTAGGAAATAACTATAAGTCTGTTGTAATGTTATCGCGCTGAATCAGTAGTGTCCGTCTTGTTCTCAGTCGAATCTAAAGCGAGAAACAAACTGGATGCAGGGTACTAAAGTAAGAAACAAACTGGATGCAGGGTACTATAGCAAGAAACAAACTGGATGCAGGGTACTATAGCAAGAAACAAACTGGATGCAGGGTACTAAAGTAAGAAACAAACTGGATGCAGGGTACTATAGCAAGAAACAAACTGGATGCAGGGTACTATAGCAAGAAACAAACTGGATGCAGGGACTAAAGCAAGAAACAAACTGGATGCAGGGTACTAAAGCAAGAAACAAACTGGATGCAGGGTACTAAAGCAAGAAACAAACTGGATGCAGGGTACTAAAGTAAGAAACAAACTGGATGCAGGGTACTATAGCAAGAAACAAACTGGATGCAGGGTACTAAAGTAAGAAACAAGCTGGATGCAGGGTACTAAAGTAAGAAACAAACTGGATGCAGGGTACTATAGCAAGAAACAAACTGGATGTAGGGTACTATAGCAAGAAACACTGGATGCAGGGGACTAAAGCAAGAAACAAACTGGATGCAGGGTACTAAAGCAAGAAACAAACTGGATGCAGGGTACTAAAGCAAGAAACAAACTGGATGCAGGGTACTAAAGTAAGAAACAAACTGGATGCAGGGTACTATAGCAAGAAACAAACTGGATGCAGGGTACTATAGCAAGAAACAAACTGGATGCAGGGTACTAAAGCAAGAAACAAACTGGATGCAGGGTACTAAAGTAAGAAACAAACTGGATGCAGGGTACTATAGCAAGAAACAAACTGGATGCAGGGTACTATAGCAAGAAACAAACTGGATGCATGGTACTAAAGTAAGAAACAAACTGGATGCAGGGTACTATAGCAAGAAACAAACTGGATGCAGGGGACTAAAGCAAGAAACAAACTGGATGCAGGGTACTAAAGCAAGAAACAAACTGGATGCAGGGTACTATAGCAAGAAACAAACTGGATGCAGGGTACTAAAGTAAGAAACAAACTGGATGCAGGGTACTATAGCAAGAAACAAACTGTATGCAGGGTACTAAAGCAAGAAACAAACTGGATGCAGGGTACTAAAGTAAGAAACAAGCTGGATGCAGGGTACTAAAGCAAGAAACAAATGCAGGGTACTATAGCAAGAAACAAACTGGATGCAGGGTACTATAGCAAGAAATAAACTGGATGCAGAGTACTATAGCAAGAAACAAACTGGATGCAGGGTACTATAGCAAGAAATAAACTGGATGCAGGGTACTATAGCAAGAAACAAACTGGATGCAGGGTACTAAAGCAAGAAACAAACTGGATGCAGGGTACTAAAGTAAGAAACAAACTGGATGCTGGGTACTAAAGCAAGAAACAAACTGGATTCAGGGTACTAAAGTAAGAAACAAACTGGATGCAGGGTACTAAAGTAAGAAACAAACTGGGTGCAGGGTATCTCTATCAGAAAAATGTACCAAAAAAATGTACCAAGAATTAAACTGTTGGATGACATGAAAAATAATCAGTGGTCTCACTACTTTATTTGACTGTTTTCTGACAAACATTTAGCAACTTGATGATTTTAAACAATGGTTTTATTTACAGAATAAGGTTTTATTTTAAAAGAGTTAATTAATCTTTTTTTAACATTTCTTTTGGGTCTCATGTGCATGGTAAACTTTAAAACTTATTTCCGTTCATACTGAATACGATGTACAGGAAGGTTTACTAAAAGCAAAAAAGGTACGGGAAGGTTTACTAAAAGCCTAGGGAGTACCGGAGACCGACAAACGGCTGAGAACCCTTGGTGTAGAGTTTCTAAGCATTTTGGTATTTTCTTGTAGTTGGAAGTTGTGATGAATTTATCACATATTTATCACTATAACGGTATATTCGTTTCTAGTCGTAAGTTTTTGTGAATTGTTCGTAATGGGTGAAACTGGTTTTCATGAATTGTTCATAGAAGTACTCTGGGATAATTGAAATCACATAGGCCAGTCATGTAAACATACGTTTCTGGTATACGTTTTCGTAATTGTGGATAATGAAAAGTTATTCAGAAACACCCGCCGTTTATTGCCTATTTTTCATCTGGAAAACTGCCTTGAACATCATTTTCCATTTTTTTTATTATTGTAAAAAAGATATTTTCAAGAAGATTGAAAATTAACAGTGTGATTAACCAGAGAGTAGGGTTTATTAACCTGTGGTGCATGGACACTGTGGATTCTAGAAGCTCCGTGTACATAACCTAATATTAAATTATAATTGTTTATTACGCTCTGATGTACATTTTTCCCCAAGAAAGGGCCCATAGCCTTTATCGGATAATCACACGGACCCATAGCCTTTATCGTATAATCGTGGGGCAATCCAAGTATATCCTTGACGAACCAATGGAATCGCATCTTCATGTATCGTGTTTACAAAACGTACTAGTCATAATGGCGATCTCAAATCTGTGCAAACCAGTTGGATATAGAATTTAAATACCGCATTAGGAGCGAAGTACCGCTTGGAAGAGGTCACTAATGCAATAATAGGAATGTTGCTGTATACGTCTGTGCAAAGATTTCCACGGAAAGTAATGTAGGAAGGGAGAAATACTGAGTAGAATGCATCAAGGCATCAGGTTAGTCCATAATTTTGCTGTTTAGGCTACGCATAGAATAAAATGGACTTAGGAAAGTAAAAGACCATTATCCAGATAAAGAAAGAATAATCCAGGGCGTAATTTAAGCCTAAGATGAAGGAAATCGGTCCAGGAATAACGAAGATATTTGAATTCATAGTTTTTCATAATTGAACAGCTGGACAAATGTGTGCCTGTATTTCGGAACGCAAAACACACAGTAGTAGTAAGCCGCCCCCTCTGTCGTCTGGCCTTGGCCTATATATAGGACGTGCCCTAAATGAAAATAGGCCATAATAAAAATTCAAAATACAGCGAGAGCGCGAGTTCTGTCAGAGAGAGACTTCTTTGCCTTTTGCATCTGAGAGCAGACTGCGTGACCATTAACAGCTTGACTGTATGTACTTGAGGCTAAGAAAGAATGTATAAATATATATATAATTCTAGTTAATTAATTCACTTGTGCGTTAGGAAGTGTGTAGATGTGTTTCAAACCGTTGTGTATTTTCTGGAGGCCTTACAAGCTGTGTATATTTAAATAAATTAAGAATGGAAGCAGAAAGGGTGTCCATGGTTTTAGAAAAGCATTTAAAGACTTATTTCTTGATGGAATGGGACACACACCAGGAACAAAGGACAGGATGAAAGGAATTGTATTACTGTATTGTTTTTTTTTTTTGCGTACGCCCGCTAATACTCGAGGCGAAATCTCAGGTTATTATTTTATGTCTAACCTGACATTGATTTTACGTGAGTATCCCTTTATTTCTTGTACAGAGACAGGTGTCCCTCGCCATTCAGGCAAATACTCGCCGATTTCGGAGGTACCCATTGCAGCTGGGTCGGCTCAGGAGCCGCCAGTCCCTGGTCGACGACACTCCTTCAAATGTTCTCGCCAGGTCTCGAGTTAATACAGTCCAAATCCCGGTCGACGAAAAATCCTCAAATGCCGTCGCCCGGGTTTGATCCTGTATCACCCGGTCGCCAGAGCGGTGTTGTAACCACTACGCTAGCGCGGCTCCCTCTGTATTGTTTAAGCTATTACTTATTATTTGATACAAGACCTAATAATTATATGGAGGCGAATCATGGACAAATGGCTCTAACTAAGGATTTGGAGGAAAATTGTATTCACAGTGAACTGGATTTGGTTGTTACTGATATATTATGCCCTGTGCGTCTGCTAGCACATTGTCTGAAGCTGTCTCTCATCCCCTACATCTGTAATAGTGGGATAGTGATAGACAATATAGTGGTTAATCAAATATGTTTCCGGTTATATTCTGTCAATCACGCAAACTTTAAAGAGTCAGCCACTACTGCTGGAACTTGTGGTGCGAGAGCACTTGCTGTCTATAGGGACAGTTACCCAGTATCCACTGCCTGGAGGAACTTCATGTGACTTTTCTTTCCATGGCAGGAGTGTGACAGACTTCAATACAACATATAAATGGCTAAACAAGACTACTGTTCAGAGTATCCTGATGATACCACTATATTAAAACCACTAAAGACACATTTTATGATGACTTTTGGTGGGCATCTGCCATCAATGGTACCTATACCTTGTAGCGGTATGGCAGCTTGCGTACCCTGACAATCCCCAGAGCTATGCCAGTGGGAGTTTTACTCCTGGTAGGTTCAACCAAGCTGGACTGGTCTGTGTGGGTAGGGGTCAGACAAAAGCTGGTACCCTGGTCCTCCAGGTTGGGGGTTTTAGCATAGGGCTGACACCCCCTGTCTGTGTAAAAAAAACAATGAAGTTACGGAAACAACATCAAATGAACAAACTTTGCTGCGGGATGGACATTCGGAGTCTGTGGCTCGTATGACTGTCAGTGGTGAAAGCCGAAAGGAAGCCACTGACATGAAAACGGATGTCCTGACCGCAAAACAGGATACAAGAATAGGATTTTGGAATGTCAGGACAATGTACGAGACAGGTAAACTAAGACAGGTCACGGCAGAAATGAGAAACTATAGGTTACACATCCTGGGGATAAGCGAGAGCAGATGGACAGGGGCAGGAAAAGTTAAAACAGCAACAGGAGAAACAGTACTTTACTCTGGAAGAGAGGATGGACAGCACAGTGAAGGCGTAGCCATTATTCTACAGAAAGGGATAGAAAGGACATTACTGGAATGGAAACCCATCAACAACAGACTGATACGATTGAGATTGAGAGGGAGATTCACCAACACTACAATAATACAATGCTACGCACCAACGAATGATAGCGATGAGGAGGTCAAGGATGAATTCTATCAACAACTGCAGAAAGAAATGGAGGACACACCTAGATATGATCTTGTTATAGTAATGGGAGACCTCAATGCGAAAGTTGGTACACACAATACATATAATGAAAGAACAATGGGGAAATGCGGCAGCGGAATAGCAAACGAAAATGGGGATAAGCTAATAAGTTTCTGTAGCATTAACAACCTGGTCATTGGAGGAACACTTTTCCCACATAAGGAAATTCACAAGTTAACATGGGAATCACCAAATGGTCGGGACAGAAACCAGATAGACCACATCATGGTTAACGGTAGATGGAGACATGCATTACAAGATGTGAAGGTAAGAAGAGGTGCAGATGTGGGAAGCGATCACCATTTAGCAGTTGCAAAACTGAAAGTGAAACTAAGAAGGGCTGGACCAACTGTAACTACACAGAAAAGGTTTGACATCAGCAAATTGAAGGACCCCCTTACCAGAAAAGCTTTTGCGGCCGACATTAAGAAACGATATCAATTTGCCAAAAGCCAGGAAAAGACATTGACTGATGATATAGACCAGAATTTTAACACCATTTCAACAATATAGAAGGAAAGTAGCAAATCATGCTTAGGATTCCAGGAAAGGAAGAAGCAAGACTGGATAACACCAGAAACACTAAACACCATAAAGATGAGAAAGGAAATGAAAAGAAAGAAAACAGAAGCGAAGTCCCCCAGGTTAAAGCAACTATATAGCGAACAGTACAGTCAACTGGACAGGGAAGTTAAACGCCAAACCCGAGCCAACAAAAGGAATTTCCTAGACGATCTTGCAAAACAGGCAGAAGAGGCAGCACTGAGAAATGAACAAAGCACAGTATACAAAATAACTAATTCATTAGCGGAAAACAAGGTGCAAACAATATTACATTAGTAAGAGATAAGCAAGGAAATCTCATCAAGACAGCAGAGGGACAGGAAACAAGATGGGCAGAGCACTTCAGAGAAACTCTGAACAAGGAAATACCAGAGACACAATTGAATGTTCCTGAGGCTGAAAACGATCTAGATGTAAATACAGACATTCCACGAAAAGAAGAAATCATCACAGCAATCAAAGGGTTAAAGAACGGTAAAGCTCCGGGCCATGATAACTTAAATGCAGAGCTATTTAAGACAGACCCTGAGCTAGCAGCAGAAGTATTAGAACCACTATTTGCACAAGTGTGGAAAACGGGGACAACACCATCAGAGTGGAACAAAGGAATAATTGTCAAATTGCCCAAGAAGGGAGATCTTTCAGACTGCAATAATTGGAGAGGAATCACTCTTCTCTCAGTTTCCAGCAAAATACTAGGCAGGATAATTATACAGAGAATTTCAAAGGCAGTAGACTACAAACTGAGGAAAGAACAAGCAGGATTTAGAAAGAACAGAAGATGTGTAGACCATATATTCACTCTCAGGAACATTATAGAGCAGTGCTCAGAATGGCAAAGACAGCTTTACATAAATTTTGTTGATTTTGAAAAGGCTTTTGACAGCATACATAGGGACAGTTTATGGAAAATACTGAGGGCTTATGGAATTCCAAGCTGCATAGTGTCAATCATAAAAAGCCTCTATGCCAACTTTACGTGTAGTGTTGGGCAGAGCAACCTAACCTTCGAGGTGAAGACAGGAGTACGTCAGGGATGCCCCTTATCAACCACTCTATTTTTAACAGTCATAGACTGGGTGATGCGCCAGACAACAGAGGGCAGTCCAAGAGGAATAAGATGGACTACATTTTCTACTTTGGAAGATCTGGAATATACAGATGACATTGCACTGCTGGCACATTCACATCAACACATCCAGGAAAAAACGGATAGACTTAATAAATTTAGCCAGCAGGTGGGCTTGAACATCAATTTAAAGAAGTCTGAGGTCATGACGCTCAATGTGAGCAACCCTGAGCCCATATCAGTAAGGAATTAGCAACTGGCTCAAACAGATACCTTCACATACCTAGGAAGCATAGTAACACCAGACGGTGGGGCAGGCAAAGACATCAACATCAGAATGAATAAGGCAAGAACAGCCTTCTTTAGCCTAAATAACATCTGGAAGTCCTCCCAATACAGCACAAGCACAAAATTAAGATTATATCAGAGCTGTGTGCTTTCTGTGCTTCTCTATGGTGCGGAATGCTGGAGAGTCACAGAGAAGGAAATGTCAAAATTGTCCTCTTTTCACACAACATGCCTAAGAAAAATTCACCGAATCTTTTGGCCGAATACCATCACCAACCAAGATCTGCTTACTCGTAGCAAGCAAGAGGACATGCATACCATCATAGCTGGCAGACGCTGGAGCTGGGTTGGTCATGTCCTCAGAAGAGACCAAGATGCCATCACAAGAACAGCTATGCTTTGGACCCCTGAAGGAAAGCGAAAGAGAGGCCGACCAAAAACAACTTGGCGGAGGACTGTGGAGGCTGAGATGCAAAGAATGAACCAGAGTTGGGGCACTGTACGAAGGATGGCCACCGACCGTGCAAAGTGGAATCAATTTGTTGTTGCCCTACAAGACGCCACTAGGCGTGATGGCCACTGACTGCTTTGACGGTCGGTGGTTAAGGATCGAAGAAGAAAAGTTGGTGGGCATGGGTATAGCCAGTGATAGCCTAAAATCAAATAACAGTGAAATAAAACTGCTATAAAGATATAGATATTATACAAACAGTGAGTTCAACCAAGAGAGGAGAACTTTCTTCAACTTTAGTGAATTTTGCTAATTTTGAACTTTTTTCAAATGTTTTATTTATGTAAATGGTGTAATTAAACTTTGATTTCCTTGAAAGCTTTTCAAACAGAAAAGAAAACCTGTAAAAATAAATTGTAAATATTTACCAGCAGACTTACTTAAATTATTTAAGTTAAGTTACAGTTCTTGTTGGTAGATAGTTTAGTTAATACCCCTAGCAGAGCTATTAATATTAACAGAGGAGGATCTGGAGAGGAGCAAGTAGGAACTTAGAGTAATACATTACCATCTTCTCTTGGAACTTATACAGCTTGATCCTACCTTTGATGTCCATACACCCTTACTCTTTTCAGAGAAGGGAGTATTACTTTTAAGACCAGACTCTTATCTGGCACTATCCTAGTATCACCTGATACAACTTTGTGTCCAGGATACTTATTAATTTCAATAACAACTACCATCTCGTGACATTAATAATGCCAGAAATAATCATTCCATTCATCATTGTTTTCATTTTCGCTCCCCTCAGAGCATGGACCCGTGTCGTTGTATTTCTGTTTTTGCCAATCTGTGACAATTCTGAGCTGTGTCCTATGCCTCCGCCCCACATCCAGTAATCCGCCTTCCATCTTATCATGCGACGTTTGCATGTTCGCGTGCCATTTTAGTGAACCGTCAATCGCTAAAAGTGGGTGTGCTCTCGTAACCAAGTCTTCACTCCGTGCTACGGGTTCGGTTGCGAGACAAACTGTGGTTTTGGATTGGCCGCATGATACAGGAATTTTGTCTTCCCCCTTGTGCGGCTTTGCTGGCAGGAGCGGTTTCCTTTAATCTCTCTGAAATCCCATCAAAGGAGGGGTGGACAGTTAATACTAAATATTTTGCCGAATGTTAACTTCACTTCAAAGAAAAGATTGCTTTTTTTCTTCTACAGTTCTGGAATAAAGTGAGTTTAAGTAAACTAGCATGCATGTTTTCACTGAGAACGCGGTGATAGTATTTTTAAACCTGTTATTAGAGACTATACCTAGACTAGATCAGTTTAAGTAAACTAGCATGCATGTTTTCACTGAGAACGCGGTGATAGTATTTTTAAACCTGTTATTAGAGACTATACCTAGACTAGATCAGTTTAAGTAAACTAGCATGCATGTTTTCACTGAGAACGCGGTGATAGTATTTTTAAACCTGTTATTAGAGACTATACCTAGACTAGATCAGTTTAAGTAAACTAGCATGCATGTTTTCACTGAGAACGCGGTGATAGTATTTTTAAACCTGTTATTAGAGACTATACCTAGACTAGATCAGTTTAAGTAAACTAGCATGCATGTTTTCACTGAGAACGATAGTATTTTTTAAACCTGTTATTAGAGACTATACCTATACTAGATCTCAGCTTCATGATGTGGGATGGCCAGCTCCATAACTCAAGAGCAGAGTACCCAGTTACATCTGGGTATACTTGGGCGTGTGACTGCCAGGTTCTTAATCCGGAACACGATAGCTTTTCCACAAGAGGCAGTCGCTGTAACAACTCTGCCAATCTAACACAGAAGCCTGAAATACATATAAAAATAATAGGATTTTAACACCTCGTTACAATGTAGCCAGTCGTGAGTCAGTTAGCTACAATCACAAACAGTTAACAGCAGAAAGTCTTGCTTAAGATCAAGAGACAAAGAGGAGATGGGCAGGGCAACTTCCTGGGAAACACGGTCGTTTCCGTTTCGTTTCGTTTGAAGGATTATCTTCATTGCACACGGACTACTTCATCAGTTCTCCGATCTCCTCCCTTAGATCACACAAGGAGGATCTCAGCATAGTGCACGAACTCCGTAGCACCGGCGAGAATCCCAATGTGTGAATATAGGAATCACACATTCTATAAATATTTGTATGGTGAGTAGGTTTCTAATTTTGAAATTTTGCCAGGGCAGCGGCCTGATAGGCCTACTCTTTACGATTTCCAACTGCCGTGGGATTTTTAACGTGCGCAACTTGCACACGGGACCTCCTATTTTTTCGCCCTTATCCGAGAAGGCTAGGCATCCGATCTCACTACCCAGGAGACCAGGGGGGCGTATGACATCATAAAGACCACTGGTTCTGAAGAAAAATGTCCATAAATTATATTCCCTCAACTGGGAATCGAACCTGGTCCTCTAGAGCTCGAGGCGGACGCCATACCTCTTAGCCACTCCGATCCCCACGAAACACGGTCGGACACTAGCAAATAGAACACGGCTTGTTCAAGAGCGGAAAAAAGATCCTCTCTTCTACGCTATACAGCACAAACGAAACTACAGCAGCTTGAATAAAGAGAAGCATCTTCATTCCTACCTGCTATTTCTGACGGGTTTATCTCGGAGCGTGAAATAGCCGCTAGGCGTCGCATTAGTATAATTGTCATAAATGAGATGCTGTCTGATATGATAGCACTCTGCTGTGTCGTGACATAATCCATCACACAGCTGTTTATAAGAAGAAATCAGATAACATTAAGTCATATTCCACCAATCTCTGTTCCCGTTTTGCTCACGTGGACCGCACAGGGAAGATGCAATGATATACATTTTTTAATGTATGATATTGGCGTTTGTGGTGTGTGATATAATGCTATTTTTGTATGGCTTTGGTGTATGTGGTGTGTGATATAATTTTTTTATGTTATGTCTTTGGTGTATGTGGAGTGTGATATAATTTTTTTTATGTTATGTCTTTGGTGTATGTGGAGTGTGATATAATTTGTTTATGTTATGTCTTTGGTGTATGTGGAGTGTGCTATAATTTTTTATGTTATGTCTTTGGTGTATGTGGAGTGTGATATATTTTTTTATGTTATGTCTTTGGTGTATGTGCACTGTGTAGTTCCTGTGGGTCTCTTATGAGGTAAAGAAAAAATAGGAGTGCACGGTGACTAATGTGAGGTTGTGCATGAGACTGGAAACCTCATCATGTCAAACAAATTACCACGGAAAACACCACAGCAGGAGCATGTGAATATTTTGTGCAGGCTTCCTGCAAGGAGACCAGCTTCAGTGATGTCGTCATACTCCGAAAGGAGCGCGAAGAAAAACGATGATTGACTTATGTGTTGTATGATATGACAGACTGGGATGGAGGTGTTCACTTGGGTTGTCATCGAGCCAGCGATGGGATGGAGGTGTTCACTTGGGTTGTCATCGAGCGAGCGATGGATGGTGGTGTTCACTTGGGTTGTGATCGAGCGAGCGTTGGGATGGAGGTGTTCACTTGGGTTGTGATCGAGCGAGCGAACGAACGAAGAAATGATAATAGTTGTTTAGTCAGGGCGAATAAGATACCGTGCTGTCCGTTCAAAGTCTTTGCATATCTTGTTTATCTTGTCCATGTCTGTCTTCAGCTGTCTACATGTCAACCAGAGCTTCAGCTGTCTACATGTCAACCAGAGCCATAGAAATCATTGATATATACATTATTATCATTGTTACAGCTTAATGAAACATTAAATAATAATGTTAATAAAAGACAAAGGTAGTCCCACAGCAGAAACTGGATGGAGACATTGTGTAGCGATGAGAGAAGCCTGCGAGAGACCGCAATCTGTATGAGAGACATAGATGTGTTAATAAGAGTTGAGAGTATGGCCTGTCATACAGAAAGCTGCGGGAAGATGCAGGTAAACACGAGACATGTTGGTTGCTAGATCTCGGTTAACTACTATCAATAAAATGAATCTTTATAAAATAGCCTGCTTCGACACATTGAGATCGCTGTATTTTGGCAGACGATGGCGAACAGATTGTACATGGAGCACGCCAGAATTCAAGCTGTCGCGAGTGGAGAAGTGACAAGTCAAATCAGGATGAATTCATGCATACAGACCAGCAATTATGAAGACTTCATCCGTGGTGGTGCAGAGTAGTACGTCAGTATGTATGCGTGTACCTAGTGTAGTTCCATGGGGTCTATCTGAGTAGTACGTCAGTATGTATGCGTGTACCTAGTGTAGTTCCATGGGGTCTATCTGAGTAGGCACAGACAGAATAGGACCAATGCTACATTTGGCATGTCGTAAGTGGCGATTAACCAGATTGTGCGTGTGGCTGGCAAACTAATGCAAAACAAAGCGCTACAGATTCCACCACTGAAAGAGCACTCCGACTTTGACGCACGCTTCCTTCAAAACAAAATAAAAAGGGGGGGGGGGATCTCCAGGTCACATAAGGAACGAAAATAAAACGGATGATGATTGATTTGTGTCAGAGTCAAGCTCTAATAAGGAAAATTTGTCCATAGCAACAACGCTTTCAGAGTCAAGCTCTAATAAGGAAAATATGTCCATAGCAACAACGCTTTCAGAGTCAAGCTCGAATAAGGAAAATTTGTCCATAGCAACAACGCTTTCAGAGTCAAGCTGATTTTCATTTCGTTGAATTTTACGTTTGTATTTTCATGAGGTCATCCCTACAGTTGGTTCCTCTTCACCCTTCTGAAGAAAGTATGAATCTTGTAAAACACTTCGCGTGTTCATGCAGTTGTAGTTCTTGCAACTGTCTTTTACATGATGAGGTTGGGAGCGCCATACGCAAGGTCACCGTAACTGCCTCTCGCGATTCGCCTGGTGGGAATAGTTCACCTTTATATTCTCTTAGACCAGGAACCGCAGACAGATAACTCTAAGGCTGTGTGTGTTAAACTATCTATTGGTATGGATAAACTAGTGCACCAGTAAGCCAGGGTAGATATTGAGCATATTACGACATCAGTATAATAATAGGCAGAACTTTATAGATTGAGGAGGCCGCGAGTCGTCTCCAAAAACATAATAATGAAAGTCGGAATTAAAGATGTGTAAAATATTTCATACACATGGCAGTTGAACATCATCGTGGCGAGATGTCGTCCATTTTACTTCAGCCAGATTACACAGACTGCGGGTGGTGTTCAACATGGGACGCGAACACAACTGTCACGCTTTGACAAAAAATGGTAGTGACTAAAAAAATGTTTAATTGCGATACTTTATCTGCAGCCTGTCCCCCACATAGTTCATTTAATATACTTTGTTTTATTCATAATGACGTTTGTGAAGGAACGTGATGCTGTATGATTGTTGTGTGGACACTTCAGACAGTGCAATTATGCGCCACTTGTGTGGACTCCTTCTACACTCCGCAGTAGTATGTCAGAATATACGAAGGACTGTACTACTTAAAATATCTTTCTTTTTTAAGAGGTGCCTGTAAATGAGCACCTGACTCTGGTGTACAGATAGGGAAGAGAAAGGCCGCCAGGCAGAGAACTGGTCGGCCCCTTCATAAAACTTGACCTAGTTGAGTAAAATCATTAACAAGTCACTCCCATGCGGCAGTATTTGCTATAGAACTGTTTAGCCTAGCTGCTTGACAGGACTCATAGTTTGATCCCCAGTTGATTGACAGGACTCATAGTTTGATCCCCAGTTGATTGACAGGACTCATAGTTTGATCCCCAGTTGCTTGACAGGACTCATAGTTTGATCACCAGTTGCTTGACAGGACTCATAGTTTGATCCCCAGTTGCTTGACAGGACTCAATAGTTTGATCACCAGTTGCTTGACAGGACTCATAGTTTGATCCCCAGTTGAGGTGGGATTTTTTAGACATCAAACGGCTCCAGGGTCGACCCAGCCTCATGAATTGGGTACCAGAGCAACAATGGGAAGGCTAAAAGCGGCTGGCGTGATGCTGACCACATCACTCCTAGTGTGCCTTACGGTCAAGAAAACATGAGCCTAACACCATATTCCCAATATGCGTCAGTGGACGTGTAACATTCTTCCTTGATTTTTGTACTGTTCTTTATGTTTGGTGTTGTTTTTAAAGTGATGCAAGTCCTTGCTTTAGCATTGCTTGTCTTCTAGCTGTACAGTGGATTTTCATCGCTCTTTCCTTCAGCCTCTGTAAGTGTTATACCTACTGGAGAAGACGGGGTCACGTCCCTCCACAACTACCAATCCCTTGTGCTATGTCATTTCTGTTGTTGACTTTCGTCCAGGCCATGATGTTAAAATGTTTAGTTTTTGAACTCTTTGTTGTCTCTCTCTCCTCCTCCTCCTCTCTCTCTCTTCTCCTCCCTCTCACCCCCCACGACATAGCAAAACAACAACCCCACAAACACAACACACACCATGACTAACAAAACTATCAAAATCACAATTCCTCAGCTCAACCCCCCCCCCCCTTCCCCCCCCCCCCCCCAGTATTCGAGCTATCTTCTCCTTATACATTTTACAAGTTTATTTTTTTATTATGGACCGGCAGAGTGGTTAGAGCGCTTACTTCTCGAGGCAAAAGGACCGGGTTCGAAACCAGGTCGCATCACGCTCCAGTCCACTCAGCTGTAAAAATTTGGTACCAGACTGTCTTGAGTTAGGGAAGGCAAAGACAGCGAATAGGAGAACCTATCACTCCGCCTCATATAAAGCTGAGTCCTAGTACAGGCAAAGTCTCCACCACTTCAATCCCATATAGTAGCAGTTGATATATATATATATATATATATATATATATATATATATATATATATATATATATATATATATATATATATATATATATATATATATATATATATATATATATATATATATATATATAATTAATATGTTAGTCTTTGAAATCTACAACGAGAGGTTATCAAGGTTAGTGATTCTGAATCAGAACTTTTATAGTATTTATTTGATGGATATAAGTTAGTTCACACATTAGTCTGTTTCATTATAATAGTAACGGTGGTATCCACAGGAACAGCTGTGAACTACGCTTTTCATGCTCACGTGTTTGTGAAGTCGGCATATGCCTGTGTGTATGTGACATTGTGTTAACCATGGATGGACGAGCGTTTTGCCAGACCAGCAAGTCTTTTAAATATAGACATGCGCCCTAATATAACAGGCGGACCTTATGGCTAGGTTGAACGAAGCGCGCCTCGCCAAGACGAGGCAAAGCCCCGCTTATAAACAAAAGCAAACAAATTATATGGATACCTGTATCATTTACCTGTACTTGTGGCGTATTAGCTTTCCATGTTATCCATTCTCTTTAAAGTCCCCAGTCTCTTGTGTTCAGGTCCCCCCCCCCCTACACCTTTTGTGTGTCTCTCTCTCCCCTTCTCTCTCCCCCTTGTCTCCACACCTCGTACCTAACCTGTTAATGTGTGAAAAACCTTCCTATCCGTGTCATCAACCATTCACTCCTCTCTCTTCTCTCTCTCCCCCCCCCCCCCCCTTCCTTAAAAAAAAGTATTTTCCCATTGTACTGGGTGAACGATGAGTTATCCCGCACTGTCCATTAACATTGTGTCAGTTTTAAAAATCTTATTGATCTTTGATTTTCTTTATTAGTTTTGTAATGTTTTTGTTAACCCTTTAATACCTGTAAATCCCCGTTCCCCACACCTTTTAATGTCTGCTATATTTTTTTTTTTGCGCCTAGTAATATATTTTTGCGTGCATTAATCTAAGTGATTTGCTTTTTCGCACATATTATATACCTGGTATTTTTATAATTTTATTTTTTGCTCATTGATTTGCCTTTTCGCACTTATTCAGTGATTTTCAATTTGACATGTTTTCAGTGATTTACCTTTTCACACTTATTCAGTGATTTGCATTTTCGCACTTATTCAGTGATTTCCCTTTTTGCACTTATTCAGTGATTTAATTTGTAAACACAAAAAAGTGTATTCCCATACTGGTTGTGACTAGAGAGGAAAACAGCAGCGTACACGTGCAGATAATAAAATACAAACATGACATTTGTGATTCAAACCATTTTTATATAGCTCCCTGACGTACCGCACTACATTTATCTAATAGAGAAACGTGTGTATTATGTTGAAATAGTGATAGTAATGTCGAATAATATACGACTGATCAATACATGCGGTCATCTCAAGGGACGCAACTCACTCATATGAACCTGTTTAGATCGGCTGTCGTAGCGTCATCGACGGTCACCCAGTGATTAGGGCTGGCTTTAGGGGTTCAGCCACCTTGAGCCAACCGGTGTTCAGTCGCCGTCAGCGAGTTATTTTATTGGTGCCCCCTGGCTCTACAAATATATTTACATTTTATTTTTGAGTAGGTAAAAGACGTCATTAAAAAATATTATCTGTAACTCTGGCATATTTTTTATAATGAAAACAGGGGGAGGGTGGCAGAGAATAGCTTGGGGGGGGGGGGGGGGGGGGGGGGGGGGATGACATGGACAATAATTCAAGCTTAAAAAAAACCCTGTGCCTGATTAATTGTGTTTTTTGCGGGATAGTTCTGACGCTCTTGACCAGTGTTTCCATTGTTTCTTGCCGGGAGTCGGCCCTGTTAGTGGACCCCCAATGTTTTAGCCTCTTGATGATGATAATAATCTCTGCCAGGCTTGTTCTTGTCCATATGTTATTGTTATCCCACTTATGCGTTGTTTTAGGTGTGCTGGTTTGCCTTAATACTTGTTCTTCTAGTCGAGTTTTCAACAGGTCTCTCATACGAGTATGTGCTTAAATATTTTATCTGTTTTATTTGGATCTAATCTATTTAGTCATTTTAAAATTGTAAGCGTGTACAGCACTAAATAATAGTGCAAACAACCAGAGATAATCACAACGAAGATGGGAAGAGAAACAGAGACAGACGAACCGACAGAAGCGTGGAAGACGTGAAAGATCAATGTGGTACGCTCATTATATGTCTAATGAGCGCATGTTTTCCCATTTCTTGTAACTTGGTGGGGGGGGGGGGGGGGGGGGAGGGGGGGGGGGGGGGGGGGGGGGGGGGTGGGGGGGGGGGGGGGGGGGGG
>JAMPIV010013812.1:0-83710 GCA_024509875.1 Oreohelix idahoensis
AGTAACAAAGGGTCAGTTTTAGTACCGACTGTGTCCTACAACGCTATACACGGGTCATAATCGATGTGTATGGAAGCGTTCAGTAATTGAAATCTTTGCAATATATTAAATGTCTTAAACTTTACAATTGCACGTCTGTAACCTTTAGCAGGACGGCGTTAATATCATTATAACCGTAACAATGCCCCAGTGTACACGGCGGAACAAAAACCGATAGATTTTGCTTTCACGTGTAGGCTATCCAAAGCTCTAACAAGTGTTCAACCTAATGAGATATTATAAAATAAATTGTGACCTCCATGGTGACCATTTCTGAGTACAACCTGTGCTTGCGGGCGATGTCAATATAAATTTCATCACAGTCATAACATAAGATCACCATTATGTGTATCATACTCAGTTGGTTATGTATCTTCCATTATATCATATTTATTGAAATGTCACGTTGTTTATTATCTTGTGTCGTCTCTTTCTTCTAAATTAACATTACGAAGGTAGGTCTCACGTGGTTCGTATGTCAATGATAGTGAATTAGATTTGAAGGTAATGGACTATTAAATTACTTAAATTTATTATGTGATAAATACCTAAGGTCTCCCTAATGTTACTGCGATGTTATGAGAGAAGAAAAAGAACATAATACTAATATTTCTCTCTAGTCACGAGAAGAATATTAGAATAGGAAATTCGTATATAATTGCTTTTAACTTAATTGTGTGCCGGTTAAGTTGTTAGGTGAATCTATTACTACTATCTTATTTGAAACATCAAATAAAATAATGTGTTTCTAGGTACATTAAAAACAAAAATTAATTTAATACTTGTGTGAGATTTATTTTCTCTTCTCATAATTTCTCCTTTTTATATTTCGTTCTCTTTTTTTTATTGTCTCCTTAAATTTAATTTTTTTTCAACTTTCATTTTATTGATAATAATTCAATTAAGAAGTTAAGTTAACTAATTAATTAGTATAGGATATGATGATCCATCCGTAGTCTTGATCCTGATGAATTCTTTTAGGCAGCCAACTAAATGTTCAACGAGTTTACGTTGGAAAGAAATGTCATTTATCCTAGCATCCAAGAATTAAGTGCATATAGGATAATAAGTTCGACTTGTCGTCAGGATTATTGCAGCTCCATGATTGATCAAATGATGTAATTGTATTATCGTGTGAATGGACGTTAGACGTAGTCTTCGAATGTCAGTATTCGTATTACCTTGATTGTCAAACTTGTAGTTCAATTCTGTGTGATGGCAATATAGTGTTTATAAGTTTAAATTTGAAGGCAAGGTTAGTTCCAGTTGATACTTCTAGTTCATATGTGTAGTGATGACTTCTCCGTAGTTTAGGATGTTGCGTCAATGTTGATTATTCGTCGTCAATAGGATTACGTGACAAATCGCATCGCCACAAATTTTCAGTGCCAGGTATTCTGTTCAAATGGAGAACTCAAATGGCATGTAGGATGATTGAGGGGGGGGGGGGGGGGGGGGGGGGGGGGGGGGGGGGGGGGGGGGGGGGGGGGGGGGGGGGGGGGGGGGAATATCTGGCAAGTTTGCTGGCTTGTATGATTAGATTCGAGACGCCAAGGGATGCTACAGCATGTTGGTCCGTCTGTATGGTGAAGGGAGCACCGAGCAAGAATTTTTCAAGTTTGGTTATTGCCCAGATCACAGATAAAAGTTCCTTGTCGACTGTTGAATACTTTGTTTCTGCCGGCTTCAGCTTTCTTGAAATGTATAAGGTAGGATGTAGAATGCCATCATGGTTCTGGAGCAGGCATGCACCAATGCCGTAGTTACTAGCATCTGTTCGTAAGAAAAATCTTTTGGAAGCATCGGGAAGTCTTAAAATTGGTTCATGCGAGAACAAATTTATAATTTTGTTGAAAGTTTCATTGCATGTAGCAGTCCATGTCACCTTCACCGGCATGTCTTTTTTTAACAATGAAGACAATACAGCCGTGATGGATGACAAGTTTGGTATGAATCTACTGTAATATTGAACAAGTCCTAACAAACTCCTGACCTGTTTCTTCGTCTGAGGAACTGCTATGTTTAGAATTTTGGAGACTGTACTAGGTAACGTTTCGGATATATCCCGATCTCAAAAAACATATCCAAGTCCCCAACCATGTTCCTCAGACGAACTAAACAAGCATATGTCGTCAATATATGTAATAACGTCTGGTCTACCTGATAAAATTTGTCGCATCAGGCGAATGAAGGTAGCTGGCGCATTAACAAGCCCAAAAGGCATCACATTCCACTGGTATAGACCTTGTGGAGTGGAAAATGCGGTGTAGTACTTAGCCTTTTCGGTCAGTGGTATCTGCCAATAACCTTTAGTTAAGTCTATCTTACTAAATATAGTTGCGTTGGATAGACGTGGCAGTAAGTCGTCGATAAGTGGATGTGGTTCGCTGTCAACTATAGTCTTAGCATTTAATTTTCTATAATCAACACATAGTCTGATGTTATTGTCCTTCTTCCGGACAATCACTAATGGAGAAGAGAATGGCGAATTACTAGTCTCAATGATTCCCAGAGACAACATCTGTTCAAGTTCCTTAGTAGTTTTAGCAAGGAAATGTAAAGGAACAGAATAGGGATGTACACGAATAGGTGTATCATCATTGAGAGTAATGTCATGACTGATAGCCGATGTGCGACCCGGGACGTCGGTCAACACATCTGGATAAGATTGTAATAGATTAGCAATCTGTAGACGCTGTTGCGGTGTAACCGTTGAAGAGATGGTTACATCCCGCCAAGATTCAGTAGGTTGAACTACTGGTACAGGTAACGGTAACTGTACCTCAGGAAAAGAAGATTCTTCTTCCTGGATGACAGATAAGTTAGAATAATGACAAGTGGATACTGTGTTGTCATCTAGTTCATGAAAAATTGACTGTAAGTGTTCAGGACGTGTATGAAATTGCTTGAGCATGTTAATATGAAATATCTTTTTGTGTCCCTTGATATCTAAGACGTAATCAACGTCGGAAATTTTATCAATGACTTTGTAAGGACCATTCCAAGATATCAATAATTTATTGTTATTGTGAGGAAGTAACACATAAGCCTCGTCGCCTGGGAATAATTGGCGTAATCGTCGAGACCTATTTTGTAGAGATCGAGCCTTAGCTTTTGCAGCCTCAGAAGAAGCTGTTGCCAACTGGCAAGACTCAATAATGTTCTTCCGAAGATTAATTACGTACTCGTAAGATGACTGAGTGTCCTGAGTCATCTCCTCGTCAATTAATAAGTTTTTATTAGTCCCATAGGACCTCTTGGGGGAGCACCAAAAACTAATTCAAAGGGAGAGAAGCCAGTTTGTTCATGCGGTACCTCCCGATAAGCAAATAGAACAGCTGGGAGTGCTCTGTCCCAGTCATGAGGGTGCTTAGCAGTAACCTTATGTAGTAGTTGTTTAAGTGTACGGTTAAGTCTTTCAACCGCACCATTACTCATCGGATGATAAATACTACTTAAATTCCTATCAATGTCCCAAGTTTTCATGACTTCCTTCATGGTGTCAGATATAAACTGTGACCCATGGTCTGATAAAAGTTTTCTAGGAAACCCTATTCTAGAAAAGATGAGATGTAGTGCATCAGCTACATCTGTGGTAGTGGTGGTCTTTAATGGGATAGCTTCTGGCCATCGTGTGCACAAATCAATGCACGTAAGGACGAATCTATGTCCTCTGGCCGATGGTAGCAATGGACCAATAATGTCTATTGCCATCTTGTCAAAAGGTCTCACTGAGATATCGCAAGCCTGAATAGGCGCCGTGTGAAAAGCTCCACGTGCTTTCACTTCTTGGCATGTAGTACAGGAACGTACATACTGCGAAATATCTCTTGACACCCCTGGCCAAAAGAATGAAGACAGTACTCGAGATCGTGTTCGAGTATATCCCATATGTCCAGCACAATGTGAGTCATGTGCATGTTGAAGAATGTACCGTCTAAAAGTATATGGGACCATAACTTGTTGTTTCATTTGTGATTTGTCATTAAACATCTAATCAATATGTCATTTTTAATAACAAAACAATGTTTGTTATTATTACCTGAGGATAGATTGTCAACTTTATCAACCAACTTAAAAAATTTTTTTAAAGATTTATCCTCTTTTTGTTTGGTTGCAAATGTTTCCCTGTCAATAGGTGAATTGACTACAAATTCCTCTTGGTTGTCTGCATCCATTTTATTATCATCAACTTTCTCCATGAGTTGAGTCTGCGCTCTAGTCGTCACGGCGTTTCCAGTGCATAGGTTATGTTTCTCCCATTCTATAATCTCATCTGGAGTACAATCTTTACTGCCGTGTATACGACCAACCATCAAATCAGCTATAGGCTTTTTTAGCATACATACTTTTACGTTCCCTGTGAAAAAAGGAGTGTTAACATGAATAATAGCTGTGGGGTAAAACTCTATTGTTCCACCAAAAGTCATGCAACGGACATATTCCCCTGTTGCACAGCTAGGATGTACCAGCGACTGTCGTACACCAATCGTTGTGGATCCCGAATCCCTCAACACTGAGACGACGGATCCATTAACTAATCCCCTGTTAAAAATTAGTAGGCCTGTTCCATCGTTGACTGCAAGACCTACCTGTGGTATAATATGTCCGCAGTTAAGCACTGTTTCTTTCGCCTTCTGAAAAATAAGATTGCATTGCTGGCAACTATTTGCCACATTATAATTAATAGCAAAACATGCAGCAGAAGACTGTGTTGTATTATTGTCAAGTGGGACCTGAGCTATAGGGGTAGTATTATTTGTAAATGCCGCCCCTGTATTATGGTTGTAATGAGATGATCCCCGAGAATGAGATCGATTCCGAGTATAATTGTTAGAATTATCTCGTCGTCCTCTATAGTAACTATTATCTCGATGTCTCGAGCCATGATTATTACCATTCCAGTTATTATTATTATTGGGAGTATGTGATCGATTATAATGAGTGTTATGTTGACCATTGTGGTAGTTTGTTTGAGGTGAATAATTTCTATCTCGTGATCTACCTCTGTTGAACTCATTTTTATTGTTGAAATCATTATTATGTCCCTTCTGAAAGTTAACATTGTGATTTCTTTGGAACCTGCTTCTGTCTACACTGTGATGTCTTTGTTTGTTATTGTGATTGTAGGCCATATTAGACGCCACAGGTAGAGGTTCTCTTAATGAGGAGTTAGAAATGGTTGCATTCGGGTGTGCCGAACAGTAGTTTAAAGAAATTTTTTCTAACTCGTCCATGGTACCTGGTTTACGCTCCTGCAAATATGCAAAAAAATGGCTGGCTAACTGAAGATAATACCTTATCCCGCAGTAGTAAATCAACTAATTTGTCGTATGATTTGTTGACTTCTGCCAGTTCAACCCATCTATTAAATGTATTGCGTATGTTCGCAATGAATCCTGCAAAATCCTTTGGAGATTCAGGTAAAATTCCCTTAAATTTCAACCTACAGTGTTCCTCGTCCAGGTGAAACCTTCGTAAAAGCAAGGACTTAATAGCACCGTAGTTATTTGCTATTGATGGGTCAGCATTTTGAGAAGCTGTCAATGGTTCTCCAACCAAGAATTCATTTAATTTGAGTACCCATGACTCTTCAGGCAAATGGTTAGATTTGCAAGTCTGTTCAAAACGTGCCAGGAACGATGAAAGGTCGTCGACGTTCAAGTTGAAAATGGGTAATTTAAAGTTGTAGAAATGTTTAGGTTGGCTGGATGATGATCCATTTTGTGCGTTATTATTCTGGTTTGCATCAGCACTTTGTGCTTGTAATCTTGCTGTCTCCAATTTAATACGCGCCAATTCCATTTCTTGTTGTAAAATAATTTCCTCTCGTTTCAATTTATTCTCTTCTTCCTGTTTGGCGATTGTTCTTTGCTCTTCTCTTTCACGTTGAGCAATCTCTCTCAGTCTATTTTCCTTGTCAATTTGCTTCATCTCACGTTCTGCTTCCTCTTTCTTTAATGCGGCCTTTTGTTCCTCTTCCTCTTTCTTTAATGCAGCTTTTTTCTCTTCTTCTTTTCTTTCATATTTTTCCAGTTCTGATTCAGCAAAATGACGAAGTTCTTTGAGATTTATAACCATATTCCCGACCAATTTTAACGAAATGGTCTATAGTAAGCATTTTGACTTTTATCTGTAAGTAATTATTGATAATTACTGATTAAAATAGTCAATAGTAGCTTCAGAGTAATTATTATACTTACTCAACTTAGAAATATTCAATATAAGTAATCACAATAGTACTGAACTTAATGTCTAAGTTCAACTAATAGACAATATTTGTAACAATATTGTATCTAAATAATACTATATCATAAATAGTTATGATATCTGTTAAATATAATGTAATTATATCACACAATTAATCTCAATATCCAATAATGTTGGGTATAATTCCTAGTAATTATATTGTTCAATGTACTAAGTCACTCTCTTAGTACCAGAAAAGTATATTAAATAATATACAATGGGTCTATTACCTCAAAGGTAGCTATAAGATTATTTTATTTTGTCAATATATATATTATATTATTATGCCCTAGGCATCTATTATAAATTGTAGTGCTACTTTCTTGGACTATCACTGCATAATTATGCAATGTCCCATATCAACCTTAATTATCAGAAAAAAATTAATTAAATTAAATTACAAGTGTATTATTGCATATAATATCATATTATTAATGTAGTATTAATATATATTATGAGGACAGACAAGCAATGATGCAACTAAAGGGTACAAACAATGTTAAGACGCAAACAAGACATTTTCACAATTAAAAATGAATTTATGAACTAAATAAAACGAGCGGAAGTATCACAACCCAAATGAAAGGTCACGGTCTGACCCGAGGTCAACTGAATATTCAAAGTACACAAAAAAAAATGACTGCGAAAAATGATGACGTCACAGGACTCATAACGGACGAAAATTTAACAATCATAAAATAAATGATAGTCAGAGGAGACTGGACGAATAGTAACGAACATGGTACAGAACTGAATAAAATTATTAACTGAGTACGAATAAAATACACCAGTTATCTACGGGACAGTACAGCTAACACAAATCGTCAAACGGTAGCAAATTTGGACAACAAGTCCAATGTCAAACCTCAATGGGGTTTCCAAAGGTGCAATCGTTTAACTGCCCTAAGAAACGACCGAAATCTAATTGGCATCGTGAGTTCGCGCAGAATTTAATTTCAGAGATTTCAGTTCCTCCCAACCTCCCACGAATTAATAACAAATACATACGATGGAAAACAAATTTAACATATATACATGAAAATACATAGACATGCCTGATCAAAGCAAAATGGACTCAGCACTGTTATTTATCGACCGACAAAGGTCACACTTAAATGACTTATCTTTTGTGCTCAGTTCGGACTCCTGTCGATGACGGTATGCACCAACGGTGTAGAAGTATGTCTGACTGTTTGCTCTTGATGCATATACAGGGTTTATTCGTTGACTTTGTTATTTTTTTCCTCCGTAGAAACTAGGCTTGCTGCTGTCAACTTGTATGGCATGTACACGAACTTTGGAGTGGTGACGTTAGGATTGACCTCTGAGTAACTATGCGTCATAGGTCATAATTCAGCAGGCACATCATGTGATCGTCCTTCAAATGTAAACAATTGTTAATTTCCGAATTTTTTTTTCGATCCCCAATCAATGGACACCATCTGTTGAAGGCGATCTTCTCTGTTGTTCTGGAACATTCAATTTGACAACAATGTTCCATATAATGTCAATAAAGTGGTTATAAATTCTGGCCATGTTAGTTGAGTTCTTATATGGTTTCATTCAAGATTTTCATCGTGTCAATTGGTGTTGCTTTACGCGAATGCGGGGTGGGGTAGAAAAACGTGTGAGCAAACATTTGAAAGTTGCAATTATATTGAACTTGTAATTCCATTGACGTGATAAGTCGGTTCATTGAGTCCATACATTTATTCACAGTGATACATACATGATGATCAATTCCAATAGGGGTAGAGCGTAAGTCCATATAAGTCATGCATAAATTAATCAACAACGTAGACTGCTGGTTATGTGTCAATGTCCGTTATGAGGATACAATGCAGTATTGTCGTCAGAACATCACAGCTATATGCACGAGCAGATAGACATGGCTACCTGCCGACAGTGAGACTGCGAGTCTGAATATATTCATACGAATTTGACGATTATTCTCATCCTTCTGAGAATTCTATTTAAATACTAACCTCCATATAAATTTCCCTTCATCATATAGAGTTCTAGGACTGACCCTGGTCCATCATAAATGCACATATAAATGGCTATATCATGCCATTGAATTGGAAGGTTAGAAAAACGCAGCTATTCAGCTGGCGGTCAAGTAACAAAGGGTCACGTTTCTTAGTTACCGACTGTGTCCTAAACAACGCTATACACGTCATAATCGATCGTGTATGAAGCGTTCAGTAATTGAAACATCTATCGCAATATATTAAATGTCTTAACCTTTTACAATTGCACGTCTGGTAACCTTTAGCAGACGGCGTTAATATCATATACCGTAACAGGGAAGTCTTTAGTAAAAACTTGGAAACGCCAACTCCCCTCTTGATTCCATAGCCCATTTGAAAACAACATAGCTTCTACTTTACAAAGTTTCTCTTCCTCTAAAATGTGTCCTTGGCGCTAAAAAAAGAGCGCTCTGGTATTTTAACTAGTTTTAAAATTCACTGTGGTAACACTAAATTATGACTGGTCCCCTGAACACATTAGATCACACAGTTTTAGAGAAGGTGATCTAACGAAGAACTTCAATTTGATACGATGGTCGCCTCGAAATGGGAGTATCTCTTTAAGGAGGATTTAATTGCTAAAATCCATTAAGAATAAATCATTTACCAAAGTCTCACTGTAGAAATCTGTTTTCAGGACGGCTTAACGGTGTGCTCTTTCTTGATGGTTTTACAATGGAGGATTTAGAGAAAACTTTGAACCAATTCATCTGCACATTATAAGCCTTTTCCTAGTTATGTCTTCCTTTCGCGATCTTACAATACATCACTAAGTAGTTGAGACAGCGTGTACCTAAATTAAAATTAGGTCGTTGTTCCTTCCACCCCTGTTCTAAAAGACTCTTTAAACCACAAAGTACTTGATGAGCCAGAAGCACTTTGCACAGGTTGCCTAGAAACAGAGACAGACACTGTTGTTTAGTGCTCCCGGTCCTCATATGAACATCTGCTTGAACTATGAGTATGAAATTTCCAGATTCTATCAGAATAACACCATGCTCCTTGCAAAATCGTGGATACCCTTAATTCGATTTTTCTTCTACAGGAATCACTTTGACCAGTTTCTAAACAGTAATTGTGTCCGAAGGGAGGAATTTCGCTTTACACATGTTCTGCATAGATATTTCCTAGTGTGAGTATTGGCTTCACCTAATGTCACTTTGAAAATAGATCTTACGTACAATACAGTGAGTTTCATACCTTATCACAGAAGGACCCAGTGAATATCTGCCAAGTGTCCGGTACAAGTGGTTTGTTAGCCAGGAATACCGTTGAAAATATGGCATCCTAATGTTGCCACTGCTTGGCAAAACAGATGTTTTGC
Source organism: Oreohelix idahoensis (assembly GCA_024509875.1). Taxonomy (NCBI): domain Eukaryota; kingdom Metazoa; phylum Mollusca; class Gastropoda; order Stylommatophora; family Oreohelicidae; genus Oreohelix; species Oreohelix idahoensis. The sequence goes on from JAMPIV010013812.1 coordinate 9,643, forward strand.
TGTAGTAGGGAACTGCGCTCCGATAAAACAACATGTATTCCCTGTAAATAGAAAGAGAAACTGTATCCTTCTTTTAGTACTATATTTGTACGAAATATTGGATCACTTGTTAGCATCGTAATGCTTACCAATATGAGTATTGCTCATTGTTTGCAAGCAAAGGAGCTGCCCGTGGTCTGGGGTGGCTAATAGTTTTTCGATTAACTTCCTGCCTGCAGTTTAAAATTTGGCCAGTACGATATCAAACATTACTACATGCCACAAATTTCCTTATGACCCTCCCCCTTATATCTTTGCACACTGCCACATAATTGCTCTTAAATGATCGATATTTGTGAGCTGTTCTGTACCCATGTCCGACTTAGAGACGGACATTACCTTCCAGCTGCAGTTCTTCACCAAATTTTGTTCTGGATGTTCTCGGTTACTAGGAATCTGATTCGGTGGACACACCATCAGGTGTAATTTCATTATTCAAGGGAAACAAGAAGACTGGAAATTTACCAGAAACTTTAAACTGCCAAGCTTGACACCCAAACCAAAACTGACTTCAGACTTTTGCCCCCCCTCATGCGGGCAGATACTGCAGTTTAGCGGTATCAGCAAACAATTTCCACCATATGCAAACACTTTAATGATTTGACACTTAAAGAAATCCAGTTCGAACTATGCTGATGACCAAAATTCGATTGCTAATTGGCTTAAACTCCTGGTAAGCCAATTCCACCTGACAACTGAAGTGCTGCTATCGATATTTAGCTGCTGGACATTAGCTACTTTTAAAACAATAACTGATTAATGTTTCGGACCTAGTACAACAGGTGCACATTGACTGTGGAAATGAGAGTTAATTGTTATCCTACCCTGAGTAGACCACACCAGACTGCAAGTCACACAAATGGGTCATCTTCCCTTTAGCCGACTGGACATAGGAGGACGTCACCGACACAACTCAACGTGAATTGATCTTACACTCATCGGAAAATTGGGAACAGGATGAATTGTTTTCCCTGATGCTGGTCAACATCCTGTGTACATTAAGTATAATTCTTGCCATCCAAAGGACTGATTCTGGTCTAGTCGGGTGTTTATGAAATCGCTTGTCTCATAGGTGGGTTATTCGATTAAACTGTTGTTTCATATGAATAAAGTGTTTTTTGGGCCAAATGTTTTTGAAAGGTGTAGGTAAAGGTCGGTGCGAATCCTGAATTTGTCGATACATGCACTTTGTGGGCAGAAGCTATACCGCTAACATGCGCAGATGCCAAGCATGTCGCAGAAGCCCTCGTGCAGATTTTCACTCGGTTGGGATTCCCTCAGCAAGTGTTGACGGATAACGGATCTCCATACCGAAACCTGTTGATGGATGAGATCGTTAAGATCTTGAGGACCCAGCACATCCACACTAAGCCATATACTCCGGCCGGAAATGGGCTCGTGGAACGTGCTAATGGAAACCTCACCGTGATGCTAAGTAAACTGGCACAAGTGAAACCTGAAGATTGGGATCTTTGTATTCCTGGAGCTTTATTTGGCTACAGAGAATCTCCTCATACTTCCACAGGATTTCCGCCAGCTACACTCTTATTCGGCAAACCTATCAAGGGGCCACTTGAAGCCTTACTTCAGTCTCTGACAGACGAGAAGGCGGATGAGACAGTTGTCTCATCAAGTAAATATGTGTCGGTTTTAAAGGAAAGGTTGAAACTAGGGTGGGACCTAGCAACGACTAACTTTAAGCGAGCACGCACCAAGCACATTAACCGATACAGGAAAGTCGCGGAAGAGAGAGAACTGGAAGCAGGAGAGAAAGTTTTGGTGTTGCTCCCTACCGAGAACAACCAACTGAAGATCGGATGGCAAGGGCCGTTTACCGTCCTGAAAAAGATTTCTAAGGCTAACTACCAGATATCTATTCAAGGAATGGAGAAGGTTTTCCATTTAAATCTCTTAAAGAGATACTTGGAAAGACCAGTGCCGACCTCCGACCATCTCCTGACGATCGCCAAAACTGACGAAGATGATGATAGTGGCAGGGATATTCCACCGCTATCACAGGAAATCTTTTAAAAATGTCAGAAGCGGCGACGCTCTTTCAAGCGCGCATGGGAAACATTCCAGAGGAAGAAAACTTTGGGGAGTAGACTTGAGTAGGAATTGGAGAGAGATGGAGGGGGAAGATGAGAGGGAAGAAGACTGTTACGGTATATGATATTAACGCCGTCTGCTAAAGGTTACCAGACGTGCAATTGTAAAGGTTAAGACATTTAATATATTGCGATAGATGTTTCAATTACTGAACGCTTCATACACGATCGATTATGACGTGTATAGCGTTGTTTAGGACACAGTCGGTAACTAAGAAACGTGACCCTTTGTTACTTGACCGCCAAGCTGAATAGCTGCGTTTTTCTAACCTTCCAATTTAATGGCAGGATATAGCCATTTTATGTGCATTTTTGATGGATCAGGGTCAGTCCTAGAACTCAATATGAGAGGGAAATATATGGAGGTTAGTATTTAACTAGAATCCTCAGAAGGATGAGAATAATCGTCAAATTCGTATGAATATATTCAGACTCGCAGTCTCACTGTCGGCAGGTAGCCATGTCTATCTGCTCGTGCATATAGCTGTGACGTTCTGACGACAATACTGCATTGTATCCTCATAAGGGACATTGACACATAACCAGCAGTCTACGTTGTTGATTAATTTATGCATTACTTATATGGACTTACGCTCTACCCCTATTGGAATTGATCATCATGTATGTATCACTGTGAATAAATGTATGGACTCAATGAACCGACTTATCACGTCAATGGAATTACAAGTTCAATATAATTGCAACTTTCAAATGTTTGCCCACACGTTTTTTCTACCCCACCCTGCATTCGCGTAAAGCAACACCAATTGACACGATGAAAATCTTGAATGAAACCATAATAAAAAAACTCAACTAACATGGCCAGAATTTATAACCACTTTATTGACATTATATGGAACATTGTTGTCAAATTGAATGTTCCAGAACAACAGAGAAGATCGCCTTCAACAGATGGTGTCCATTGATTGGGGATCGAAAAAAAAAAAAAAAAATTCGGAAATTAACAATTGTTTACATTTGAAGGACGATCACATGATGTGCTGAATTATGACCTATGACGCATAGTTACCACAAGAGGTCAACCTTACGTCACCAAAGTTCGTGTACATGCCATACAAGTTGACAGCAGCAAGCCTAGTTTCTACGGAGGAAAAAAAATAACAAAGTCAACGAATAAACCCTGTATATGCATCAAGAGCAAACAGTCAGACATACTTCTACACCGTTGGTGCATACCGTCATCGACAGGAGTCCGAACTGAGCACAAAAGATAAGTCATTTAAGTGTGACCTTTGTCGGTCGATAAATAACAGTGCTGAGTCCATTTTGCTTTGATCAGGCATGTCTATGTATTTTCATGTATGTATGTTAAATTTGTTTTCCATCGTATGTATTTGTTGTTAAATCGTGGGAGGTAGGGAGGATGAACTGAAATTAGATTCTGCGGCTCTCACGATGCCTGAATTGATTTCGGTCGTTTCTTAGGGCAGTCAAACGATTGCACCTTTGGAAACCCCATTGAGGTTTGACATTGGACTTGTTGTCCAAATTTGCTACCGTTTGACGATTTGTGTTAGCTGTACTGTCCCGTAGATAACTGGTGTATTTTATTCGTACTCAGTTAATAATTTTATTCAGTTCTGTACCATGTTCGTTACTATTCGTCCAGTCTCCTCTGACTATCATTTATTTTATGATTGTTAAATTTTCGTCCGTTATGAGTCCTGTGACGTCATCATTTTTCGCAGTCATTTTTTTTTTTGTGTGTACTTTGAATATTCAGTTGACCTCGGGTCAGACCTTGACCCTTCATTTGGTCTGTGACATTTCCGCTTGTTTTATTTAGTTCATAAATTCATTTTTAATTGTGAAAATGTCTTGTTTGCGTCTTAACATTGTTTGTACCCTTTAGTTGCATCATTGTTTTGTTTGTCCTCATAATATATATTAAATATTACATTAATAATATGATATTATAGGCAATAATACACTTGTAATTTAATTTAATTAATTTTTTCTGATAATTAAGGTTAATATGGGACATTGCATAATTATGCAGTGATAGTCCAAGAAAAGTATTTATAACTAGATGCCTAGGGCATAATTTATATATAGATGCAAAATAAAATAATCTAGGGTAATAATTGTATATATATATACTTTATTGGACAAAATGAAATAATTGAACTTATTAGCTAGGAATTATACCCAACTTTGATTGGGTAATAGATTAATTGTGATGATATAATACATTTATTTAATATACTTTTCTGGTACTAAGAGAGTTGTCTATTAGTACATTGAACAAACTAATTTTACTAGGAAGTATAATATTACTCTGGGCTATTGACTATATTAATTCAGTGATATAATTACTATTAAACAGTATTATGCATAACTATTATATTGTATAGAGATTAATATTATTACAAAATAGTTGTGTATTAGTTTAACTATAACTATATGATATCGTATTATTTAGATACAATATTGTTACAAAATATTGTCTATTAGTTGAACTTAGACATTAAGTTCAGTACTATTGTGATTACTTATATTGAATATTTCTAAGTTGAGTAAGTATAATAATTACTCTGAAGCTACTATTGACTATTTTAATCAGTAATTATCAATAATTACTTACAGATAAAAGTCAAAATGCTTACTATAGACCATTTCGTTAAAATTGGTCGGGAATATGGTTATAAATCTCAAGAACTTCGTCAGTTTGCTGAATCAGAACTGGAAAAATATGAAAGAAAAGAAGAAGAGAAAAAAAGCTGCATTAAAGAAAGAGGAAGAGGAACAAAAGGCTGCATTAAAGAAAGAGGAAGAGGAACAAAAGGCCGCATTAAAGAAAGAGGAAGCAGAACGTGAGATGAAGCAAATTGACAAGGAAAATAGACTGAGAGAGATTGCTCAACGTGAAAGAGAAGAGCAAAGAACAATCGCCAGACAGAAAGAAGAGAATAAATTGAAACGAGAGGAAATTATTTTACAACAAGAAATGGAATTGGCGCGTATTAAATTGGAGACAGCAAGATTACAAGCACAAAGTGCTGATGCAAACCAGAATAATAACGCACAAAATGGATCATCATCCAGCCAACCTAAACATTTCTACAACTTTAAATTACCCACTCTCAACTTGAACGTGGACGACCTTTCATCGTTCCTGTCACGTTTTGAACAGACTTGCAAAACAAACCATTTGCCTGAAGAGTCATGGGTACTCAAGTTAAATGAATTCTTGGTTGGAGAACCATTGACAGCTTCTCAAAATGCTGACCCATCAATAGCTAATAACTACGGTGCTATTAAGTCCTTGCTTTTACGAAGGTTTCACCTGGACGAGGAACACTGTAGGTTGAAATTTAAGGGAATTTTACCTGAATCTCCAAAAGATTTTGCAGGATTCATTGCGAACATACGCAATACGTTTAATAGATGGGTTGAACTGGCAGAAGTCAACAAATCATACGACAAATTAGTTGATTTACTACTACGGGATAAGGTATTATCTTCGGTTAGCCAGCCATTTTTTGCATATTTGCAGGAGCGTAAACCAGGTACCATGGACGAGTTAGAAAAAATTTCTTTAAACTACTGTTCGGCACACCCGAATGCAACCATTTCTAACTCCTCATTAAGAGAACCTCTACCTGTGGCGTCTAATATGGCCTACAATCACAATAACAAACAAAGACATCACAGTGTAGACAGAAGCAGGTTCCAAAGAAATCACAATGTTAACTTTCAGAAGGGACATAATAATGATTTCAACAATAAAAATGAGTTCAATAGAGGTAGATCACGAGATAGAAATTATTCACCTCAAACAAACTACCACAATGGTCAACATAACACTCATTATAATCGATCACATACTCCCAATAATAATAATAACTGGAATGGTAATAATCATGGCTCGAGACATCGAGATAATAGTTACTATAGAGGACGACGAGATAATTTTAACAATTATACTCGGAATCGATCTCATTCTCGGGGATCATCTCATTACAACCATAATACAGGGGCGGCAGTTACAAATAATACTACCCCTATAGCTCAGGTCCCACTTGACAATAATACAACACAGTCTTCTGCTGCATGTTTTGCTATTAATTATAATGTGGCAAATAGTTGCCAGCAATGCAATCTTATTTTTCAGAAGGCGAAAGAAACAGTGCTTAACTGCGGACATATTACACCAGAGGTAGGTCTTGCAGTCAACGATGGAACAGGCCTACTAATTTTTAACAGGGGATTAGTTAATGGATCCGTCGTCTCAGTGTTGAGGGATTCGGGATCCACAACGATTGGTGTACGACAGTCGCTGGTACATCCTAGCTGTGCAACGGGGGAATATGTCCGTTGCATGACTTTTGGTGGAACCATTGAGTTCTACCCCACAGCTATTATTCATGTTAACACACCTTTCTTCACAGGGAACGTAAAAGTATGTATGCTAAAAAAGCCTATAGCTGATTTGATGGTCGGTCGTATACACGGCAGTAAAGATTGTACTCCAGATGAGATTATAGAATGGGAGAAACATAACCTATGCACTGGAAACGCCGTGACGACTAGAGCGCAGACTCAACTCATGGAGAAAGTTGATGATAATAAAATGGATGCAGACAACCAAGAGGAATTTGTAGTCAATTCACCTATTGACAGGGAAACATTTGCAACCAAACAAAAAGAGGATAAATCTTTAAAAAAATTTTTTAAGTTGGTTGATAAAGTTGACAATCTATCCTCAGGTAATAATAACAAACATTGTTTTGTTATTAAAAATGACATATTGATTAGATGTTTTAATGACAAATCACAAATGAAACAACAAGTTATGGTCCCATATACTTTTAGACGGTACATTCTTCAACATGCACATGACTCACATTGTGCTGGACATATGGGATATACTCGAACACGATCTCGAGTACTGTCTTCATTCTTTTGGCCAGGGGTGTCAAGAGATATTTCGCAGTATGTACGTTCCTGTACTACATGCCAAGAAGTGAAAGCACGTGGAGCTTTTCACACGGCGCCTATTCAGGCTTGCGATATCTCAGTGAGACCTTTTGACAAGATGGCAATAGACATTATTGGTCCATTGCTACCATCGGCCAGAGGACATAGATTCGTCCTTACGTGCATTGATTTGTGCACACGATGGCCAGAAGCTATCCCATTAAAGACCACCACTACCACAGATGTAGCTGATGCACTACATCTCATCTTTTCTAGAATAGGGTTTCCTAGAAAAACTTTTATCAGACCATGGGTCACAGTTTATATCTGACACCATGAAGGAAGTCATGAAAACTTGGAACATTGATAGGAATTTAAGTAGTATTTATCATCCTATGAGTAATGGGGCGGTTGAAAGACTTAACCGCACACTTAAACAACTACTACATAAGGTTACTGCTAAGCACCCTCATGACTGGGACAGAGCACTCCCAGCTGTTCTATTTGCTTATCGGGAGGTACCGCATGAACAAACTGGCTTCTCTCCCTTTGAATTAGTTTTTGGTGCTCCCCCAAGAGGTCCTATGGGACTAATAAAAAACTTATTAATTGACGAGGAGATGACTCAGGACACTCAGTCATCTTACGAGTACGTAATTAATCTTCGGAAGAACATTATTGAGTCTTGCCAGTTGGCAACAGCTTCTTCTGAGGCTGCAAAAGCTAAGGCTCGATCTCTACAAAATAGGTCTCGACGATTACGCCAATTATTCCCAGGCGACGAAGCTTATGTGTTACTTCCTCACAATAACAATAAATTATTGATATCTTGGAATGGTCCTTACAAAGTCATTGATAAAATTTCCGACGTTGATTACGTCTTAGATATCAAGGGACACAAAAAGATATTTCATATTAACATGCTCAAGCAATTTCATACACGTCCTGAACACTTACAGTCAATTTTTCATGAACTAGATGACAACACAGTATCCACTTGTCATTATACTAACTTATCTGTCATCCAGGAAGAAGAATCTTCTTTTCCTGAGGTACAGTTACCGTTACCGGTACCAGTAGTTCAACCTACTGAATCTTGGCGGGATGTAACCATCTCTTCAACGGTTACACCGCAACAGCGTCTACAGATTGCTAATCTATTACAATCTTATCCAGATGTGTTGACCGACGTCCCGGGTCGCACATCGGCTATCAGTCATGACATTACTCTCAATGATGATACACCTATTCGTGTACATCCCTATTCGGTTCCTTTACATTTCCTTGCTAAAACTACTAAGGAACTTGAACAGATGTTGTCTCTGGGAATCATTGAGACTAGTAATTCGCCATTCTCTTCTCCATTAGTGATTGTCCGGAAGAAGGACAATAACATCAGACTATGTGTTGATTATAGAAAATTAAATGCTAAGACTATAGTTGACAGCGAACCACATCCACTTATTGACGACTTACTACCACGTCTATCCAACGCAACTATATTTAGTAAGATAGACTTAACTAAAGGTTATTGGCAGATACCACTGACCGAAAAGGCTAAGTACTACACCGCATTTTCCACTCCACAAGGTCTATACCAGTGGAATGTGATGCCTTTTGGGCTTGTTAATGCGCCAGCTACCTTCATTCGCCTGATGCGACAAATTTTATCAGGTAGACCAGACGTTATTACATATATTGACGACATATGTTTGTTTAGTTCGTCGTTTGAGGAACATGTTTCGGGACTTAGATATGTTTTCGACACTCTAAGGAATTATCATCTAACTGCTAAACCTACAAAGGTGCAAATCGCGTGTAATGAGATAACCTTTTTGGGACATATCATTGGATCGGGATATATCCGAACGTTACCTAGTACAGTCTCCAAAATTCTAAACATAGCAGTTCCTCAGACGAAGAAACAGGTCAGGAGTTTGTTAGGACTTGTTCAATATTACAGTAGATTCATACCAAACTTGTCATCCATCACGGCTGTATTGTCTTCATTGTTAAAAAAAGATATGCCGGTGAAGGTGACATGGACTGGTACATGCAATGAAACTTTCAACAAAATTATAAATTTGTTCTCGCATGAACCAATTTTAAGACTTCCCGATGCTTCCAAAAGATTTTTCTTACGAACAGATGCTAGTAACTACGGCATTGGTGCATGCCTGCTCCAGAACCATGATGGCATTCTACATCCTACGTTATACATTTCAAGAAAGCTGAAGCCGGCAGAAACAAAGTATTCAACAGTCGACAAGGAACTTTTATCTGTGATCTGGGCAATAACCAAACTTGAAAAGTTCTTGCTTGGTGCTCCCTTCACCATACAGACGGACCAACGTGCTGTAGCATCCTTGCGTCGATCGAATCATACAAGCCAGAAACTTGCCAGATATTCAATCATCCTACAGCCATTCGAGTTCTCCATTGAACACATACCTGGCACTGAAAATTGTGTGGCAGATGCATTGTCACGTAATCCTATTGACGACGAATAATCAACATTGACACTCTTAAACTATTTCAATCAGCACTACATTGGATTGAACGAAGTATCAACTATAAAGGAACTAACCTTGCCTTCAATTTAAACTTTATATATACACTATATGCATCACAGAATTGAACTACAAGACAATCAAGGTATATATACTGACATTCGAACTTCGTCTAATGTCCATACACGATATACGAATATCATTGATCAATCATGGAACAATATCTGACGACAAGTCGAACTTATTATCCTAGGTGCACTTAATTCTTGGATGCTAGGATAAATGACATTTCTTTCCAACGTAAACGTTTGAACATTTTTGCCTAAAAGAATTCATCAGGATCAAGACTACGGATGGATCATCATATCCTATACTAATTAATTAGTTAACTTAACTTCTTAATTGAATTATTATCAATAAAATGAAATGTGAGAAAAAAATGAAATGAAAGAACAAAAAAAAAGAGAACGAAATATAAAAAGAAGAAATTATGAAAAGAGAAAATAAATCTCACACAAGTATTAGATTAATATTTTTGTTAATGTACCTATACATTATTTAGTTAGTTAAATTAGACAGTTATTATTCACTAACATTTAACACACACAATTAAGTTAAAACTTATATTCGAATTTCTTTCTATTTCTTCTCACTTATTTTGTCTTTTTCTTCTCTCATAACATCGCGTTACATTAGAACCTTAATAATTTATCTCTTAGTTTAATTAATTAATTTAATTTTAATTAGTCAAATTAATTCCTATATGACATACTAATACGACAGACCTTACTTTAATTTAATTTTATCATTCACTATTAACATTGGACATTTATTTAGTTGATATAATAATATGTATAATATTGATATATAATGTGATTTATGTTAGATGACTATGACAAATAGTTAGTTGACATGACCGCAACACGGTTCTACTCAGAACATCGTCGGCCATATGTCACAATTGTGTTAAATTTTTTTGAAAAATTGTTAAGTCGGATAGATATTGAAAAAAAATCTATCGATTTTTTTTTCCCCGGTGTACAGGGAATTGTTACGGTATATGATATTAACGCCGTCTGCTAAAGGTTACCAGACGTGCAATTGTAAAGGTTAAGACATTTAATATATTGCGATAGATGTTTCAATTACTGAACGCTTCATACACGATCGATTATGACGTGTATAGCGTTGTTTAGGACACAGTCGGTAACTAAGAAACGTGACCCTTTGTTACTTGACCGCCAAGCTGAATAGCTGCGTTTTTCTAACCTTCCAATTTAATGGCAGGATATAGCCATTTTATGTGCATTTTTGATGGACCAGGGTCAGTCCTAGAACTCAATATGAGAGGGAAATATATGGAGGTTAGTATTTAACTAGAATCCTCAGAAGGATGAGAATAATCGTCAAATTCGTATGAATATATTCAGACTCGCAGTCTCACTGTCGGCAGGTAGCCATGTCTATCTGCTCGTGCATATAGCTGTGACGTTCTGACGACAATACTGCATTGTATCCTCATAACGGACATTGACACATAACCAGCAGTCTACGTTGTTGATTAATTTATGCATTACTTATATGGACTTACGCTCTACCCCTATTGGAATTGATCATCATGTATGTATCACTGTGAATAAATGTATGGACTCAATGAACCGACTTATCACGTCAATGGAATTACAAGTTCAATATAATTGCAACTTTCAAATGTTTGCCCACACGTTTTTCTACCCCACCCTGCATTCGCGTAAAGCAACACCAATTGACACGATGACAATCTTGAATGAAACCATATAAGAACTCAACTAACATGGCCAGAATTTATAACCACTTTATTGACATTATATGGAACATTGTTGTCAAATTGAATGTTCCAGAACAACAGAGAAGATCGCCTTCAACAAAGACAGACACCCCGAAGCTACGGTTATAGGAAATTTAATTCCATAACGTAGACATGGAGTGCTTCCATATCTTAAGGGGGGACGTCCTGTCACGTAGGTCTTTATATCATTAAATTGCCTACATCTTCTTCCTATTCTCTCACCCGAATCCTTTTATTTTATTATCTTTCCGTACTTGTTTTTCCTGTATTTTTCGCATCACTCGGTTGCGAAAAATATTTTCTTCAGTATTCTCAAACTTTACCTTGTGCTTTTTCTCATACTGGGATACGTAATTTTATTACATAGATGTCAGTCAGACGTGAAGTGCGATTTAGTTGCAGTCCATCTCAGACATCGAGCCGACTTGGGTCTGCACCTTCAGATGACACGACACTCCTGAGTTAGATTCTCGACGTAAACGCGTGAGAATGCTAGGAGAGAGCCGACATCCGTCTGCATTTTCACCGGTCGACAACTAGTTGCATCGGCCGAACGCGTAAGCAGGAGCGAATATTTACACCTTATAGTCGCAGTTTCAGACGGTTGTCTGAGATTTGCAACTGACACGCGCTTTTCCCGGTCAGTTTGTTAACGCAGGTGCGTAATCGCACTGATGGCTGTTACGACATGAGGGAAGCTGACGTAGGGTGTTAGAGAAGGGGAGAGACGGGCGCTGTTTTGTGGTTTCGAAACAGTGGGATTCTTTGTCCGTTTCATAGATATTAAACCTAGTTTGAAACTTTATTTTCATTCTTGTCTCAATAATTCGCAATAGACAGGTGGTTCGCGAAGAGTAGAGCTGTATAAGCGAAGTTTCTTAGTTTGTTGCGACAATTTGTCGAACTTCTAGACTTCCATAAATATAAGCGTAAAATTCTTAATTGTGCGATATCCTGTAGTGCTGTGTTTGAGGTAAATATTATATAGTAGTTCTCTAGAATTTTGTGAAGTGATTAAGTGTTAAATCGCCGATTTCATTTTAAACTAGTTCTTTTGAACAGAGTGCTTAATCTATATAGTCTGTATTTTTTTCTAGTGACGCGTTTCAGTGGAAAGCAGAATAAATTATATTTCTAGCATTAAACCATAATGTAGCTATAATGAAGTTAATTTACTGCTAAATAATCAGTCGAGATCATATTTTTCTAAAACTAACTTATAATGCTAGATGTGACATCAGTGAATATTGACGGAATACGCAGATATTCCTAATTCCTGATGATTGTTTTTATATAACTTATTTTACGGGAAGTTTTAAATATAAGTCAAGCTGTAGGCTTGCTATTTAAAATGTAAGTTATAATGAGTACATATATGTAAATTATTTGATATGTGTTCTTTCCATTTTATATAGTGAAACGGTGGTACCCAACTTGCCAGCGTTTAGTAGCCTGAGAGACATATTTGTGAGAAGCATAGACATTTCCTATCTTTAACCACGTGGGGTTTTATGTTTCAAGTAACACGGGTCTGACAGTGCATATGCCATCAGAGAGAGAGAGACAGTAATAGCAATCCCACTAACGGTTTCTAAAGACTAGAAATATATATTGGGCTTTTGAGCCAGTTCATATTGCTTCACAAATTTAAATGTACATGCTGCCTGGCGGCGAGGGAATATTACAAGAATAACATTAACATTCCGACAGAGATTGTGACTAGTATTGTGGTGACCAAATATAGTACCTGCCTGAAAGAAGACACCGATCTGACATTCCTTAAATCCTAGAATCCAAAGCTAATGACATTGTGCTCTGCTAACTTTCGTGCCTGGACAAATTTTATGTGACTTAATCAGACATTCGAAAAAAATTAGAACACCCAAGGAACCGTTTCCCTGAGACAGAGAGTTCAGTACGTCTTTTGGAACTGGGGGGTTTCTTGGCCGATGACTGCATTTTTCGGGTCTGTGCGAAGGTCCTAGAATTATTATGTTCCCAGAGGCAGCGAGCAAAGTTGTGAGTATATATGTGTGAGCAAGGCCATGGCTGAATGAATGAGAGTACACAGTGTCGTGAAATATTCTAATCCACATATATAAATTATTAGGTAAATATAAAGCCTAACAAATAAAATTAATAAAGAGAAGAGCAATGGGAAAATAACAGTGCTGTCACAAAGAATGTACTCGAAATCCCCCTTGTTTTCTGCTTCGTCTGCAAATTGTAACGCTTTCACGTTGATATAAAAGCTTACTGTATTATTACCCGCCTTCTTCAATGAAACGTGTGCTGCATTTCTAAGAAAAACATTGAGACGTACTGCGTAATGACCTAAATTAATCCTAACATTAATTATACTGCGTTACCAAAACGAACGAACAGATGGACAAAAGGATAAAGAGAGAGGGGAGGGCTGAAAATCAGGAACGCATGCAACACGCGTCGCGCGATACACAAATGCTGCCATCACGCGTGTAAGTCTACATGCACTAATTTTTTTTCAGACGGACAGTGATAAAATACACTACCCTTTCCCAGAGTTAGTTTTATAAATCATAAAAAACTCTTATTAGAAAAGATAACATTAGATGGGTTTACGGTTGAAAACATAACAGTACCCAGACAGCACATCTTCGAAACAGGAGGTAGAAGAAATTGCATATTTTGAACGCAGCCACGTAGCTCCTTTAAATTTGTATTTTTGGGTTCCTTAGGGCTTGCTGACAAATAATATGTAAAACGTTACGCAAATAGTCCAGGAATTAATAAATTATACCCAAAATAAAATATTGGGGGTGCCTGACAGCATAAAATCATTTCTGCTCATAAGATTTTTTTTTAACGTGTTTGAAAAAAATTTACGTTTCAGAAATAGCCTACCATGTAAACTCCAAATTGATTGGAGCGCAACAAATGAAAGCCTAACCACGATTGGTCGGGCTATAAATACTATCTTGGTTGTTAGGGGAAACGGGGAAAGGTAACATTTTTTCAAACATTTGTCGAAACGGGGCTCATTGGTCAGACTCGCTGATATACACACTTGGGAGCGTTAGTTCGAAACCACTTGTTTAAATAAGATTGATAAAGCATCAGTGCGTTGAAGCCAGCTTATATTTGGCTAAATAAAAGCCTGGAAGATAAGCAGATGGGAATTTGTGCCAGTTTGTGCCAGAATTCATTGCTAATCAACGTATCTGTGTTTATTCGTATGAATTGTGGTAAGCTTGAACCATTCAATATCTTTTAATGAAAATTGAATGTGAATTGTTGATTTATGCCTGTATATATATGTTTAGTTCAGTGGCCAACGTGAGGTAAAGCCTGTAATGCTCCAGCCTGAACAGAGGGTGTCGGAGAGAAGTAAAACGGCATGGAATGGCCAAACAGTACACTGACACCTGGATGATTGAATAGAAAGAAATAATGCTGGAATTGCAGAGGCGTAGTAACCATTAAGAAGGGTAATACTGGAATAAAGTATTTCAAATGAAGCTGACAGTTGGCCTAATGCTCTGAACTCAATGTTTGTGCTGTGTTGTGATCAGTGTAACAAGAGAGTTTAAGTTAGTTATGAAGTAGAAGGTACATCCTTCTTGATTTCAGGGACAGTGGTCTTGATGGTACTGAGCAGCACCTAGTCAGAGCTTTGCTGAATCCAGTGTCGGACAGCATACTCCTTGGTCCTTTTAGCTATCAGTGAGGTGTCTCCAGAGCCCAGAGGAGAATTCGAGCAGAGGAGTCCTTTCCTGCCGCCATCACGCCAGATAAGCTAACTTGGCCAGCTGAGCTCAACATTATGTCCCCTCATCTTGAACTGACTTTGTAAAATTAACATTAAGAGGGGAATTTACTTGTCTTAAAATCAGGAACTGTGAACATCTCCAATACTAGTCCCTAAAGACAAACTATTGAAGTCATGATGACAAATACCAACAGAGCTTGAACAAAACAAAACCAGTATTACCTCATTTTACTACTACACAACTGACACACATAGAACATTTGTAATAATATATGTCACTACAATATTCATATTAAATACATTCTGTACATAACTTGTAATTTAAATTGATTGTGATTCCTGGTTCCCTTGTAGTTGAATCAGGACACATATTCATTCATGCCAGTAATGAATACATATTGTTATTTGAAAAGTTACGAGTGACTTCTTTAAGATATTCTCATAGAGTGTTATATGTATGTGAGTGTCACAGTGTTGTTAAGAGTAGTGGATTAAATTAAAGTGTTTATCTGTCTGTTGTTGTGACTTACACTTCATCATACACATACCCTAGACACATAACGTAGTCATCACACTATTCCAGAATAATTCTGACTGAGATATATAGATATGTGGTAGCAAGTAAGGTGATATATAATACACTACTCTTATTAGATATATATATACCTTCACAGCTGATCTCAGTCAGTACACTAAGTCCCCTATAAATATTTATAACATCCCACTTCACCACATATATTGGGGTCTCGCTCTTGGGATTTTGAATCTTTCCCTATTAAAAATATTGGGGGTAATTCACTTCAGGGAATATAAGAATTAAAAGGTATCCTTGGGTGGAATAAAATAAGGTTGAGCTCACGGTGCCTGTGTTGTCCATTATATATATTTAGAATTTGAATTGTTGGTTAGACATTGTAGAAATTTACATGATGGACAATGGCGGACCTGGCCAAGTTTCGATCTGCTGCTGTTCAGACTGCAAAAGAGTTAGGATTAGATGGGCAAGTTATGGTTGCCTATGTTACTACGGAATGTGACAAATTTATTGAACGCGAAGAAAGAAGGTTTGAAGCCGAAAGAAAGTTAGAGGCTGACAGGGAAATTAAGAAGTTACAATTTGAAGCTGAGGCTGAGACTAAGAGGTTGCAGATTGAGGCTGAGGCTAAGAAATTGGAAGCAGAAGAAAGGAGATTGACTGCAGAAAGAGAAGACAGGAAATTAGCTGCAGAGAGGGAAGCAGAAAAGGAGGAGAAAAGATTACAAAGGGAACATGAATTACGACTAAGGGAGTTTGAGTTTCAAGGCCATGCTCCTGAAAATGGTGCCAGTCCCTTTGCCTCTGATGCTACGGTTACTCAAGGAGCCTCAACCTCAGCTATGAATTTTCATTTAGATCATTTTGTTGAGAAAGACGATGATATAGAGAGCTACCTGAATAGGTATGAGCTATTAGCTACCACGTATGGGTTAGAGAGAGAGAAAGGTGGAGCTTAAAGTTATCTCAGGGACTTCGTGGGGCAGCTTATGAAGTTTTTGCAAAAAATGAGCAGAGGTGATCAGGAAAATTATGACATGCTAAAGCAGGCTCTTTTGTTAAGGTATGAAAAGAATGCAGAGTTTTACAGGAAAAAATTTAGGAATGCTAAACTACTGTCAGGTGAAACCTATCACCAGTTCTCTGCACGAATAGAGACATACTTGGAGAAATGGACTTCTCTGGGGAAAACCCAAGATCTTAAGGAAATGGTCCTTATAGAGCAACTAAGAGAGTCCATGGCTCCAGACCTGAGAAAGTTTCTCATGGAACAAGGTGCAGAGAGGCTGGGTGAGTTGCTAAATGTTGCTGAAAGGTATCAAGCAGCTCAAGCAGAGGTAACAGGTAATAAAAAGAAACAAGTGGATAACTTTAGGGCACCACAGAACTTTAATCAATTTGATCCTAAGGATCAAAATAAAGGTAAGCACCAATTTGATAGGCCACGGTATGAAAATAAAAATAAATTCCCACAATTCGATGAAAGGAAATATGATGAAAGAAAATCTTTCAACCAAGGAAAAAGGTGGTGTAAAAATTGTAAGATGAACAATCATGACACTGACCATTGTAGAAGGAAACCTCCTCATTTTGCTGCTATGACATCGGGGAAAAAGGAAAAGAAGGGCAAACCTGAAGAATTACAGGAACCATACCACCCCCCAGTGTGTGAAGATGTCATCTGTAATGGTGTCACTATAAGATGTTTATATGATACCGGTTTAGATTACGATTCCGTTGTGAGTTCTCACCTGGTGCAGGCCGATCAATACACCACAGAAACAGTGGAGATTCAAACTGCAACCAAGGATGTAGCTACCATGACACTTCCCGTCGCCCGAATAAAAGTGAAAACGCGATATGTGGAAGGAATCATAAAAGCAGCAGTGATAAATGAGCCAATCTACCCTCTAATATTGGGGTGTAGATATGTCTTCTTGGGGAATCCCAAGAGACCTGTGATATTGGCAACAGTGCAGACCAGATCACAGACAAAGAAGGAGGAGGATAATCCCATAAATACTCACCCAGATGAGATGAGGAAGGCACAGGCTGAGGACAAAACACTCAAGCCATGTTTCAAGAAGTTGCCCAAATCTCATACACCTCCAGGCAAGGGAGAGTTTTATATGAAGAACAAATTGATATATAGGAAGGCTGGATCTGAATCCAATGGTCACGGACAGCTGGTCCTTCCCACTTCATATAGGACTAAAGTGTTGGAACTAGGGCATGCGATTCCCTTCAGTGGTCATATGGGAATCAGCGCAACAGGACAGCGAATAGCTTGTCACTATTTCTGGCCAGGAATAACTGAAGATATCAAACGATATGTAAAATCCTGTCCAGAGTGCCAACGAGTAGCACCTAAACATTGGACTGCACCAGCAACTCTGGGGGAAATGCCCATAGTGGGAACACCCTTTGAGAGAGTTGCCGTGGATCTTGTGGGACCTCTCACCCGAACCAAGAGAAGGAACAGCTACATTCTGACTCTGGTGGACACTTGTTCTATGTGGGGAGAGGCAGTAGCCCTGTCATCGATTGATTCAAAACATGTGGCAGAGGCATTGCTCACAATTTTCACAAGGTTAGGCTTTCCCAATCAAATCTTGACTGATAATGGCTCTCAGTTCAAGGGGAAACTAACTGAAGAAGTTTTCAGGATCTTCCAGGCCAAACACTTCCATTGTAGTGTGTATCATCCCCAAGGGAACGGCCAAGTGGAAAGATTTAACGGCACATTGATGTCGATCCTGAGAAAGTTGGCACACGAAAAACCAGATACATGGGACCAGTACCTGCACGCCGCCCTCTTTGCTTATCGGGAGGTACCCCATAGTTCAACCGGTATGGCCCCGGCAACATTATTGTTTGGAAGGCCAATAAAAGGTCCACTTGAAGCTTTGTTAAGAACGTGGACTGATAAAAAGGCAGAGGAAAACATTACATCTTCATATCAATATGTGAATGAGCTGACCACTCGGTTGAAAACTGGCTGGAAACTTGCCAATGAAAATTTGAAACAAGCCAGGAAGAAACATGCTGCCTATTATAACAGGAAGGCGAAAGACAGAAATTTGGCTGTGGGAGAGAAAGTACTGCTTCTTTTGCCTGGGAGTCAGAATAAGTTACAAATTGGATGGCAGGGTCCATATACAGTTTTAGAGAAGGTGTCTAGAACAAATTATAAGATAGATAAGAAGGGGAAAGAAAAAATCTATCATGTGAATCTCCTGAAGAAATATTTGGAAAGAGAAGATCAGGAAGAGACACACTTGTTGACCTTGTCCATCGCCATGGAGATGAAAAAGGAACCACTTTCATCATTTGAATATCCATTACACCCCTGTGAGACAGCAGCACAGGTGAAAATCAGTACACATTTAACGAAAACTCAGAAAGAGAGAGTGCAACAGGTTCTAAAAATCATGCAGAGGTGTTAACAGACCGACCAGGGCATACAAACCTATTGGAATATGATATGAAACTGATAGACCCCACACCTGTCTGTATGAAACCATATTCGATTCCGTTTGCTAAGGAGAAAGCTTTGAAGGAAGAGATAGACTATCTGTTGAAGGAAGGAATTATTTCGCACAGTGAGTCTTCGTATAGTTCCGGTGTTGTACTCTTAAGGAAGGCCCCTCTGGAGAACATAGACTCTGTATAGATTACAGGAGACTGAATGCTATTACAGAAGGACAGGTGGATCCATTGCCGGATACAAATCAGCTGTTTGCCAGACTAAATAAAGCTAAATATTTCTCAAAAGTGGATCTGAGTAAAGGATACTATCAGATTCCAGTAAAGCCTGAGGTTAGACCATACCTAGCCTTTAGTACCTCAGAAGGACACTATGAGTTTAATAGATTGCCATTTGGATTGAAGAATGCGCCTAGTGTCTTCTCTAGAATGATGAGAAAATTATTGGATCCTCTGAATAATCCCTGTATAACAAATTTTATGGATGATATCCTTATAGCAACAGAAACATTTGAGGAACACATTGACTCTCTGAACATGCTGTTTACTCGACTTAGGGAGGCAAATTTAACAGCCCGACCAACCAAATGTTGCGTTGGATGTAAAGAATTGGAATTTTTGGGACACACAGTTTATCAGGGAAACATGACCCCCTGACCCAAAGAATTTAGAAAAACTACAGAAAGCCCCGAGACCACAAACCAAGAAGGACGTGAGATCCTTTGTCTCATTATGTGGTTTCTACCAGAAGTATATCAAAAACTTTAATTCCATATGTGCACCGTTAACTGAATTGACACGTAAAGGACATCCAGATCGCATTACATGGACACCACAATGTGAAATGACTTACCAAGAATTGAAGGAAAAGCTCACAAGTAAACCCATTTTGAAATTACCTGACTTAAGTCAAGAATTCATAGTAAGGACGGATGCAAGTAATATTGGGTTAGGTGCAACTCTACTACAGAAATCAGATGCATTGGATGGGGAATTAAGCCCAGTGGCATATGCTAGCAGAAAGTTGAATAAAGCTGAAATCAACTACTCAACTAGCGAAAAAGAATGTCTTGCAGTAATATGGGCAATAAAGAAATTCAATATTTATCTATATGGGAAGGCATTTAAGTTGCAAACAGATCACAAACCTTTATCGTTTCTAGCACAGGCTAAGCATGAGAACTCTAGGTTACTCCGATGGTCTTTACTTCTGGCTCCATATAATTTTAGCATTGAGTATATATCTGGAAAAACCAATTTGGGAGCGGATTTTTTTAAGCCGCCATCCGTGTGATGAGAATCACCGTAAACCCCAGAAATAATAATAAATTTCTCTATGTGTATATAGAATAAAGGACTGACATATAATGTCTGTTTTAAGAGGGGAGGTGTCGTGAAATATTCTAATCCACATATATAAATTATTAGGTAAATATAAAGCCTAACAAATAAAAATTAATAAAGAGAAGAGCAATGGGAAAATAACAGTGCTGTCACAAAGAATGTACTCGAAATCCCCCTTGTTTTCTGCTTCGTCTGCAAATTGTAACGCTTTCACGTTGATATAAAAGCTTACTGTATTATTACCCGCCTTCTTCAATGAAACGTGTGCTGCATTTCTAAGAAAAACATTGAGACGTACTGCGTAATGACCTAAATTAATCCTAACATTAATTATACTGCGTTACCAAAACGAACGAACAGATGGACAAAAGGATAAAGAGAGAGGGGAGGGCTGAAAATCAGGAACGCATGCAACACGCGTCGCGCGATACACAAATGCTGCCATCACGCGTGTAAGTCTACATGCACTAATTTTTTTTTCAGACGGACAGTGATAAAATACACTACCCTTTCCCAGAGTTAGGTTTATAAATCATAAAAAAAACTCTTATTAGAAAAGATAACATTAGATGGGTTTACGGTTGAAAACATAACAGTACCCAGACAGCACATCTTCGAAACAGGAGGTAGAAGAAATTGCATATTTTGAACGCAGCCACGTAGCTCCTTTAAATTTGTATTTTTGGGTTCCTTAGGGCTTGCTGACAAATAATATGTAAAACGTTACGCAAATAGTCCAGGAATTAATAAATTATACCCAAAATAAAATATTGGGGGTGCCTGACAGCATAAAATCATTTCTGCTCATAAGATTTTTTTTTAACGTGTTTGAAAAAAATTTACGTTACAGAAATAGCCTACCATGTAAACTCCAAATTGATTGGAGCGCAACAAATGAAAGCCTAACCACGATTGGTCGGGCTATAAATACTATCTTGGTTGTTAGGGGGAAACGGGGAAAGGTAACATTTTTTCAAACACTTGTCGAAACGGGGCTCATTGGTCAGACTCGCTGATATACACACTTGGGAGCGTTAGTTCGAAACCACTTGTTTAAATAAGATTGATAAAGCATCAGTGCGTTGAAGCCAGCTTATATTTGGCTAAATAAAAGCCTGGAAGATAAGCAGATGGGAATTTGTGCCAGTTTGTGCCAGAATTCATTGCTAATCAACGTATCTGTGTTTATTCGTATGAATTGTGGTAAGCTTGAACCATTCAATATCTTTTAATGAAAATTGAATGTGAATTGTTGATTTATGCCTGTATATATATGTGTAGTTCAGTGGCCAACGTGAGGTAAAGCCTGTAATGCTCCAGCCTGAACAGAGGGTGTCGGAGAGAAGTAAAACGGCATGGAATGGCCAAACAGTACACTGACACCTGGATGATTGAATAGAAAGAAATAATGCTGGAATTGCAGAGGCGTAGTAACCATTAAGAAGGGTAATACTGGAATAAAGTATTTCAAATGAAGCTGACAGTTGGCCTAATGCTCTGAACTCAATGTTTGTGCTGTGTTGTGATCAGTGTAACAAGAGAGTTTAAGTTAGTTATGAAGTAGAAGGTACATCCTTCTTGATTTCAGGGACAGTGGTCTTGATGGTACTGAGCAGCACCTAGTCAGAGCTTTGCTGAATCCAGTGTCGGACAGCATACTCCTTGGTCCTTTTAGCTATCAGTGAGGTGTCTCCAGAGCCCAGAGGAGAATTCGAGCAGAGGAGTCCTTTCCTGCCGCCATCACGCCAGATAAGCTAACTTGGCCAGCTGAGCTCAACATTATGTCCCCTCATCTTGAACTGACTTTGTAAAAATTAACATTAAGAGGGGAATTTACTTGTCTTAAAATCAGGAACTGTGAACATCTCCAATACTAGTCCCTAAAGACAAACTATTGAAGTCATGATGACAAATACCAACAGAGCTTGAACAAAACAAAACCAGTATTACCTCATTTTACTACTACACAACTGACACACATAGAACATTTTTGTAATAATATATGTCACTACAATATTCATATTAAATACATTCTGTACATAACTTGTAATTTAAATTGATTGTGAATTCCTGGTTCCCTTGTAGTTGAATCAGGACACATATTCATTCATGCCAGTAATGAATACATATTGTTATTTGAAAAGTTACGAGTGACTTCTTTAAGATATTCTCATAGAGTGTTATATGTATGTGAGTGTCACAGTGTTGTTAAGAGTAGTGGATTAAATTAAATTGTTTATCTGTCTGTTGTTGTGACTTACACTTCATCATACACATACCCTAGACACATAACGTAGTCATCACACTATTCCAGAATAATTCTGACTGAGATATATAGATATGTGGTAGCAAGTAAGGTTATATATAATACACTACTCTTATTAGATATATATATTACCTTCACAGCTGATCTCAGTCAGTACACTAAGTCCCCTATAAATATTTATAACATCCCACTTCACCACATATATTGGGGTCTCGCTCTTGGGATTTTGAATCTTTCCCTATTAAAAAATATTGGGGGTAATTCACTTCAGGGAATATAAGAATTAAAAGGTATCCTTGGGTGGAATAAATAAGGTTGAGCTCACGGTGCCTGTGTTGTCCATTATATATATTTAGAATTTGAATTGTTGGTTAGACATTGTAGAAATTTACATGATAGACAATGGCGGACCTGGCCAAGTTTCGATCTGCTGCTGTTCAGACTGCAAAAGAGTTAGGATTAGATGGGCAAGTTATGGTTGCCTATGTCACAACGGAATGTGACAAA
The DNA here is from genome assembly GCA_024509875.1 of Oreohelix idahoensis. Lineage (NCBI taxonomy): Eukaryota > Metazoa > Mollusca > Gastropoda > Stylommatophora > Oreohelicidae > Oreohelix > Oreohelix idahoensis. Next base: position 32,955 of record JAMPIV010013812.1, read on the forward strand.
TTTATTGAACGCGAAGAAAGAAGGTTTGAAGCCGAAAGAAAGTTAGAGGCTGACAGGGAAATTAAGAAGTTACACTTTGAAGCTGAGGCTGAGACTAAGAAGTTACAGTTTGAAGCTGAGGCTGAGACTAAGAGGTTGCAGATTGAGGCTGAGGCTAAGAAATTGGAAGCAGAAAGAAGAAAAGATTCACTGCAGAAGGGAAGACAGGAAATTAGCTGCAGAGAGGGAAGCAGAAAAGGAGGAGAAAAGATTACAAAGGGAACATGAATTACGACTAAGGGAGTTTGAGTTTCAAGGCCATGCTCCTGAAAATGGTGCCAGTCCCTTTGCCTCTGATGCTACGGTTACTCAAGGAGCCTCAACCTCAGCTATGAATTTTCATTTAGATCATTTTGTTGAGAAAGACGATGATATAGAGAGCTACCTGAATAGGTATGAGCTATTAGCTACCACGTATGGGTTAGAGAGAGAAAGGTGGAGCTTAAAGTTATCTCAGGGACTTCGTGGGGCAGCTTATGAAGTTTTTGCAAAAATGAGCAGAGGTGATCAGGAAAATTATGACATGCTAAAGCAGGCTCTTTTGTTAAGGTATGAAAAGAATGCAGAGTTTTACAGGAAAAAATTTAGGAATGCTAAACTACTGTCAGGTGAAACCTATCACCAGTTCTCTGCACGAATAGAGACATACTTGGAGAAATGGACTTCTCTGGGAAAACCCAAGATCTTAAGGAAATGGTCCTTATAGAGCAACTAAGAGAGTCCATGGCTCCAGACCTGAGAAAGTTTCTCATGGAACAAGGTGCAGAGAGGCTGGGTGAGTTGCTAAATGTTGCTGAAAGGTATCAAGCAGCTCAAGCAGAGGTAACAGGTAATAAAAAGAAACAGGTGGATAACTTTAGGGCACCACAGAACTTTAATAAATTTGATCCTAAGGATCAAAATAAAGGTAAGCACCAATTTGATAGGCCACGGTATGAAAATAAAAATAAATTCCCACAATTCGATGAAAGGAAATATGATGAAAGAAAATCTTTCAACCAAGGAAAAAAGGTGGTGTAAAAATTGTAAGATGAACAATCATGACACTGACCATTGTAGAAGGAAACCTCCTCATTTTGCTGCTATGACATCGGGGGAAAAAGGAAAAGAAGGGCAAACCTGAAGAATTACAGGAACCATACCACCCCCCAGTGTGTGAAGATGTCATCTGTAATGGTGTCACTATAAGATGTTTATATGATACCGGTTTAGATTACGATTCCGTTGTGAGTTCTCACCTGGTGCAGGCCGATCAATACACCACAGAAACAGTGGAGATTCAAACTGCAACCAAGGATGTAGCTACCATGACACTTCCCGTCGCCCGAATAAAAGTGAAAACGCGATATGTGGAAGGAATCATAAAAGCAGCAGTGATAAATGAGCCAATCTACCCTCTAATATTGGGGTGTAGATATGTCTTCTTGGGGAATCCCAAGAGACCTGTGATATTGGCAACAGTGCAGACCAGATCACAGACAAAGAAGGAGGAGGATAATCCCATAAATACTCACCCAGATGAGATGAGGAAGGCACAGGCTGAGGACAAAACACTCAAGCCATGTTTCAAGAAGTTGCCCAAATCTCATACACCTCCAGGCAAGGGAGAGTTTTATATGAAGAACAAATTGATATATAGGAAGGCTGGATCTGAATCCAATGGTCACGGACAGCTGGTCCTTCCCACTTCATATAGGACTAAAGTGTTGGAACTAGGGCATGCGATTCCCTTCAGTGGTCATATGGGAATCAGCGCAACAGGACAGCGAATAGCTTGTCACTATTTCTGGCCAGGAATAACTGAAGATATCAAACGATATGTAAAATCCTGTCCAGAGTGCCAACGAGTAGCACCTAAACATTGGACTGCACCAGCAAATCTGGGGGAAATGCCCATAGTGGGAACACCCTTTGAGAGAGTTGCCGTGGATCTTGTGGGACCTCTCACCCGAACCAAGAGAAGGAACAGCTACATTCTGACTCTGGTGGACACTTGTTCTATGTGGGGAGAGGCAGTAGCCCTGTCATCGATTGATTCAAAACATGTGGCAGAGGCATTGCTCACAATTTTCACAAGGTTAGGCTTTCCCAATCAAATCTTGACTGATAATGGCTCTCAGTTCAAGGGGAAACTAACTGAAGAAGTTTTCAGGATCTTCCAGGCCAAACACTTCCATTGTAGTGTGTATCATCCCCAAGGGAACGGCCAAGTGGAAAGATTTAACGGCACATTGATGTCGATCCTGAGAAAGTTGGCACACGAAAAACCAGATACATGGGACCAGTACCTGCACGCCGCCCTCTTTGCTTATCGGGAGGTACCCCATAGTTCAACCGGTATGGCCCCGGCAACATTATTGTTTGGAAGGCCAATAAAAGGTCCACTTGAAGCTTTGTTAAGAACGTGGACTGATAAAAAGGCAGAGGAAAACATTACATCTTCATACCAATATGTGAATGAGCTGACCACTCGGTTGAAAACTGGCTGGAAACTTGCCAATGAAAATTTGAAACAAGCCAGGAAGAAACATGCTGCCTATTATAACAGGAAGGCGAAAGACAGAAATTTGGCTGTGGGAGAGAAAGTACTGCTTCTTTTGCCTGGGAGTCAGAATAAGTTACAAATTGGATGGCAGGGTCCATATACAGTTTTAGAGAAGGTGTCTAGAACAAATTATAAGATAGATAAGAAGGGGAAAGAAAAAATCTATCATGTGAATCTCCTGAAGAAATATTTGGAAAGAGAAGATCAGGAAGAGACACACTTGTTGACCTTGTCCATCGCCATGGAGATGAAAAAGGAACCACTTTCATCATTTGAATATCCATTACACCCCTGTGAGACAGCAGCACAGGTGAAAATCAGTACACATTTAACGAAAACTCAGAAAGAGAGAGTGCAACAGGTTCTAAATAATCATGCAGAGGTGTTACCAGACCGACCAGGGCATACAAACCTATTGGAATATGATATGAAACTGATAGACCCCACACCTGTCTGTATGAAACCATATTCGATTCCGTTTGCTAAGGAGAAAGCTTTGAAGGAAGAGATAGACTATCTATTGAAGGAAGGAATTATTTCGCACAGTGAGTCTTCGTATAGTTCCGGTGTTGTACTCTTAAGGAAGCCCTCTGGAGAACATAGACTCTGTATAGATTACAGGGGACTGAATGCTATTACAGAAGGACAGGTGGATCCATTGCCGGATACAAATCAGCTGTTTGCCAGACTAAATAAAGCTAAATATTTCTCAAAAGTGGATCTGAGTAAAGGATACTATCAGATTCCAGTAAAGCCTGAGGTTAGACCATACCTAGCCTTTAGTACCTCAGAAGGACACTATGAGTTTAATAGATTGCCATTTGGATTGAAGAATGCGCCTAGTGTCTTCTCTAGAATGATGAGAAAATTATTGGATCCTCTGAATAATCCCTGTATAACAAATTTTATGGATGATATCCTTATAGCAACAGAAACATTTGAGGAACACATTGACTCTCTGAACATGCTGTTTACTCGACTTAGGGAGGCAAATTTAACAGCCCGACCAACCAAATGTTGCGTTGGATGTAAAGAATTGGAATTTTTGGGACACACAGTTTATCAGGGAAACATGACCCCTGACCCAAAGAATTTAGAGAAACTACAGAAAGCCCCGAGACCACAAACCAAGAAGGACGTGAGATCCTTTGTCTCATTATGTGGTTTCTACCAGAAGTATATCAAAAACTTTAATTCCATATGTGCACCGTTAACTGAATTGACACGTAAAGGACATCCAGATCGCATTACATGGACACCACAATGTGAAATGACTTACCAAGAATTGAAGGAAAAGCTCACAAGTAAACCCATTTTGAAATTACCTGACTTAAGTCAAGAATTCATAGTAAGGACGGATGCAAGTAATATTGGGTTAGGTGCAACTCTACTACAGAAATCAGATGCATTGGATGGGGAATTAAGCCCAGTGGCATATGCTAGCAGAAAGTTGAATAAAGCTGAAATCAACTACTCAACTAGCGAAAAAGAATGTCTTGCAGTAATATGGGCAATAAAGAAATTCAATATTTATCTATATGGGAAGGCATTTAAGTTGCAAACAGATCACAAACCTTTATCGTTTCTAGCACAGGCTAAGCATGAGAACTCTAGGTTACTCCGATGGTCTTTACTTCTGGCTCCATATAATTTTAGCATTGAGTATATATCTGGAAAAACCAATTTGGGAGCGGATTTTTTAAGCCGCCATCCGTGTGATGAGAATCACCGTAAACCCCAGAAATAATAATAAATTTCTCTATGTGTATATAGAATAAAGGACTGACATATAATGTCTGTTTTAAGAGGGGAGGTGTCGTGAAATATTCTAATCCACATATATAAATTATTAGGTAAATATAAAGCCTAACAAATAAAATTAATAAAGAGAAGAGCAATGGGAAAATAACAGTGCTGTCACAAAGAATGTACTCGAAATCCCCCTTGTTTTCTGCTTCGTCTGCAAATTGTAACGCTTTCACGTTGATATAAAAGCTTACTGTATTATTACCCGCCTTCTTCAATGAAACGTGTGCTGCATTTCTAAGAAAAACATTGAGACGTACTGCGTAATGACCTAAATTAATCCTAACATTAATTATACTGCGTTACCAAAACGAACGAACAGATGGACAAAAGGATAAAGAGAGAGGGGAGGGCTGAAAATCAGGAACGCATGCAACACGCGTCGCGCGATACACAAATGCTGCCATCACGCGTGTAAGTCTACATGCACTAATTTTTTTTCAGACGGACAGTGATAAAATACACTACCCTTTCCCAGAGTTAGGTTTATAAATCAAAAAAAAAACTCTTATTAGAAAAGATAACATTATATGGGTTTACGGTTGAAAACATAACAGTACCCAGACAGCACATCTTCGAAACAGGAGGTAGAAGAAATTGCATATTTTGAACGCAGCCACGTAGCTCCTTTAAATTAGTATTTTTGGGTTCCTTAGGGCTTGCTGACAAATAATATGTAAAACGTTACGCAAATAGTCGAGGAATTAATAAATTATACCCAAAATAAAATATTGGGGGTGCCTGACAGCATAAAATCATTTCTGCTCATAAGATTTTTTTTTAACGTGTTTGAAAAAAATTTACGTTACAGAAATAGCCTACCATGTAAACTCCAAATTGATTGGAGCGCAACAAATGAAAGCCTAACCACGATTGGTCGGGCTATAAATACTATCTTGGTTGTTAGGGGAAACGGGGAAAGGTAACATTTTTTCAAACACTTGTCGAAACGGGGCTCATTGGTCAGACTCGCTGATATACACACTTGGGAGCGTTAGTTCGAAACCACTTGTTTAAATAAGATTGATAAAGCATCAGTGCGTTGAAGCCAGCTTATATTTGGCTAAATAAAAGCCTGGAAGATAAGCAGATGGGAATTTGTGCCAGTTTGTGCCAGAATTCATTGCTAATCAACGTATCTGTGTTTATTCGTATGAATTGTGGTAATCTTGAACCATTCAATATCTTTTAATGAAAATTGAATGTGAATTGTTGATTTATGCCTGTATATATATGTGTAGTTCAGTGGCCAACGTGAGGTAAAGCCTGTAATGCTCCAGCCTGAACAGAGGGTGTCGGAGAGAAGTAAAACGGCATGGAATGGCCAAACAGTACACTGACACCTGGATGATTGAATAGAAAGAAATAATGCTGGAATTGCAGAGGCGTAGTAACCATTAAGAAGGGTAATACTGGAATAAAGTATTTCAAATGAAGCTGACAGTTGGCCTAATGCTCTGAACTCAATGTTTGTGCTGTGTTGTGATCAGTGTAACAAGAGAGTTTAAGTTAGTTATGAAGTAGAAGGTACATCCTTCTTGATTTCAGGGACAGTGGTCTTGATGGTACTGAGCAGCACCTAGTCAGAGCTTTGCTGAATCCAGTGTCGGACAGCATACTCCTTGGTCCTTTTAGCTATCAGTGAGGTGTCTCCAGAGCCCAGAGGAGAATTCGAGCAGAGGAGTCCTTTCCTGCCGCCATCACGCCAGATAAGCTAACTTGGCCAGCTGAGCTCAACATTATGTCCCCTCATCTTGAACTGACTTTGTAAAATTAACATTAAGAGGGGAATTTACTTGTCTTAAAATCAGGAACTGTGAACATCTCCAATACTAGTCCCTAAAGACAAACTATTGAAGTCATGATGACAAATACCAACAGAGCTTGAACAAAACAAAACCAGTATTACCTCATTTTACTACTACACAACTGACACACATAGAACATTTGTAATAATATATGTCACTACAATATTCATATTAAATACATTCTGTACATAACTTGTAATTTAAATTGATTGTGATTCCTGGTTCCCTTGTAGTTGAATCAGGACACATATTCATTCATGCCAGTAATGAATACATATTGTTATTTGAAAAGTTACGAGTGACTTCTTTAAGATATTCTCATAGAGTGTTATATGTATGTGAGTGTCACAGTGTTGTTAAGAGTAGTGGATTAAATTAAAGTGTTTATCTGTCTGTTGTTGTGACTTACACTTCATCATACACATACCCTAGACACATAACGTAGTCATCACACTATTCCAGAATAATTCTGACTGAGATATATAGATATGTGGTAGCAAGTAAGGTGATATATAATACACTACTCTTATTAGATATATATATATACCTTCACAGCTGATCTCAGTCAGTACACTAAGTCCCCTATAAATATTTATAACATCCCACTTCACCACACACAGGTCAGAGTGTTATTTTACCGGTGTATTATTGTCACCCATTTGCTGTCTTAATTTTTTTTTTTGGTAATCTGCCGAATTTGTTACAAATGCTAGAGTTTCTTTTTTTCTTAGGCTAAATCAGATTTATCCAACTCTGTTCATACATTTACGAGAAAGAAAGAAACCTCTTAGACTCAACCTTACGTATCTATAACTCTTTGGGGCCATCATCTGTTCTCTTAATGGGGCTGTGGGCTAAACCTAGAGTAAGATTCGAACGGGTTATCATCCTTGTAGCATTTTCTTAAATTTTATGACTATTTGTATATGTTTTTTCCTTGATGTATTTTTTTGGTGTTGTGAGAAGATTTTAAATTGATAATTAAAATCTCTCTTGAACTTAGAAATCGTGTTGGTCAGCTCATTCTAAAATATATATATCATTGGTATAGTTTTCCCACGTCTGTGTGTTTAACTGTCGTCACGTGTATGTGCGTGCCCGTGAGTAGATAGAAGTATATGTAATATATATGTGGTTCAGACTGTCTGACTCTGTAAAAAAAATCTGTCGTAGAAGATAGGTGAGAGAGAGAGAAGATTTTTTTCTCGCATCTCAGAGACAGCCTCCATCACTATTCTATCATCTCACTCGTGGAATCTATTTCCTTTACTAACTCACACTGTGACTATCACTCATTCCAACCTATTCAGAAGGGACCAAACCCAAGTCTTAATACTCCTATCGAAAATCTACGACAAATGGTCGCTCGTTACCGGGAATTGAACCCAAAATCCTAAGGCGATACGACAAATGGGGTCTCGCCCGACGGATTTTTGAACTTAGAATAGGAAGACGAGTACGACAAATGTGGACTCGTCTATCTGGATTTTGAACTTAAGATTCTTTATTCTGAAATAGAGTAAGAGTGTGAGGTCTTGTGAGTTGTTATATCTTTAAATAATTTATCCCCTAGACTAACGATCTGTTTACGGGCGTGCTGACCACACAAACTGATAAGTTCTTTCCACAGCATTTTGAATAATATACATTTGAGTTACAGGTTGATTTTGTCGGAATACATGTTAATTAATGATTTTGTAATACTAAACGCTGGTAAAGTTTTGTGAGTGTATAACATTCACAAGGGTTCTGAAGCAGGAAGGTGTTTGAACTAAAGTTAAGGAGTGCGTTTCGGACTATTTGTCCAGATTAATTGCCTCCCTCACCCTAACTGTCTTCAGGGGTAAACTTGATAGTGGATTAAAAATTAAGGGATTATTTTTCTCTTTAATTTTTACAATAATTATTTTGTTTCCACTGTAGCAACTTATTTTTCAGAAGTAATCTTAACTACCATTTAGTTGGCGTAGTCGTGTTTTGCATTAGGTGCTTTATTGCCGATTAATAGCAGCGATAGTTAGATTTTTATTTTGGAGGAGGTATCCCAGGGTTAAATATATCATCTTTTGATTTTTTGGTAATTTTTTTCTCGTAAGTGGTAGGAACCAGTGTATCCTTTTTCCTAATTTCTTTCTCCACTAGTCTCAGTCACTGACATAATATGGCCGAGAGGGCAAAGCTGAGACAACTCCTCAGGGACGAAGCGAGAAAGGAGGGACTGGAAGGAGAGGAAGCGAAAGCATTTGTCAGAGACGAACTTGAGAGATATGACGCAGAGAGAAAAGCAGCCGAAGCTTTACAGCAGAAGAAGATGGACGAGGAAATGGAAATTCGCAGGATGCAGCATGAGGAAAGAGAGAAGGAGAGACAGCATGAGGAAAGAGAGAAGGAGAGACAGCATGAGGAAAGAGAGAAGGAGAGACAGCATGAGGAAAGAGAGAAGGAGAGACAGCAGGAGAAGGAACAGAGACAGCACGAGTTAGCTCTCAAAACTCTAGAATTCCAAAGTCGTGGTGCTGCCTCTACCTCCAGCAATGGAGAGTCTTCTCCTCATTCTTCCTTAACTGATCCTTCTAACACTCAATCTCTTCAACTCAACGCTATGTCTTTCACTCTCGAATCTTTTCCTTGTCCAAATGAGAAGATTGACACTTGGCTAGAAAAATTTGAGAAAATTGCAACTCTGTACGGTTTAGAGAGGTCGCGTTGGAACATGAAGCTTTCCCAGGCTTTGAAAAGTTCTGCGTATGATGTTTACGCCAAACTGGAAAGCAGCCAACAAGACAACTATGATCTGTTGAAGAAAGCGTTACTGGAGCGCTTTGAAATGAACGCTCGCAAATTTTTGCAACTGTTTCGCAACAGCAGAAAGGAGAATTCTGAATCTTTTCACCAGTTCTCTTCCCGTCTAAAGGGATATTTGACAAAGTGCCTTGAGCTCTCGCAGCTCCCCTCTACCTATGAAGGTCTTGAGGAGTTTGTTTTAACAGAACAAATAAAGAACACATTGTCCGCTGATACCCGGAGATTTCTCGCTGAGCAGGGGGCAGAAAAACTTGAAGACATCTTACAGAAGTCTGAGCGTTATCAAAATGCGCTGGCTGAACTACCGGCCACAAAGCGGAAACCGACAGAGGAGCATTTTCGAAAACATAACCTAGAGCAATCTTCTCAGGCTTCCAACTCGAATAACCACAGAGAAACTGGACCTCAAAACCCCCCTCCTGAAAAATCCAAGTTCTACAAGAACAAGTACCCCAACCACCCCAAACAGGCTGATCAACCCGACCGCCCTACATGGCAGCGCAGCCAGAAAGGACAAGGTGGCAAAGGGAGAACCCCTGAGCACGGGACATATGATCAGACCGAGCACACCGAGCCGAAACGCATCGGATGCTTATTAACAGTCTCGCAAGGCGGAATTATTGACAGTGATTCCCAACCTGTTGGGGATGGACCCTCAACGCGAGGTACGGTTACATTGAACGGTTCTCAAACTTCTTGCTTATTTGACACGGGGCTTTCTTATGATTGCATTGTTGCCAGAAACCTGGTCAAACCCGGTCAAGAGACAGCGGAGACCGTCCAATTTTGTGGAGTTCGTAAGAGTGATGCACCTACAGCGCTTCCCATTGCATTGGTGGAGATCCACTCTGATTTTGTCAGAGGGGTGATCAAAGCGGCTGTTATGGATGATCCCATCTACCCAGTCATACTTGGCGGGAGATACGTGTGTCTTGGGAAACCGGAAGAGCCGATTGTGGCAGCAGTAACTACAAGAGGGCAAACCAAGAAGTAACGGGAGCCTGCGCCTAATTTGTTACCCATGGAACTTAAAGAAGCGCAATACAAGGACCCTACTTTGGCACCCTGCTTTAGAAAACTGCCCATGGCTAAGGAACCCAGACAGCACGGGGACATTTTTTCTAAGGATGGCGTACTGTATCGCAGAACGGGCAAGCCTGATCAAGGTTACAACCAGCTCCTAGTACCGAAACAGTACAGAAGCCAAATCCTAGAAATGGGGCACTCTCTTCCCTTTAGCGGACATATGGGACAGAACGCCACAAACCAACGTATAACCACTCATTATTGGTGGCCAGGAGTAAATACTGATATTATCAGATATGTCAAATCCTGTGCCGTGTGCCACCCAAGCAACGGGCACCCCTAGTCTCTTTGGGTGAAATGCCAATAGTGGGTACACCATTCGAACGGGTTGTGATCGACATTTTAGGGCCTTTCGAAAGGACTAAAAGAAGGAACAGGTTTATCCTGACCTTAGTCGATACATGCACTTTATGGGCAGAAGCTATACCGCTAACATGCGCAGATGCCAAGCATGTCGCAGAAGCCCTCGTGCAGATTTTCACTCGGTTGGGATTCCCTCAGCAAGTGTTGACGGATAACGGATCTCCATACCGAAACCTGTTGATGGATGAGATCGTTAAGATCTTGAGGACCCAGCACATCCACACTAAGCCATATACTCCGGCCGGAAATGGGCTCGTGGAACGTGCTAATGGAAACCTCACCGTGATGCTAAGTAAACTGGCACAAGTGAAACCTGAAGATTGGGATCTTTGTATTCCTGGAGCTTTATTTGGCTACAGAGAATCTCCTCATACTTCCACAGGATTTCCGCCAGCTACACTCTTATTCGGCAGACCTATCAAGGGGCCACTTGAAGCCTTACTTCAGTCTCTGACAGACGAGAAGGCGGATGAGACAGTTGTCTCAGCAAGTAAATATGTGTCGGTTTTAAAGGAAAGGTTGAAACTAGGGTGGGACCTAGCAACGACTAACTTTAAGCGAGCACGCACAAAGCACGCTAACCGATACAGGAAAGTCGCGAAAGAAAGAGAACTGGAAGCAGGAGAGAAAGTTTTGGTGTTACTCCCTACCGAGAACAACCAACTGAAGATCGGATGGCAAGGGCCGTTTACCGTCCTGAAAAAGATTTCTAAGGCTAACTACCAGATATCTATTCAAGGAATGGAGAAGGTTTTCCATTTAAATCTCTTAAAGAGATACTTGGAAAGACCAGTGCCGACCTCCGACCATCTCCTGACGATCGCCAAAACTGACGAAGATGATGATAGTGGCAGGGATATTCCACCGCTATCACAGGAAATCTTTCAAAAATGTCAGAAGCGGCGACGCTCTTTCAAGCGCGCATGGGAAACATTCCAGAGGAAGAAAACTTTGGGGAGTAGACTTGAGTAGGAATTGGAGAGAGATGGAGGGGGAAGATGAGAGGGAAGAAGACAGACACCCCGAAGCTACGGTTATAGGAAATTTAATTCCATAACGTAGACATGGAGTGCTTCCATATCTTAAGGGGGGACGTCCTGTCACGTAGGTCTTTATATCATTAAATTGCCTACATCTTCTTCCTATTCTCTCACCCGAATCCTTTTATTTTATTATCTTTCCGTACTTGTTTTTCCTGTATTTTTCGCATCACTCGGTTGCGAAAAATATTTTCTTCAGTATTCTCAAACTTTACCTTGTGCTTTTTCTCATACTGGGATACGTAATTTTATTACATAGATGTCAGTCAGACGTGAAGTGCGATTTAGTTGCAGTCCATCTCAGACATCGAGCCGACTTGGGTCTGCACCTTCAGATGACACGACACTCCTGAGTTAGATTCTCGACGTAAACGCGTGAGAATGCTAGGAGAGAGCCGACATCCGTCTGCATTTTCACCGGTCGACAACTAGTTGCATCGGCCGAACGCGTAAGCAGGAGCGAATATTTACACCTTATAGTCGCAGTTTCAGACGGTTGTCTGAGATTTGCAACTGACACGCGCTTTTCCCGGTCAGTTTGTTAACGCAGGTGCGTAATCGCACTGATGGCTGTTACGACATGAGGGAAGCTGACGTAGGGTGTTAGAGAAGGGGAGAGACGGGCGCTGTTTCGTGGTTTCGAAACAGTGGGATTCTTTGTCCGTTTCATAGATATTAAACCTAGTTTGAAACTTTATTTTCATTCTTGTCTCAATAATTCGCGATAGACAGGTGGTTCGCGAAGAGTAGAGCTGTATAAGCGAAGTTTCTTAGTTTGTTGCGACAATTTGTCGAACTTCTAGACTTCCATAAATATAAGCGTAAAATTCTTAATTGTGCGATATCCTGTAGTGCTGTGTTTGAGGTAAATATTATATAGTAGTTCTCTAGAATTTTGTGAAGTGATTAAGTGTTAAATCGCCGATTTCATTTTAAACTAGTTCTTTTGAACAGAGTGCTTAATCTATATAGTCTGTATTATTTTCTAGTGACGCGTTTCAGTGGAAAGCAGAATAAATTATATTTCTAGCATTAAACCATAATGTAGCTATAATGAAGTTAATTTACTGCTAAATAATCAGTCGAGATCATATTTTTCTAAAACTAACTTATAATGCTAGATGTGACATCAGTGAATATTGACGGAATACGCAAATATTCCTAATTCCTGATGATTGATTTTATATAACTTATTTTACGGGAAGTTTTAAATATAAGTCAAGCTGTAGGCTTGCTATTTAAAATGTAAGTTATAATGAGTACATATATGTAAATTATTTGATATGTGTTCTTTCCATTTTATATAGTGATACGGTGGTACCCAACTTGCCAGCGTTTAGTAGCCTGAGAGACATATTTGTGAGAAGCATAGACATTTCCTATCTTTAACCACGTGGGGTTTTATGTTTCAAGTAACACGGGTCTGACAGTGCATATGCCATCAGAGAGAGAGAGACAGTAATAGCAATCCCACTAACGGTTTCTAAAGACTAGAAATATATATTGGGCTTTTGAGCCAGTTCATATTGCTTCACAAATTTAAATGTACATGCTGCCTGGCGGCGAGGGAATATTACAAGAATAACATTAACATTCCGACAGAGATTGTGACTAGTATTGTGGTGACCAAATATAGTACCTGCCTGAAAGAAGACACCGATCTGACATTCCTTAAATCCTAGAATCCAAAGCTAATGACATTGTGCTCTGCTAACTTTCGTGCCTGGACAAATTTTATGTGACTTAATCAGACATTCGAAAAAAATTAGAACACCCAAGGAACCGTTTCCCTGAGACAGAGAGTTCAGTACGTCTTTTGGAACTGGGGGGTTTCTTGGTCGATGACTGCATTTTTCGGGTCTGTGCGAAGGTCCTAGAATTATTATGTTCCCAGAGGCAGCGAGCAAAGTTGTGAGTATATATGTGTGAGCAAGGCCATGGCTGAATGAATGAGAGTACACAGGTCAGAGTGTTATTTTACCGGTGTATTATTGTCACCCATTTGCTGTCTTAATTTTTTTTTTGTAATCTGCAGAATTTGTTACAAATGCTAGAGTTTCTTTTTTTCTTAGGCTAAATCAGATTTATCCAACTCTGTTCATACATTTACGAGAAAGAAAGAAACCTCTTAGACTCAACCTTACGTATCTATAACTCTTTGGGGCCATCATCTGTTCTCTTAACGGGGCTGTGGGCTAAACCTAGAGTAAGATTCGAACGGGTTATCATCCTTGTAGCATTTTCTTAAATTTTATGACTATTTGTATATGTTTTTTCCTTGATGTATTTCTTTGGTGTTGTGAGAAGATTTTAAATTGATAATTAAAATCTCTCTTGAACTTAGAAATCGTGTTGGTCAGCTCGTTCTAAAATATATATATCATTGGTATAGTTTTCCCACGTCTGTGTGTTTAACTGTCGTCACGTGTATGTGCGTGCCCGTGAGTAGATAGAAGTATATGTAATATATATGTGGTTCAGACTGTCTGACTCTGTAAAAAAAATCTGTCGTAGAAGATAGGTGAGAGAGAGAGAAGATTTTTTTCTCGCATCTCAGAGACAGCCTCCATCACTATTCTATCATCTCACTCGTGGAATCTATTTCCTTTACTAACTCACACTGTGACTATCACTCATTCCAACCTATTCAGAAGGGACCAAACCCAAGTCTTAATACTCCTATCGAAAATCTACGACACTTCCTTAGATGTCTTCTCCTACCCCTAGGGGCACGCGTACCCCAGGTTGAATACCACTCGTCTAGGGCGGTAAAATTTGGTGGGGGGGGGGGGGGGGGGGGGGAAGAAAATAATCGATTTAACGAAAACAAAAAAAATTTAACTCTGAGTGTAAAGCATTCCCAAACAATCCCTGTTCTGGAACCCCCCAGGGCAAGAAAGGTAGAGGAAGACAAAAGAACACACGGAGAAGAGAACTGGAAACAGATATGTAGGGGGAGGAAGAAGACATGGTAAGCCCTTGAGCTGATGGCACGTGACAGGAAGACTCGACATACGTTTGTTGAAGGCCTATGCTCCTTTGGGAGTTGAATTGTGAAAGAAGAAGAGTGGGGGAAAAGAACGTTGTTTATTTGCTGTAGCCCTTCTGTGGCATTGTAAATAAGCTTGTGGACAGGCATACCTCGGAGATATTGCGGGTTGGGTTCTACACCACCGCAATGAAGCGAATATCGCAATAAAGCGGGTCACACTCATTTTTGTGTGTGGCTTCCCAGTGCATATAAAAGCCTAAAATCATGTTTACACTATGTCTGTTAAGTGCGCAATAGCGTTAGGTCTAAAAAGAAAACAATGTACTGTAAAATTAAATACTTTATTGCTTAAAAAAAAATTATAAACTTCATCATCTGAACCTTCAGCGAATCGTAATATTTTTGCTGGTGGAGAACCAAAAATCTATCGGAAGAAGAAGGCACGTTCTAATAAATAAACATGAATAATTTGAAAAACAGCGCAATATCTGCGAAGCGCAATAAAGCGAAGCGCAATAAAGCGAAGCGCAATAAAGCGAAGCGCAATAAGGCGAGGTATGCCTGTATTTATGTGCATATTTCAGGTGCATTATGTGTGTTATTTGGTGTTTACTGTCTTGTGATGAGGAACGCCGCTTTCAGCCTATACAGACGTCCGCATGTTATATCAGAACACGATTGGCATAAAAAAACAATTCGTGAACTTTGGCAGCGTTGATAATTAAAAGACCTGACTTTGGCCTTTCTGATTCTCTAGGTCAGTGGTTCTCAACCTTATTTTGTTCATTGCCCCCTTCTAAGCCCCATTTACCTCTGTGGCCCCCCTCATAGTCGCTGTTAGCTGGAAAAATAAGGTACTTTATCATCTTACTGTGGCCCCCTTAGAAATATGGCATGGCCCACTTTGAGAACCACTTCTCTAGGTCACGAGTTTTCACTCTTTTTTCCTTGTGCCAGGTAATGAAAGGTACATGTATTTTTCAGGTGCATTGTATCTCCATACCTGAAAATAACTACTAGTCCTATCAGGCAACCCGGGGCTAGATTTCCCGTTGTTTAGAAGCATATATGCACACATATATACACACATATATACACACACATATATACACATACATATACACATACGTATATACACACACATATATATACACACATATACACACACATATATATACACACATATATACACACACATATATACACACACATATATACATATATAAAGGGGAGTGAGGGCGATAAATGAGCTGTTTGCCTAGGGCGATAAATGAGCTGTTTGCCTAGGGCGATAAATGAGCTGTTTGCCTAGGGCGATAAATAAGCTGTTTGCCTAGGGCGATAAATGAGCTGTTTGTCTAGGGCGATAAATGAGCTGTTTGCTTAGGGCGATAAATGAGCTGTTTGCTTAGGGCGATAAATGAGCTGTTTGCCTAGGGCGATAAATGAGCTGTTTGCCTAGGGCGATAACTGAGCTGTTTGCCTAGGGCGGTAAATGAGCTGTTTGCCAAGGGCGGTAAATGAGCTGCTTGCCTATGGCGGTAAATGAGCTGTTTGCATTGGGCGGCAAATGAATTGTTTACCTGGGGCGGCAAATTAGCTGTTTGCTGAGGCGGCAGTTACCCTAGCTAGAGCCAGCCTTGGGTACATGTAAGATGTCGGGCTTGTATGTTGCTCGTGAATGTGTTCAAAATTCTCATTCTGTGCTGCAGACGACAAATTAAATACAGTATATGTGTGGTACGTAGATATGAAGGGGTGAAGGGGAGAGACACAAAGGTTATGTTAACAGTGCGGGGTATTATTCGTGTATGTATGTCTCTAGCACGGCGAAACTGTTCGATTACAAATTTTAAGTTGACACCGGAAAAGAAATGAACAGTGGAGACGTTAAGCCACGCTCAGAAGGGAGAGCTAACGGTTTTTTCCGAGGAGCTTTGCTGATAATGATGAAGGCAAATGCCAACTTAGTGACTTCACACACTGAGGGAGGGAGACAGTTCAATTTTTGTGACACATGGGGAGGGGGGGGGGGGGTCCGAAATAGTGACAAAAATACGAGTGAGGGTCGCTTCTTTCATAAATATTGTAGGACACTTTTATCCGCAAAATGTAACTCCCTCGCGGACGACTTATTATAATCTCAGCTGAAAAATCGGATAATTGTTATACCCTTACACTGGTTTAAACTGATCTTTAAGTATGTAGTTCTCTCTCTTGTTCTATTTTTTTTACCAGCGGCACTTGGGCTTTCAGCCCTTCTGCCCAATGACATGTCATTGCGAGGCTGGGGAGCCTGTGGACTTTCCTTCCAACCCGGTCAGAAGCTTCGCTCCTTCCCATCCACATAGGGTTATCTCAGGAGCCGTTCAGGTTATTCAGTCAAAATCCCGGTTGATGACACTACTTCACATGCACACGCCCGGGCTTGAACCTGATCGCCAGCGCAATGTGGTTACCATTACACCAGCGCGGTTCCCCTCTCTAAATATAATGTTGTGCACATCTTTCCAAAAAACATTCGATGTGAAATCAAATGTATTTCTTGTTCGTTCAGTACTTTGCCAACGAAATAATGATATATGAGAGAGAGAGAGAGAGAGAGAGAGAGAGAGAGAGAGAGAGAGAGAGAGAGAGAGAGAGAGAGAGAGAGAGAGAGAGAGAGAGAGAGAGAGAGAGAGAGAGATCCTTGATAACGACTTCAGTTTTGGAACCCTTGAATTTGTTTTGGATTTGCTCTCAGGTGTAACATTATTTAGTGAAACGTTAACGTAAGTAAGAACTGAAGCTATTGACGTATTTACTTTACATTTAATTTATTTTTTATTGTTTGAAAATGAAATGAAGCCAAAATGAGCGATATTTTTCATAAATTTAGCAGCATTTAACCAGCATAGCTGTCTTTCTAAAAGCCTGATTAATTAAATACTATTTTACTGGAAAGATTGTTATTTTGTCTGCGTTAGTTAACTAATTTACATTCGGTTATTTTATTTCTTTTTAATATTTAAAAAAAAAATATTGAAAAATTTGGGGGCGGGGGAGAAGAGATCATTTGTTACGTCATATGACGGGTAGGGGTTTGGGTTTTTGCGACGACATGGGGGGGGGGGCATTTTAAAATGACAGAAATTGAAAGCCTTATATGTAGACTACCCCTTAATAAAAACTTTATAGAATATAACTCATGCGTGAGTGTATGTCCATCTACAATGTTAGAAAAAGGTAGTCCCATAGGGAATACTGTCGTAGGGCGTGAAATGTTAGAGACTTCATCTAGAGGTGGGGTGACCAGTTATCTTCCTCGCTGCCTTTTTCTTCTCTAGCCCAAGGGCAAAGTCAGGCACCCATTTACATAGCTTGTTAGGCTGGAGTGTGACGATACCGTGAATCAAACCCGGCACCTTTGCGCCTCTAAGCACAATGTCAATCGGACGCCTATCTGCATTGTAAATAATAATAATAATTTCATTGAATAGTTCCCGTTTGGTTTTTTGTGGAGTCACCACTGCGGCGTCACCACTGTGGAGTCACCACTGCGGCGTCACCACTGTGGAGTCACCATTGCGTCTGGTTGACCTTGTAGTAAGCCTGGACCAGAACATGCATGTGCACTTGCTGCCGTGGTTTCTGTAGCAGTGCACTGCACACTAAGCTTGGAGAAGTCACTTGAGCCCCAGATGTGATTCTTTGGCCTCGACCTGGTTGACTGCATGCAGGCGGATCTCACTATGGACCCAGTCATAGGCAGGGGGAGCTGAGAAGTGGCTCTGTGCAGGACGTGACAATTCCTTGGGAGAGCCCAGAACCAGAATATAGTGGTTTAGCTTTGCATAGTTGGAGAGCCCCCTGGATGGCAGGGAATGCACAGTATGCCACGCGCTTCTTCCTCCTAGCTTGGGAGTAGATGTGACGATCCTTTAAATGCAAGCCCAGCTAGAGAAACTGAAGCTCATGGCTTCAATTCAGCACGTTTCGGAATGGCAGAAAAGCCACAGGAAAAGCCTAGATCTACAGTGTAGATAAAACCAAGGAGTCTTCAGTTTGGTATTGGCTGCTAAAGAGCGAAAAGCTCAGCAGCCTTAGTTAAACAACAACAACAACAAACAACAACAACCAACAACAACAACAACAAACAACAACAACCTGATGAGGTTTTAACCACACGCAAAACCTCATATTAGTCGCCTCTTACGAGATTGGGGGGGGGGGGGAAGTAGTGGTTCTGTTCTTTCTTTCTTTGTCTCATCAAAGGCACCCCCACCCCACCCCCCTCCCGGAACTACACAGCAATAATCTTGAAATAAACGTACAGTGGTTAGTGCACTGGCTTCCTAGCTCTGTGGTCCATGGTTCGATCCCCAGTTGAGGGGATTTTTTTTAGACCGCAAACAGCTCCGTGGTCGACCTAGCCTCAGGAATTTGAATACCAGAGCTACTCTGGGAAGGTTAAAGGCGGCCGGCGGGATGCTGACCTCATCACCCCTAGTGTGTGTGTGCCGATGGTCAAGAAAATATGGGCCTAACGCCATATTCGCAATCTGCCTTAAATGGGCGTGTAACGGGATCCTTCCTGTCCTCTAAACGTGCAGTATGCTACCATTTTTATATTAGATTTATCAAATAAATAGAAGATGATTAAAGGACCGAAACACTTGTCCCACCGGGGGGGGGGACTACTTCTGATGATCATGAAGACGGAAACTAGAGATAAAGGTGGAAAATGACGTTGGAAGAGCTTGAGTTGATGTCACGTGACAGGAAGACTTGGCATACGTTAGTTGAAGGCCTATTCTCCTCGGGGAGCTAAAGGGTATTGACTGATTGATTGATTCCCGCGTCACTTAGTTGTTACATCTAGCCCGTGTAATACATTTGGAAACAGAATGACGCAGATATTTACCGCGCCAGGGCCGACACACGCGTCGGCGGAAGATGTGACAAACTCAGTGAGAAGTGACACATGGGAAACAACACCAGGGGTAAAACATATCGAAAGTTAACAGATAAAATGGCTTTGGAAACACGTTGTAAAAATGAAACTCGATCAACCCGTGGCATAGGTAATAGTATTCTTCAAATACCATGCCTTGTGGCGTATGAGATCATGTTTCTTCACAGCTTGCTCTCTTCAATAATGTTTATCATTTCTGCTGTTGACTTCTTTCCATGCCATGATATGATATCAGACTGTTCAGTGTATTCTTTCTTTCTCGTCTTTATATTATTCCTCCAGTCTTTCCTATGGTCGCGTTATAT
This sequence comes from Oreohelix idahoensis, assembly GCA_024509875.1. Classification (NCBI taxonomy): domain Eukaryota; kingdom Metazoa; phylum Mollusca; class Gastropoda; order Stylommatophora; family Oreohelicidae; genus Oreohelix; species Oreohelix idahoensis. The sequence goes on from JAMPIV010013812.1 coordinate 52,698, forward strand.
TCCAGCTTTATTCTCATAACATGCTCTAAGAAAGTGGATTGTTTCTATAACATCCTCTAAGAAATTATATTGTTTCTATAACATCCTCTAAGAAAGTGGATTGTTTCTATAACATCCTCTAAGAAATTGGATTGTTTCTATAACATCCTCTAAGAAAGTGGATTGTTTCTATAACATCCTCTAAGAAATTATATTGTTTCTATAACATCCTCTAAGAAAGTGGATTGTTTCTATAACATCCTCTAAGAAAGTGGATTGTTTCTATAACATCCTCTAAGAAAGTGGATTTATTTCTATAACATCCTCTAAGAAAGTGGATTATTTCTATAACATCCTCTAAGAAAGTGGATTGTTTCTATAACATCCTCTAAGAAAGTGGATTATTTCTATAACATCCTCTAAGAAAGTGGATTATTTCTATAACATCCTCTAAGAAAGTGGATTATTTCTATAACATCCTCTAAAGAAAGTGGATTGTTTCCTAGTAATGTGAGTAATGAACTTCCTTTGCACACAGGCTTCTTTCTGCTCATCATTACTGTTTGTTTTAGCCATCCATGCTATTCTTAACATTTGTCCGTAAAACCTGCAGTTCTTTTTTCTACTTCTTGACTAATTGTCCATGACTGACTTCAATATGCTAGAGTTAAGCTCTATTTAACATCGAAGAACTCTCTTGCTTACTTCCATAGACAAAGATTCGTTGCATAAAATACTTTTCATTATATGGAATGCTACTGTTGCCTGGGTTATTCTACTCTTCACTTGTGAGATGCATCTTCCATCCGATATCATTAACGTGCCCAGGTATGTGAACCTGGTATGGACATTACATTCATGAAATAAATAAACGCAGAGAACGGAAGGCAGCTGACTTCAAAGGTAGTTTTTGGAGGTGATATACGTTTTAAAACCAACGGGCTGATCACTCGTTTGCCAGTCACTTCGATTACGGAAACAACAGCAGATGGATTGATTTGCCATTGCCCTAAAGACGCCAATAGGCGTGATGGGAAAAATGGCAAAGAAAACCTATCTGCTGTTGCCCTAAGACGCCACTAGGCGTAATGGCCACTGACTGCTTTGACGGTCGGTGGCTAAGGACGGAAGAAGAAGAACATACGTTTTAAAGCATACATAACAGAACATAATTATGGCCTTACCTGGTGCATTCAGGGCATGATGGTATAACACCAGAAATGGTTAAGTGCATGGGAGCATCAGGCGACCTATTACTCTTAAGATTCCTTTAGGCAGCGTGGTGCAACAAGACCATACCAAAGGATTGGGAGATTGCCATCATAACACCAATTTTCAAAAAGGGTGACAATCGACAATGTGGAAACCATAGAGGCATATCCCTTCTCAGTGTCCCTGGTAAAATTTACTCTAGAATCCTAGAGCAGAGACTCCGACGCCTAGCTGAGCCACAATTGGATGAGGTCCAGTGCGGATTCCGAGCAAACCGAAGTACTCAAGACCTGATCTTCACACCCAGACAGCTGAGTGAAAAGGCCCTTGAGTATAAGAGTGAGATCCATCTTTGTTTCATAGATCTGGAAAAGGCGTTTGACAGGGTCCCCTGGAGCAAACTTTGGAACTGTTTGGCAATGAAGAACATTCCAGCACCTCTGATTCATGCTATACAGATCTTCTACAAGTCTTGCAGAAATTATGTGAGGACAGCAAACCATAAGTCAGAGGAGTTCAGGACCACCACTGGTGTAAGACAGGGTGATATCCTATCACCTTAACTTTTCATACTCCTCATGGACGATGTTATCAAGGCATGTAAGGAGAGAAAACAAAAAAGTATTCAGTGGGGTACTGGAAGATGAGACAGGTCTGTATTTCAGAGATGGCATTTGCTGATGATGTTGCCCTGATTGCTAAATCAGAGGCACATCTCCAATCTAACCTGCAAGTCTGGAAGGAAGAGCTGGAGAAGAGAGGGATGGTCATAAGCAGCTCTAAAACAAAATCTATCGTGATATCACGAGAAGAAAGAAGACATCAGATTAAGCTGGGAGAACAGGTCCTGGAGCAGGTCGACCACTTTAAATATCTCGGAGCTATTATAGACCGAAAGGGAGGCATCAAAGAAGAGTTGGCCACTCGAAAAGCAGACTTTTTCAGGCCATAAACTGAGGATTTCTCAGCAAGAGAGAGGTTGGTAAGAACACGAAGATGGCTGTATACCGCTCCACCTATGTCCCAGTCTTAACATATGGATGCAAGTCATGGGCAATGACTACAACCCACAAAAGCCAGATCCAAACATAAGAAAAGAGGTATCTGAGGAAGGTGGTTGAAGTAACAAGAAGAGACATGGTCCGCAACCAGACGATACGTCAAGACCTAAAATCCCACCCCCTGCAGACCCAAGTAGAACAGTCCCAACTAAGATGGATTGGCCATGTCTGCAGAATGGGAGAAGATCGGCTACCACGACAAGCTTGGGAAATAAAGAGCCAGGGGTCCAGACCCCTGGACGACCCAGAGTCCGCTGGGAGGACCGAGGACTGGAGTGGAACCAGGCCAGGAGGAAGACAGCCGATAGGATAGTCTGGCGCTCTCTCTCTCTCTCTCTCTCTCTCTCTCTCTCTCTCTCTCTCTCTCTCTTCCATACCTCTACACCTAACGGTAGAAGAGGAACGACTAAGTAAGTAAGTACCTGGTGCATTCAGTCGGAAACTTAATACTGCGTTTTCTGTGGAAAAAAAACTTGTCTGTTCAGCCGAAAAACATATTTTTGCCGTTTTTTTTGTGGCTCTTCCATAACCTTATTGTAGTTTCTCGTTATGGATTGTATATTTTTGCATTGAAAAATTGGCCAATCGCTGAGCTTTAGTATTTTTATGACTCCATAAAGCTGTCCACATCCATTATATATCACCGTTCGTCCAATATTAAAGTATCATTTTGACATTCTTCAAGAAATATTTTACCATTGATCTGTTATTAAAGTAAAATTTTACAATTTTCTTCTTCATCTTCAGTTACAATGCCTAATGGTATAGGTGGTCATGTCTTTCCACAACTTCCTATCTCCAGTATTGTTTATCGAGTGTTGTTGATTGTCTTCAAGTTGTCAAACTGTCCAGTGTCTCCTCTCTTTATTGTCATCAGTCTCGTTTTTCCTTCAATCTTTCTAGTTGTCACAATATATTCCATCTTTCTTCTTCTCATAACATGCCCAAAGAAAGTCGATTCCTTCCGTCTGCTTCTTTTTCCCTTTCTTCTTCTTCTTCATACTCTCTCCGAGGTCTGCTTGAATGTTTTCAAAGAAAGCAGTAGTCAGCTAGAGGCTATTTGCATCTCTGTAGAGCTTTTCCACGAATGGTACTGGTGATGGCCACATGTGCTTTCTCTGTTCCTGCTCATATGTTGGGTATCTTTGAAGCAGATGTTCAGCATCATTTTGTCAGCGCCACAGTTACACTCATCGGTAGTTCCTATCTTTAGCTTGTCGAATATCCCAATGTGCTTTGGCCCGGAGTCTGAAGATTACCACTTGTTCTCTTCTGTTGAGCTGTTAGTATGCAATGATTTGTGTGTGACCTGGATGCCCTGCATCCCATTTATTTCTGCATCTGATTCTGATAACACTCTTTCTCTCTTCGAAAGTTATGCTAGCATCAGACTGAGGTAGCTTTCCACCTTCCTTTGCCAATCTGTCAACCTCTTTATTGCCGTTAATGTTACAGTGAGATGGGATCCATTGGATTACAGCTATTTTGAATCGTTGACATAGTTTGTGGAGCACTACTCTTAGGTCATCCAGGTCTGCATTATTCTGGCTCCTCAGCGTTGCAAGTACTGACAGTGCATCAGTGAAGAAAGCAACTTGTCTCTCAGTCATTATATCTCTGCTGCAGTTTTCAAGTTTTCTGCTTCTGCTCTGAAATTACTTGAGAATGATGCTCTTACCAGTGAAAGTTTTTTTGTGTGTGCACCAGCTTAGAAAGATACCTGCACCTCCATTTTCTGTTGCATTTGTTGCTGATCCATCTGTGTATGCATGGGTCCAGGTGTTGCATGGGTAATGTTTCTCTATGTATTTTTTCACTGTGGATTTTCTCTCTGTTGCAGTCTGGCTGTTCATTCTCTCAACCCGAAGAATGCGTTCTATCATTTCAGGAAAACGACGTTGTTTCCAAACTGGAAGCTTGTGTGCAGTGTAGATGGGTTTAATTGTTGATACTGCATTTATTAGAACTGCTCTCATCTTTGTTGTGGTTGAGTCTACAAAGTTGCTTCGCTTGAGTCTTTGCCTTCTGAGAGCATTTATTCTATGGTACATTGGATGGTCTGTTAGTCTCTTGAATTTTTCAGCTTGCTGCTCGGCACTGCTGTCTCTTCTATCACCCATTGGTTGGAGGTATGTAATCTTTTCAAGTTCTTATACAGGTGCTTTCTTGATGCCTCCCATTATAATTCTCATTGCTTTGATTTTAGAGTCTGATCATTTTATCTTTCCAACAAATTAAAGATAGGAACTACTGATGAGTGTGACTGTGGCACCGATAAAATAACTGCCAAACATCTGCTTCAAATGTGCCCAGCATATGAGGAACAGAGAAAACGCATATGGCCATCACCAGTACCATTCCTGGAGAAAATCTATGGAGATATCAACAACCTCAGGCTGACCACTGCTTTCTTTGAACTTATTCAAGTTGACGTCTGAGAGTGAACTTTGAACTTATTCAAGTTGACGTCTGAGAGTGAACTTTGAACTTATTCAAGTTGACATCTGAGAGTGAACTTTGAACTTAATCAAGTTGACATCTGAGGGTGAACTTTGAACTTATTCAAGTTGACGTCTGAGGGTGAACGAAGAAGAATAAGATTTTATCTTTCTTCTACTAATAAACTTCCTTTGGACATTGACCTCTTTCACGACGTCTGTAATACTCATCTTAGCCTTCCATGGTATTTTTAACATTCTCTGTATCATCTGGCACTTTTCCTACTTGTTTACTAGTTGCCCATGACTCGTTTCCATATGTCAGAATGGGTTCTGTATAATACCAAAGAATTTCTCTTTCGGTAATTATTACTTCTATTATGATTTGTATTTATAATGTGTCTATTTTTAAAGTAATATTTCACATTTTATCTATTGTTAAAGCAATATTTCACCATTCTTCCATTATTAAAATATAGTGAACACTATCGGACTCTATTACTTCATTAGTTTATTATTCCTTACTATGGTTTACAATACATGATTTCAATCTTTACTTCATTTATTCCAGAAAAATTGTTGCATTCTACTGGCAGGGAGTTGAGGAGAGCTTTGTTTTCTCTCAAACAGATATTTCAGGTGAGCAGATGGAAACTCATAACCCCCACATTACCCTCCATGAATAAAAAATTACTTTAAAAAAATGTTGGATTCTTTTTTTTTTCTTTTATTATATTATTGCTGTTATGTCTCATGGCAGATACGTGATGCTCTTAAGCAGGTGCCCTGGGTTTGCTTGTTTTTAAACTAGGGCTGCTGAGCTTTTCACTCTTTTGCAGCCAATACCAAGTTGAAGACTTCTTGGTATTATCTACACTGTAGATCTAGGCTTTTCCTGTGGCTGTTCTGCCATTCCAAAACATGCTGAGTTGAAGTCATGAGCTCCAGTTTCTCCAGCTTGGCTTCCATTTAAAGGATCATCACATCCGGTTTCAAGCTAGGAATAAGAAGCACGAGGCATACTGTGCATGCCCTGCCATCCAAGGGGGCTCTCCAACTATGCAGAGCTAGAATACTGTACTCTGGTTCTGGGTCTCCCAAGGAATTGTCACGTCCTGCACAGAGCCACTTCTCAGTTCCCCCTACCTATCACTGGGTCCATAGTGAGATCCTTCTGCATGCAGTGAACCAGGTCAAAGCCAAAGAATCATGTCTGGGGATCAAATGACTTCTCCAAGCTTAGTGTGCAATGCTGGGTTCTCAATAAGTTTCACCACAGGGGGAATCCCTGGAAGCGTGTGGATGATTTCATAAGTCAATGAAGGTGTAATTAGCCTCACAGACAGAGGTTCACTTCGACATATGTATATTGTAGCATTGTGCATAGCTGGTGGTCATATATAGATGACTCCAGATATGCCTCCATGCATGAGCCCTGGGTATATATCTTATTTCTTGCAAGTTTCATCTGTACTATTGAGCCCATATTATTTGAGTGTTTTCACAGTTGTTCCTGAACCACTGTTCCAATTTTGTTTAACAGTTACTTCTTAAAATTATGATTTGCTGCACAATTTATTTAACTTGTACAAAGGGTCTCTGCATGAAGGATGACCGTTGACCGAATGAAGTGGAAGCAGTTTGCTGCTGCCTTGCATGACACCACCAGGGATGATGGTCACTGACTGTTTTGACAGGATCAAAGAAGAGAAGAGAAGAATATTGATCTAAGCATCCAGTTACCGAAGCGGTTATAGTTCTTTCCTCTCTTGGCACAGTTACCAGGTTCCAGGATTGAAACCTGGTACATCACGTCCCAGTCTACCCAACTGTAAATAGGTATCTGGCTGTGCTCTTGGGTTAGGGAAGGCAAAGGCAGCAAGGAAGGGAACTGGTCACACGACATAAAGCTAGACCTAGAATGATGAAATCTCTAACACTTTGCTTCCTGTGACAGTTCCAACCTCTTTACCTCAAAAACAAATACTCTAACCACTATGCCACTCAGGCACTATATAAATAAATGTTATTCCCAAAAAGGTAAAGGCTGCAACAGTGTAGCCATGAAGAAAGAATTAAGAGAATAAAACGATACTGAACTATATTCAACTGATGAATGGTGTCAGACCAGAAGAACTACCAGATGATGGGCAGACAGTTTAAAGCAGTGCTTCTTAGCCAGGGTTGCATGCACCCCCTGGGGGTGAGAGAGCTACCTTCAGGGGGTGCAAGACATGCCAGTTATTTTAGAAGGCGAATCATCATTATATAATACACAGAGCTCAAATGTACTTGTACAAAATAGAACATTGACAACATAAATTCAATACCGAATCTTAGTCACATTTTGTAAATAACATTTTTACAAAACATACTTGTATCTCTTTTTCTCATTTTTCACATATTTTGTGAGCTGGAAGATAATGGCGTGCAAAGCTTCTTAAGATGCTGTAAAGGGGCGTGAAGCTTCTTAAGATGCTTTAAAGGGGTGTGAAGCTTCTTAAGATGCTGTAAAGGGGTGTGGAGCTTCTTAAGATGCTGTAAAGGGGTGTGAAGCTTCTTAAGATGCTGTAAAGGGGTATGAGACTTCTTAAGATACTGTAAGGGGTACGAGACTTCTTAAGATTCTGTAAAGAGATGCGGGATTTCTTTAGATGCTGTAAGGGGAGCAGGACCTCTTAAAGGTTAAAAAATACTGGTTTAAAGCAACACAAACACAGATAGAAGAAAAGAGTACAGAAGAGAAATGACAACTACAGAGAAGAACCAAAAGAACACGAGGGCTTGTGATAAAGAATTGTAATGGCATGGAACAATAAAGAAACCCCAAAGGTTATTTGTTATTTTTAATGTTTGCCAGAAGAACTGGTTGTTTATTTGTACTTACTTGCATGGAAATAGTAGTTGTATGTTAACCAACTATTATAGCTAGATGTGCCCCATGTAAGTCTGTTATGAGACAGAGAAAGAATAGGTCCACTGCTTTGTCAGGATGTTGTACAAAGCAACTTAATATGAAGTTGTGATTGGAGCTGGTAACTTCATCATGTAAAACAAAGTGCAACAGAAACCACTGTGGCAAAAGGGGGGCCAGCTACAGTATTGCTGTATACTGAACAAAAAGGAAAATGATGATAATGATAGCCAGGCATGCCCTTAGCTGGAATCCACAGGGGTAGAGAAGAGTGGGGAAGCCAAATGGAACATGGCAAAGAATGGTGGAAAATGATGATGATATTATGAAAGACAATTTGCTTTATATTTTTATATCTAGGATGACAAGGACCTGGTCCATGAGTTTGTCAACAATGATGGTCTCAACTGTCTTATCAAAGTGGGCACAGAATCTGATCAGAACTACCAGAATTACATTCTCAGGGGTAAGTTTACTAACACATCAAAATGCACTGATGGATCTATACTCTGGGGTGGGAAATCAAGACGGGGCATCTCAGTTAGATTAAGGGATGAAGTTGTCGCTGAAGAGCACTGAGCTTACATGATGACAAACTCCAGCATGAGAATGGAGATAGGAGCAGCTACTGCATCCTTAAGATGGTTGTCTCAAACTCTATTAATCAGGGCAGTTAGTGTGTTGGACTCTCAGTCCATGCTTCAGAAGGTCCTAAAGTTGATGGCTATGACATGAATGGAGAACATACATAGAGGCCTCAAACTTTCAGGAAATGGTGTGGATCTATTGTCGGTCATGCAGGGGTATGTGGCAATTAGAGAGCTGACAGGCTAACCTCAAGAGGACCCATAGTTGTGATGTAATTAACATACTAACACATACGTGTGAAGGATTTGCTGTCAGTCTGCTCTTCTTTTGTTGCCAGTGTTCTTGGATGATTGTCTTCTCAATCAGCTATGAGAGTGATAATCCTATTTAATAATACTATCTAATCCTAACCATTTATATTAACTTTAGTCACTACAATATTATTTTTGTTTTTATTGTCAGTAAGTATCTTTGTCTGTCTCCATAATTTATAATTACCAGCATATGCCAGATTTTATGTGGACTGTGTCACACGTGGGATACATTTGTCACATTTGACTGAGATTCCTGTTGGTTGTAATAATTTTGTCACATTCGACTGGTATTCCTGTTTTATTGTACTCGTAATACTTTTACCACATTTTACTGAGATTCATGTTTTGCTGTAAAACTTTTGTCACCTACCTTCATTGGTGCCTATACCTTGAAGCGGTAATATGAATGAAGCAACCATCATAGCTAGCAGAGACTGGAGTTGGGTTGGCCACGTCCTCAGAAGAAACCTCGATGCCATCACAAGAACAGCTATGTTATGGACCCCTGAAGGAAAATGAAAGAGAAGCCGACCAAAAACAACTTAGTGGAGAACTGTGGAGGCCGAGATGCAAAGAATGAACCAGAGCTGGGGCACTGCTCTTAGGATGGCCACCGACCAAGCAAAGTGGATGCAGTTTTTTTGCTGCCCTCCAAGACACCACCAGGCGTGATGGCCACTGACTGCTTTGACAGTCGGCGACTAAGGATGAAAGAAGACGTTTATCACATTCGACTGAGATTCCTGTATAGTTGTAATACTTTTATCACATTCGACTGAGATTCCTGTATAGTTGCAATAATTTTATCACATTTGACTGAGATTCCTGTATAGGTGCAATACTTTTATCACATTCAACTGAGATTCATATTTTGTTGTAATACTGTTATCACATTCGACTGAGATTCCTGTACAGTTATAATACTTTTATCACATTCGACTGAGATTCATGTTATGTTGTAATACTTTTATCATATTTGACTGAGATTCATGTTTTGTTGTAATACTTTTATCACATTTGACTGAGATTCCTGTATAGGTGTAATACTTTTATCCAATTTGACTGAGATTCATGTTTTGTTTTATTCTTATCTTGCAGCCTTGGGACAAGTCATGTTATACGTTGACGGCATGGAAGGGGTGATAAAACACAATGCGACAGTCCAGTGGCTTTATTCTTTGTTGTCCTCTAAGGTATTAATATTATGTATGACATACAAAGTTTAGTATCAGTAAAGAACCCATGCTATTTCAGAGCCGAGTCCAACAGTAGATTGATTAAAATATTCATATGGGTGTAGTTGGGTAGACTCATCATCCAATGGGTCGAAGGAAAATAGAAAGATATTAGTAGGTAAATTAACCCCTTGTAGCTTGGGGGGGGTTCTCTGAAGGAACAAAGAAAGAATCGGACTACATCACCCTCATGCATGTCATACTAATATGACAACTAATATGAAGTTGTACATGGGACTGGAAGCCTCATCATCATATATATAAAATGCCAGCTTTTTCTGTCAGAAGTCTTCGTAACTCTAAAGGATGCAACAAGTTATTTTGGTTGAAAGTTAGACATGAATTGTATTGTTTCCCTTATATTTTGGTTTTTTTAATATTCTCCGGAAAATACAGGGTGTCAAGTTACTGTGCAGTAAAGTACCTCGTACAACGTTGCAGTACCACACAGCAGTTTCTTCTACAGCAGATGTTGGAAATATCCACCATGGGCCTCAAGAGATGTCTGAACACGCTTCTTCATATTGTCGAAGGTCAAGCTTAGGGTAGAATGGACAACTCTCACATCAAAACCGCTACTCTAGTTAAGTAACTTTTCGGACACCCTGTAGTAACACTTACCAAAGAAGAATGCGCAAAGAACGGTGTGCATGTGCCACAAACATCTCTCTGTGAACGGCATGCATGTTCATACTTTGTACAAAATTATTTGGTTCCCTTATATCGGTGTACTTTTTCTATTAATATTAAAGAGTGTAAATCTACATTATTAGTAAAATTGTATTATTATTCAAGAATGTTGCAAAAATATTTATAGAATGTGTGATCCCATATACACACATTGGGATCCTCGCTGGTGCTATGGAGTTCGTGTACTGTGGTGATGCACAGGTAGCTTACTTACTAACAGGGGGAAGCAATTCACTTTCTTCTGGCGTGTTACGAGAAGAAGAATACTGTTATTTATTGTGACAGCAGGAACGGGGGAAGAAAAGGAGACTGGGCTCGAAAGATAGAAGGCACTGAACAGTTTGATTATACTGTATGGAAAGAAGTCAACAACACAACAGATAAACAGTACATGAACTGGAGACAGGAAGATGTGGAGATCCATGATTTAAGTTGTACGTCGCATTGTCTTGATCAAGAAATCACAAGAATTAAAAGTCCAGATTAAAACAACAGAAAATCAAGATGCTCTTCTGTCATGTTCAGACTTTTAACATCAGATGTAAAACAAATATTTTGGTTTTGTTTAATACTTTTGAATAAGTAAAATTGCCGTTAGGTATTGGTGCTTTTGAATTTAATTCCCGTCTTATGATGGGCTTTTACACTAGTATCAAATAATTTGCTACAAAAACCATCATTGCATGAGCAGATAACTCCTTGGGGTAGGCTTCCTGTAAGGGGACCATCTGCAGTGGTGGATCCATGCTTCATAGGGGGGGGGGGGGGGGAAGATAATGATAATAATGAAGTAATAAACATTATATTTTACAGAAATAAGTAAAATAATAGATTATAACAAAGATGGAAGGATCTCGGTTTCAACACTTATTGTTTCTGTTTCAGAGCTGTGCCCTGTTTAGGCGAGGTGCATACCTTTCAGCCTAGACACAAAATCCATTGGTTATATTAGTGGCACATGTCCAAATATAGACAACCTTGTTGTCTAAAGGATCACCATTAACATAGGCTTTTCTGTGCAGTTATAAGCCTGACAGGCTGGGGTTTCCCATGCAGTCATGTATGTTTATGGACCATGTCCACTAACTCATGGTTGTGCTGGCATCAATTAACCCTTTTTGGTTTATTCTTCTCTTCTGTTTTATTTTGCTGTTCAAATCCCAGTGTTGCAAATTGTATATTATCCTCTGGCATCCAGTAACAAGAGGTAAGATGCTGTAGAGCAGGGGTCGGCAACCAGTTGATCTCAATCTACCGGTAGATGCCAGTGGATTATTTGGTAGATCTTTAGGTGATTGCAGAGGGGAAGAAAAGAAATACTTTTTAAATTAGGGAAATTTCAGACAAGACCTCTTCTGCCAGCATTTAAAATCACAGTGTCCCTGGGATCAAAGGTATTTTTTCTGCACTCTCAATGAAAACTCTTGAGCTGGCTACTAAAATATATTCATGAACTGCATGAGATAGGAACGCCATCTTTTCTTTGTAAGGTTCATCATCCACCCCTAGCTTAAAATTACATACTCGCACACACACATGCAAATATATATATATATCATCATCATGTAGCATGTCCTTTGCAGAACGTCGCTCTCATCACAGCCTGCCTAAAAGACTCTCGATCTCTAGCCAGCCCTCCTGCCTCCTCCAATGTCATGTTCAAGGTGTCTTCAATGTCCTGTGTCCACCGTCGTCTTGGTCGGCCCCTGCCTCGCCTTCCAGGTACCATACCCTCCATCACTGCTCTCTCCAAGCCACTATGACGTTTAATGTGGCCAAAATATTTCAGTTTCCAGGATATATATATATATATATATATATATATATATATATATATATATATATATATATATATATATATATATATATACACACACACATACACATGGTAGATCTTTAGAGGGCTCAATGTTACTAAAGTAGATCCCACAAACTTCTGGGTTGTCAGCCCCTGCTGTAGAGCATGCAATTGGCCAAGTGGGTAGAGCTCTTTCCTGTCACGGTGAAGTTACTGGGTTCCTGGCTTCAAACCTGGTAGCATCATGCTCCACTCTACCGAACTGTAAATGGGTACCTGACTCTGCTCTTGAGTTAGAGATGGCAAAGGAAGTGAGGACAGGAACTGGTCCCCTCACCTCATTAAAAACAAGCTATACCTAGTATGATGGAGTCTCTAACACTTCACTCCTCTACAGCTATATCTGCTATTGAACTACCTTAACCTGTTAAGATGCTGCACTATCCAATTGACAGAGTGGTTAGAGTGCTGGTCACTCAATGGCAATGGTGCCGGGTTTGATTCACGCTCTAGTCTACTCAGCTGTAAATGGGTACCTGACTTGTGTTAGGGAAGGAAAAGGCAGCAAGGAAGGGAACTGGATTTGGTCACTCGAGATAACCTTCTCTGCATCACTGCTTGCTGTGGAGTATAGGCCTCTGTCAGATCTCTCTAAACTAGGGGTTCTTAACCTGCGAGGTTTTCCCTTTCCCAGGGAGGTATGATATGAGTATATGAGGAGAACTGCCGTAAGACGGGGGTAAAATGGAAAAAACAAACAAAAACACAAATAGTAATGCATCTTACTACGAGAAAGGACAAGGAAAAACCTACGTTGCGGCCACAAGGCCTTCGTCAGGGACAGACAAACAAAAGACAGAAGGGAACTAAGTGGAGAACATGAAACTATAGAAATAAAAGAAAAATACTCCCTGATGTGTGTCACATGCCGGAGCAAAAAAAAAGGTACAGAGGGGATACAGGGGTGATGTGAGGTGCTACCCAGACAGTTTATCGTGGTAGCTATCTCAGTGGATACAATTCTAAGGTTTAGAAGCAAGGTGTATAGTTTTCTTTATACGTATGTGTTGCGCACATATTCTTTTGTGACGCACAGATTACTGTTGGTAGGCATACAAATGTAAAGTATAACTATTTGTCTGATGAAAAGTATTTATTTGAGAATCAATGATTCTCAGTCTAAGGGACAGAACCCTGATTGATCGATGTTATATTCGGTTATATGGGTTATCTGTTCTTGTGTCACAATCTGGCGTAGGAATACTAGATTTACGTCATCTTGCGTCTGGTATGGCCAGAAACAGATTGGTCTTGCTTAAAATGTTTATGGCCCGAATTTATATTTATTCCTTGACTATCTAAAGTGATTCGGTCTTATATCTTTGTATCTTTGTATTTCTATGTCGGTCTACTTTTTGAGCTGAACTCTGGGGTCAAAGGCATTTCTGCGCATGCGTCGATTTTGGGGTGTCGACAAGAGAGAAGGCTGTCATGTCGTCGCTACTATGGGCTGGTCGATTAGAAAGTTTGAAGATTGCTCTCTGTGATTTATTCTAGGAAGGAGATTGTTTCTCTGTATGACTGTATTATCAGAGATTCTCCTAATGTCCATTATTAACGCCAAGGAATGGCGTGCGTTATTCGCTTGTGTGTGTTTTCCTAAAGCCAGGTAAAACTACAACCTTTTTTGCTGAACTTTTTTGCTAAGCCTAGATGGGAGACGTATTATCGTACATCTAGGATTGTTGATTACCGATGAAGATGACGTGTTATCTAGCAGCACTAGATCACTTGATGTAACCAGCCTTATTGATAGCAGATATGTATAGAAGCCCAATGAGGACATTTACGTATGAATAACGAAGTAATTCTGCTTCATAATTTTTCATCCTGGGTGAGCGAAGCTCACGGAGGAGAGCCATTTTGGATTCCCGCCATTGTAAGCGGATCATCGTCGGAGAACAGAAAAGGTCCTATTATCTGATGATGGTACAGAGATCTATATATTATGAAAACCCACTACTGTGGTTTAACATTTTTGTTATAAACATTTGATGAATTTTCGGCTTGAGAAACTTAGCCAGGAGAAGGTTCTGTCAGTGAACCATTGTTGATGATTATGTATCCACCTTAACTGACGCGATTAGTCAGTTGAAGCATGAGACGATAGACAACCAGAATATTGAGTGCTTGCCTACTATCGTTCCATTATATTGACATGCCACATAAATGTACATCTGATATTGTCACCCATTTTTCAAGTATACGATGATTTTTTGCCAACCTGTTCAAGTGACTGTACTCGTGATGTCGAAGTGTACGTCCATTATTAAATGTATGAAACGTCATCAGTGGTCTGCCCTTTATTGACTTCAAACTATGATTGAGTGAGTGACCTGTCAACTTAACAGAACTATACACCCATTCGCGTTATTTACATCTACACTCTCACTCTATGTCAACACGGTCCCTTGTCAGCGCTCCAACACTTGACGTACAAGGTGACCTAACTACTTAGCACTGTGTCGGAACGAGTTGACCATTCATCTACGTGTCCAGTATGACCTTATGAAAGCAGTAACATCACAACAACAGAACGCTTTATCAATGTGATGGCCTCAAAAAGCCATTATCAATGTGGTGTATGAACACTCTGCCTTTATCAGTATGTTTGTATTAAACAAAACTCAGCTTGGTGCCACCTTTTGATAACTTGAGCATGTAAGGAATTAGTTAGAAATAAAAATCCCTGTAGTGACATCTTAACTAAGTTATAATTGGTTCATTGATTAAATTTAGGGAAGAATGTTATGGGTGAACATGAAGTTCTCTCTCAGGGGAGGGGTGAGGGCTGAAAGGTTAAGAATCCCTGCTCCGAACTATCATCATCATTTTCCTTTGCTCTCCTTACCAAGCATGGAGCCACTACTGCAGCTGATCTCGTAGCAAGAAGTCTGCACCAAGTATTCACGCATTCACATACTCTTGTTGAGCCACGCTGGTGTAATGGTTACCACAAGGGTGCAGTAGTCCTATTCTTTCTTTGCGTCTGAAGAGACTCCCTGAACTATAGGGGGCGCTGTTAACCATAGTTCCCTTAAAATCCGTCCTGCCAATTTGATATCAGTCTACCATTTTTTGTCTTCGTATGCTTAGGGCCACCCTGTTTCTCTCTCTTTTTCTGTCTTAGAGGTACAAAACAAGGACTACCTTATAATACAAGGAAATGACTTCCTTGGCGTTTGTACAATAAATGAACTAAATTTTTTTGTATTCACTTCCTGTTAGTCACTGGAGGCTTTAGGCAAAGGCAACCGAGGGTTGCGCCTAGGGCCTCATGCTTTTAAGGGGCCTTGGCACAAATATATGCTTGTTGAAACAAAAGGAATTTATTTAAAAGGGGCCTCACAAGGACTGTGCACAACCTAAAATTGCCACTGCTATCAGGGGTCTAAAATTTTATTTGTTTTTTAATTCACTTCCACTCAGGGATCGCTGGTAGTTAAGACAGCACTGAAACTGCTGCTTGTGTTTGTGGAGTATACAGAGTCTAACGCAACCCAGTTAATCAGAGCCATCGATTCCTTTGACAGTAGGCGGGGCTTGCATCCTTGGACAAATGTCATGTCTTTACTGAATGAGAAAGACAAAGCTGATTCTGAACTTCTGATTTACACTATGACTCTGATTAATAAGGTCAGTGACTGGATTTTTACTGGGGTTTGATACATTGATTGATGTGAGAAGTTGGAATGTGGTTGACTTACAGAAGGTTTGATGTGCTTGACTGATTAACATCTAGAGATAAAGACTAGAACTAAAGAGGCTGGGACAATGCATTTGCCTTGAGATATTGGGAATTTATATTTGATATGAATAGTCACACAAAATACTTTGAGAACGAAAGTCACGCTATGGTAGGCGGGGATGTATTTTTGTTGATAATAGTGATGAGTGGGTTTTTTGGCTGTGTGCATGAAAAGGAGCAGATGTTTTTGTGTGTTAAACTATGGATGATTGCCTCTTCTGATCATTGAATGAAATAATATTAGCCAGTAAGTTACACATCTGTGGATCCTTTTCATCATTTTGGAAAATTCATGTATGTAAAGCCACAACTTGTTGTAGCAGACTTTCACTGCGTCTGATATATGCATCACATAAAGATTTATATGAAGCAATTATTCATATTAAAATATGATCTGCAACTACGTGCGTCAAGAAGTTAGTGACATGGTATTGACCTCAAGAGTCCTTTGAATTATTGAAGTATCAAAAATTGTTTCAGGACCCTAGATAGAAGTCACCAGGCATCACACAGTTATTTACATCTTCTTCTCTGTTTGCCTGTCCCCATATGTACACTCTGCCTTGCCACATTATGCTTCGCCTGATTCGTCACAATGACTGGCACCGTTTGCAAGTCACATGCACCTTGTGAGACTGTGGTTTGACTCTCCTTACGTACATGAAATAATATAAAAATGTTTCTGAATAGCACTGAATAATAAAAAAGATCACTTATGTGGAAATGATGACAAGTACCAGACAAGTGCCAGTACAACATGAGATTAGAAGAAGATGCTGAAGATGGATAGGACACACACTGAAGAAACCTTTTGATAGCATTACTGGGCATTTTTTGTTCTGGAATCAACAGGGTAAGAGAGATAGAGGGAGGCCAAAGAACACGTGGAGAAGAGAACTGGAGACAGACATGAAAGGGATGAAGGTGACATGGAAAGACCTTGAGCTGATGGCACGGGACATGAAGACTCGGCATACGTTTGTTGAAGGCCTATGCTGCTTGGAGAGCTGAAGAGTCATGATGATGAGACGGTATTTGATTGCTAACATCTGCAGTCAGTAAGATTGGTTTTTTCCCCCCACACTTTTTATTTTCAGGTTATAAGTAGTGTCCCAGACCAGGACACTTTTTATGACTTAACTGATTGCTTAGAAGAGCTGTTCATGGATGCCATAACACGCAAGCACATGAGTAAGCAGGGCACTGACCTGGATCTAATAACCCAATTTCAGCTTTATGAGGTAATTAATGTTTTGTTATAGGCACATAAGTTAAACAGCACAGAAATCTTGAAAAATCTGGCTATAAAAAGAATCTGTCTGAGAAATAAAGAAGAAGAAAAAATAGCATATGGTGAACACTTGCTATATTTTCCAAACTATAAGATGTACTTTTTGTTGTTTAAATTAATTTACTTTTGACTATTTTCGTCCCATTCTTGCCATGAAGCGCCATGACAGCTGAAGTTTTTATTTTTGAGACAAGCATCCTTCATTGGCTGATGAAGCCTGTGTTGCAGGATTTCTGTACTATTGTCAAAGAAAAGATAATTTCTTGCACTGTAAGTTTCAGGATAAATGTAGTAAATTGTACTAAAGAGCACATTAACATCATTTCCCATTCCCCATTTTTCTCCTTATGGAGCATGAAACCACCATTGAGGAAATCTATTAATAGCATTACAAGGCTGTCTTTGTTCTAGAATCCCCAAGGTAATGGCGGTATAGGAAGATGAGGGAGACTGAAAACCGGATGGAGAAGAGAACTGGTGAAAGAAATGAGAGGGTTAAAGAAGACGTGGAAAGACCTATAGTGGATGGCACAGGACAGGAGGACCTGGTACATATTAGTCGAAGGCCTATGCTCCTTGGAAACTTGAGGTAACATGATGATGTTGAGAAGTTAACTTTTGTCGCTGTCTTTATATTTTATAGAGTGCTCTGAAGTATGAAGATGAAGGTGATTCCTCAGTCATTTTTCAAGTGGAAAATCTAAGGTAACAAATTTGGACATCACAATATTAACTCCTTCATCATCATTCAGTACCCTATAGCTCCCCGAGGAGCATAGGCCTTCAACAAACACATGCCAAGTCTTCCTGTCCTGTACCATCCGATCTAGTTCTTTCCATGTTTTCCTCATCATTTTCACCTATGTATCCAGTTCTCTTCTCCATGTGTTTTTTGGTCTACCTCTGCCTCTCTTTCCCTGTGGATTCCAGAACAAAGACTGCCTTGTGATGCTATCAAAAGGCCTCCTCAATGTGTGTCCTATCCATCGCCAGCATCTTCTTCTCAGCTCTTGTTCCACTGGCACTTGTCTGGTTCTTGTCATCTATTCCACATTTGTGACTTTGTCATACCATTTCAGTCCTTCTATTCTACGCAAACAACCGTTTATAAAAGTCTGTAGCTTTTTGGTTGTTGTTTTTGTTGCTCTCCATGTCTCAGAGCCATACAATAGGACTGACTTCACATTTGAGTTGAAGATTCTTATTTTCGTGTTGGACTTGATTTCTCTTGTTCTCCATATGTTTCCCAATGCAATGAAAACTCCTCTTGCTTTTTGTATTCTTATTTTGATATCATTGTCTGTCCCTCCAACTCTGTCTATATTACTGCCAAGATATATGTACGTTTCTACATCTTTTAGTGGTGTTTCTTCAAGTTCAACCTTGTTATCATTTCTTGCATTTATTCTCATAATCTTTGTCTTTTCCCTGTGTATTTTCAGGCCCACTTGTTGTGACCTCTCATCGAGAATTTTCATTTTCTCTTTCATATGATTATGTTTATGGGACAGAAGAGCCAAGTCATCTGCAAAATCCAGATCATCAATCTGTTTAGTCAGATTCCACTGGATTCCATGTGTGTTGTGTGATGTCGATGTTTTCATAACCCAATCTATTGCTAGTAAGAAAAGAAATGGAGACAAGGGGCATCCCTGTCTCACTCCCATTCTAATCCTAAACGGTTCTGTAAGTTGTCCTTCATGTCTTGTTTTCATAGGTCTTCCTTATTAAGTTAATGATCTTCATGGGAACTCCATAATGCCTCATCAATTTCCAAAGTGATTGTCTGTCTACACACAGACACATTTTACGGCTGGAAACATTTACGTTAGCTTGACAGATACATACAGTCCATCTCCTTTTTCACTGCTTAAAGAGCATGGAGCCACCATTGTAGATGGCCCCCTTGAGGGAAGACTACACCAATGCACAAACTCTTCCTGTGGCAGCATCTGTAGCAATTTGTCTTACATGTTGAGGTTGCAACCCCTTGCACAACCTTATATTACTTGCCTTTTACGACATGCCTGAGGAAGTAGTGCTTCTTTGTAGTTCCTGGGTGTCTCTGATGAGGCAAAGAAAGAATAGGGACAACTGCTATGTGAGTCATGAGCAATGACTACAACCCACAAAAGCGAGCTGCAAACCTCAGAAATGAGGTACAACCCACAAAAGCGAGCTGCAAACCTCAGAAATGAGGTATCTGATGAAAGTGGTCAAAGTATTAAGAAGGGACATGGTTCGCAACCAGACGATACGTCATAGCCTCAAAACCTAATCCCTGCAACAGAAGGCTGAGACACTTGGGAGTCATGACCCAGGTGGGCCCGCCCCCCTTAGAGTGTAAATGGGCCGAAACACTTGATGGACGGGGGGGATGATCAGATTGCCTCCTGATGTATCGCTCTGTAAGAAGTTTCCTATCATCATTGTATGCCGGGTGTTTTTTATGTCTTTTCAGAATGAGGCATTATTATTTTTTATCTAAATTTCTGTTTCTGATTTTCTCAACAGGCAAGTGCCACGCAAGAAGAGTGACAGTCAGGTAAGAAAGTCTAAACGGCATGAAGGATACCAAGAGATGACGGTAGCTCAGTATACTTCAAGTCAACCTCCAGCTCAAGAAATGCCACCAGAGACCTTCAGGAGTAGACAAGAGCAGATGGAGTAAGGGACAGCTCATTATTATTGGCAAGACTTAATTTATTTTAATCTTCTTCTAATGCCATTTAATGTCAGGAGATTTTGTGACACTTTTGAACATGGAGAAGGGATTTTCCAGTCATGGGAAGTGCTGTTTAGGTATCCTACAAGGCTGTTGTGATAGCAGCAAAGGATTACCCAGATCACCTAAAAAAAAATGGTGACTAAAAACAATAACAGTGAGATTAATATTGACACTTAACATTAAGAATGTCAACAGACTAGTCTCATTCAAAGTCACACATACATATAAAGTATTCTGAAAGTATGAACACCCATGGTAAAGAACATAAAGATTCATCAACCTAATACAGATGACATCCCCATTTATTTTCTTACTGGCTGTTGACTGGATTGTGAATACAACTAGCCAACATAAATGGAGTTCAGTGGACTATGAACAAACAGCTTAACCGTCTAGATTTTACCATGACAAAACAGCAGGAATGCCTCTTATATCCCTATTTCTTTTCTTACTGGCTGTTGACTGGATTACAAAAACATCAACCAACAGAAATGGAATTCAATGGACTCTGAAAACAGCTTGACCGTCAACATTTTACTGACAACATGGCTTTTCCGTACCCTAACCAGATGTAAGACACATTGAGAATAATTGATGAGAGGTCACAACAGCTAGGTTTAAAAAAGGCACAGAAATAAGACAAAAATTAGGAGAATAAAAGCGACTTATGGTAGCTAGATTGCACTGGGAAATACATCCCTACTAGATATGGAACCATATGTACATCTTGAAAGCAATATAGCAAAAGATAAACAGATAAATGTGAGTCATGAGCAATGACTACAACCCACAAAAGCGAGCTGCAAACCTCAGAAATGAGGTATCTGAGGAAAGTGGTCAAAGTATTAAGAAGGGACATGGTTCACAACCAGATGATACGTCATAGCCTCAAAACTTAACTCCCTGCAGACCTGAGTGGAACAGTCCTAGTAATGATGGTTTGGCCATGTCTGCAGAACGGGACAAAATCGGATACCATGACAAATATGGGAAACCAAGAGCCAGGGATCCAGACCTCCAGGACAACCCACATTTTTCTGAGAGGACAACAGCAGACAATCCCTGAAGGACCAAAGACTGGACTGGAGCCAGGCCAAAAGGAAGACAGCTGATAGGATAGCATGACGCTCTCTCTGGCTAACCTTTACATCCCAAGGTAGAAGAGGAATAACTAAGTAAGTAAGTAAGCAGCAGATAATGGAATCAAAGTATGAATACAAAAGTGCTTTTATTGCAGTGGGAAATATATGAAAATAAAAAGAAATTGAGTCCAACACAAAAATAAGATTCTTCAACTCAAATGGCAAGTCAGTCCTATTGTATGCCTCTGAAATATGAAGAACAACAAAAACAACAGCCAGGTAGTTGCAGAGTTTCATAAATTGGTGCTAGCACTGAATATATCTATGACCAATCTTGGCAGGGACAGAAGTCAACAACAGAAGTAATCAACAATACTGGGTACAGTAGATTGAAGAGAGACAGTACCACCTATGCAAACTGGCATGATGCTTGAAGAAGCAAAAACAATTATTTTGTTTAGAGAAAGCCACTCAGATTTCTTTTAGTAATATTTTATCTTCCATATCTTCGTTGTAATAGTTACAACACTCAGGTATAAAACACTAGTTGTCCAGTCTGATGATGTGCTTTGTCTTCTTTTACTCAGATCTTTCGGAGAGCTGCCACAGTCGTACAAGAATGAGCCAGATGATGAGAGAAATCAACAACTTACACTAGGAAATACAAATAGTCAGCACAGTATTCGAACATCTTCTCCTCAGAGTGAGTACAGTCGTTGAAATAAGTGTATCTTTGCATATTTATTTATGAAGCTGTAGACTGAAGGGTACTTGATTCACGTTTCTTGTAATACGTGTTTTGTATTTATTATTTATGTGCTGTGCCTGAGGTCTGGAAGGAAACAATAAGGCCACTGCTAAGTCCTCCAGGCTTGTTAAGACTTAGAAGGGTTATTGTTATTGTTGATCAGAATCGACATCATTGTACTCTGGGCAAACCAATAGGTGCTCAGTCTCCCTCAGCAAATGTTGAAGGGCGTGAATGCTAATTGTTCCTGTTGCGTGCTGGTTCTATACATGCCAGATGCATCCTCTCGTACGTCCATCTCTGCTGATCTTACATTTTGATGCCAAATGTCAGTAATCTTAGCCTTGAGGATTCGTCAATTGCAGTGTTATTCTCTAAAAGGGGATCATTAGTGTCCTTCAGTATCTTTCCCTTATCCATATTCAGTACACCTGCTGTGGGTGCTCTTGAAGCTAGTTTGTCAGCTCTTTCATTGCTGCGTACTTCCAGAACAGTAGATCCACACCTGTTCCTGAATATTCGAGGCTTCTATAACAGTTTTCCATTCATGCTGAAGCTATCCACTTTAGACCTTCCGAGGCATGGATTGTGAGTCTAATACAATAACTGCCCTTGTTAATGAAGTTTCAGACAACCACCTTAAAGCTGCAGAAGCTGCCTCTACTTCCATTCTCATGCTGGAGGTTGTTATCATATAAGCCCCGCTATGTTCAGCAACGATTCCGATTCTGTCTTTTACTCTAGCAGAGAAGCCCCACCCAGATTTCTCACCACGGTTTACAGACCCATCAGTGTACACAATGACACCATCATCCCCAGCATGATCATTTATCAGCTGATCACTTTCCAGCTCTGCCCTCCCATTGGCCCAAGTTCTGCATTCTCTACCAAGGCTAATGATGACTTGCTGGTAGTTCATCCACTTCTCATGTGACTTACTCCACTCTTCTCCTTTGAATATATATCAAAATAATTGAAAAGGTCAGTTACATGTAATATTGCTTGCCTCATATGGCTTAAGTAATTTCAATGCTGAAGAGTCAGAATAATGCTGACCTGTATGACCTAAGAGTAACACATCACAATCTGTGTCAGCAATTCAAAAGAGTTGTGATACAAATGATCCAATCTCACTACAACATCCCCAGAAATGAAGAGGCTGAGATTGGCAATGGAAGGCGGAAAGCTGTCTCAGCTTGACCACAAGCATACTTTATGAAGAGGCCAAGAGTTTTATCAAGAGCAGATACAGGAGCATGTGGGAAGCAGAATATCCATGCCACCAAAAAGATAATGCATATTACCAGCTCTGCAGAAGTGAACAAGTGGTAATCTTCAAACTTTGCTCAGGCCACAACAGATTGGGATACCATCTGTTCAATAAACTAAAGATAGGAACTACTGATGAAGTGTAACTGTGGCACCAATAAAATGACTGCTGAACATTCACATCAAAGATGCCTAACATATGAGGAATAGAGAAGCACATATGTCCGTCACCAGTACCATTCCTGGAAAAACACTATGGAGATAGAAATAGCCTCAAGCTGACCACTGCTTTCTTTGAACATATTCAAGTTGACGTCTGAAATAGAATGAAGAAAAAATATGGCTTATTAAACTGCAGTTTTTTTTTTCTGTTTGTTTTTCTTGCTTTGTGCTGTCTTCCTGTAGCTTATCCTGCTAACTTTAATGTGCATGTAAATTCTTCCTGCTTCATTTCCAACCAGATTCCCGAACTCAGCGTAGGAATAGACAACGTTCTTTCATTGAGGAGAAGCATGAACTGCTAGCTCTCATTGATAAACAGGACCAACAGCAGACAGATCCATATAAATCTGCATCAGAAACACCCACAGAGTCTTGTACTAAAGCCAGCCAAGGCATTCCCACACCATTCTTCCAAGTCAAAAGGCAACCTAAAGTTCATTTACAAACAGAATCAATACCACCGTCTTTGGTGCCACATAATGAACAATTACACCAAACTGGAAGATCACGTGTCTTACCACAAGAGATCTCAAATTTTAATCATGAACAGGACGTGTCAGATTCTGGTCCACAAACATCACCTGTCTTATATGTACCTGCCCATTCTAACAGATCTGGAAGCTCATTAAATCTTCCAGTTCTGCATTTTAATAGTGACATGTCTGAACAGAACAGTATATCCACGCTCATGTCAAGTGATAGATCGCATGGCACCAGTCAACATCACAGTCAAAACAACAGACCTCACCACCCACATTTCCACAACCATTATTACCACTATGGTAATGATCACAGCACTCAGGACAACCAGGTTATGGAACGTCAAGAATTCTCCACCTTGGGCAACGACTTCTCCGGTAAGTTGTCATGCTTCGTCATTCATCATCCTCAGTTCTCCAAAGATCATAGGCTTTCAACAAACTTATGCCAAGTCTTTCTGGCCGGTGCCATCCGCTCAAGGTCTTTCCATGTTTTTTTCATTCCTTTCATATCAGTCTCCAGTTCTCTTTTCCATATGTTCTTAAGTCTCTCCCTTGACCTTTCTTACACTTGGGATTCCAGAACAAGGACTGCCTTGTAATACTATCAGCAGGTTTCCTCAATGTGTGTCCTATCCATCGCCAACATTTTCTTCTGATCCCTTATTCCACTGGCACTTGTCTTGCTCGTGTCCTCAGGTCCACATTAGTGGTCTTGTCATATCAATTCATTCCTTCTATTCAATGCAAGCACCCATTTATAAAAGTCTGTTGCTTCTTAATGGTTGTTATTTTTTGTTCTCCCAAAAAAAACAAAAAATACTGGTAATGTCATATTTTGACATGTTACTACACAATGGAAAGATCAGTCTAAAGTTTTATTCATTGTTGCAAATCTTGTTTAAATTTGATGGTTTCATTAAAATGCACTGAACAGTCCTAAGTGCAATGATTTGGCCATGCCTGCTATATGGGAGAAGATTGGCTACTGTGAAACCAGGAGCCAGAGACCCAGACCACCAGAATGACCCAGAGTTTGTTTGGAGGTCAATATTAGACAATTTCTGAAGGACCGTGGACTAGATTAGACTCAGGCCAGGAGGAAGACAGCCGATAAAATAGTATGGCGTTATGGCGCTCTCTCTGGCGAACCTGTACATCCCAGGGTAGGAGAGGAGTGATTAAGTAAGAAAAGTTTCATGAAAATACAGTAAACGTAGATGGTCACTGTTTTAGAAAATGAGGTTTATCATTTATTTATTTATCAGTTTCAAGTCATCATTTTGAGACACATATTTACAACATTCAAGATCATTTTTAAATGTTTTAACCTAACAGTTAAAGGGTCTGTAATTTGTGGTACAGAGAACAAATGTCTTAGAAAACTCATGAACATCAGTTGGAAAGAATTCAAGTCTAATCGACAAATAAGAGAAGACTCTAGATAGAAATATGTCTCCGACTATATAAGGAAAGGACGATGGTCATAATATCGGTCATGTCCTACGAATACGAATGCACTAAACAACCAAAAGAAACACTTAGAAGAACAATAACACCACTACAGTTTTTTTGCTTACTGCTGATTTCAAATATCATAATGAAATTCACCAATTGGGTTCCTGAGGGAAGAGGCATTATAAAAAGGAAGATTTCCAAAAGAAACACTTACCGTCAAAGCAGTCAGTGACATCACGCCTAATGTAGGGCAACAATATTAGAACCACTAGCACAAGAAGGAACCTTGAAGCAGCAATGTCCTGGGATTAAATAATGTGCAAGAGCTAAGAGGAGTGGCGTCACAACGAACAATCTGGAGAGCACTGATTTCTGCCTTATGCGCCATGTTTGGTGCTTAAAGAATTTATTATTATTATTAATCTGTGGTAATAAATTAGGGTGGGGCTTCTCTGCTAGAGTAAAGGGCAGAACCGTCGCTGAACATGGCGGGGCTTACATGATAACAACCTCCAGCATGTTACTCCTGCCTTAAGATGGCTGTCTGAGACTTTATTAACAAAGGCAGTTATTTTATCAGACACAATCCATGCTTTGAAAGGTCCCAAAGGGTTGGCTTCCACATGAATGGAAAACCTCCATAGAAGCATCGAATCTTCAAGAACTGATATGGATCTACTGTCCTGGTCATGCCGAGGTACGTGGCAATGAAAGAGCTGAAAGACTAGCTTCAAAAGCACCCATAAATAGTGCATTGGCCATGGATAAGGAAGAAATACTGAAGGTGATTCATGTTCATCTATTAGAAAATGACACTGCATTCGATGAATCATCAAGGCTAAGATTGCTGGAATTCGGCATCAAACGTAAGACCAGCAAGGATGGACGTATGAGAGGCGCATCCGCCATGTATACAACCAGTGCGTAACAGGAACAATTAGCATTCATACCCTTTGACATTTGCTGCGGGAGACTGAGCACCTATGGGTTTGCCCGGAGTGCAATGACGTCGATTCTGATTAACAATAACCTAAAAGTATTTGATAGCCAAGAAACTGAATTTTGTTTAAGTATTAGAATCACAAAATCAGTAACTTTGTCCTACACTACTGTTTCTTGTGACTTTCTAGAAAGACAATGAGCCAGTATACCAACAAATTAGAGCACTGGTCTCTGTATCTTCTTCTTCTTTGATCCTTAGCCGCCGAACGTCAAAGCAGTCAGTGGCCATCACGCCTAGTGGCGTCTTGTAGGGCAACAACAAATTGATTCCACTTTGCTCGGTCGGTGGCCATCCTTCGTACAGTGCCCCAACTCTGGTTCATTCTTTGCATCTCAGCCTCCACAGTCCTCCGCCAGGTTGTTTTTGGTCGGCCTCTCTTTCGTTTTCCTTCAGGGGTCCAAAGCATAGCTGTTCTTGTGATGGCATCAGGGTCTCTTCTGAGGACATGGCCAACCCAGCTCCAGCGTCTGCCAGCTATAATGGTGTGCATGTCCTCTTGCTTGCTACGAGTAAGCAGATCTTGGTTAGTGATGGTATTCGGCCAAAAGATTCGGTGAATTTTTCTTAGGCATGTTGTGTGAAAAGAGGACAATTTCGACATTTCCTTCTTTGTAACTCTCCAGCATTCTGCACCATAGAGAAGCACAGAAAGCACACAGCTCTGATATAATCTTAATTTTGTGCTTGTGCTGTATTGGGAGGACTTCCAGATGTTGTTTAGGCTAAAGAAGGCTGTTCTTGCCTTATTCATTCTGATGTTGATGTCTTTGCCTGCCCCGCCGTCTGGTGTTACTATGCTTCCTAGGTATGTGAAGGTATCTGTCTGTACCAATTGCTGATTCCTTACTGATATGGGCTCAGGGTTGCTCACATTGAGCGTCATGACCTCAGACTTCTTTAAATTGATGTTCAAGCCCACCTGCTGGCTAAACTTATTAAGTCTATCCGTTTTTTCCTCGATGTGTTGATGTGAATGTGCTAGTAGTGCAATGTCATCTGCATATTCCAGATCTTTCAATGTAGAAAATGTTGTCCATCTTATTCCTCTTGGACTGCCCTCTGTTGTCTGGCGCATCACCCAGTCTATGACTGTTAAAAATAGAGTGGTTGACAAGGGGCATCCCTGTCGTACTCCTGTCTTCACCTCAAAGGTTAGGTTGCTCTGCCCAACACTACACGTAAAGTTGGCATAGAGGCTTTTTTATGATTGACACTATGCAGCTTGGAATTCCATAAGCCCTCAGTATTTTCCATAAACTGTCTCTATGTATGCTGTCAAAAGCCTTTTCAAAATCAACGAAATTAATGTAAAGCTGTCTTTGCCATTCTGAGCACTGCTCTATAATGTTCCTGAGAGTGAATATATGATCTACACATCTTCTATTCTTTCTAAATCCTGCTTGTTCCTTCCTCAGTTTGTGGTCTACTGCCTTTGAAATTCTCTGTATAATTATCCTGCCTAGTATTTTGCTGGGAACTGAGAGAAGAGTGATTCCTCTCCAATTATTGCAGTCTGCAAGATCTCCCTTCTTGGGCAACTTGACAATTATTCCTTTGTTCCACTCTGATGGTGTTGTCCCCGTTTTCCAGACTTGTGCAAATAGTGGTTCTAATAGTTCTGCTGCTAGCTCAGGGTCTGTCTTAAATAGCTCTGCATTTAAGTTATCATGGCCCGGAGCTTTTCCGTTCTTTAACTCTTAGTATACGAGCGGCCTCTTAGAGAGGCCGATGATCGATCCCCTTCAACAGCGAAAATGTATAGGTGAATGCATGTTTAAAACCACTTTTCGTGCATGAATAGGGGTCTGTATTCACATCTAAATAAATTATTTTCAGCCTTTCTCAGGATACTAAGAGTTAACTCTTTGATTGCTGTGATGATTTCTTCTTTTCGTGGAATGTCTGTATTCACATCTAGATCATTTTCAGCTTCAGGAATATTCAATTGTGTCTCTGGTGGTTCCTTGTTCAGAGTTTCTCTGAAGTGCTCTGCCCATCTTGTTTCCTGTCCCTCTGCTGTCGTGATGAGATTACCTTGCTTATCTCTTACTAATGTAATATTGTTTGCACCTCGTTTTCCGCTGATGAATTTAGTTATTTTGTATACTGTGCTTTGTTCATTTCTCAGTGCTGCCTCCTCTGCCTGTCTTGCAAGATCGTCTAGGAAATTCCTTTTGTTGGCTCGGGTTTGGCGTTTAACTTCCTTGTCCAGCTGACTGTACTGTTCGCTATATAGTTGCTTTAACCTGGGGGACTTCACTTCTGTTTTCTTTCTTTTCATTTCTTTTCTCATCGTTATGGTGTTTAATGTTTCTGGTGTTATCCAGTCTTGCTTCTTCCTTTCCTGGAATCCCAAGCATGATTTGCTGCTTTCTTTGTATATTGTTGAAATGGTGTTGAAATTCTGGTCTATATCATCAGTCAATGTCTTTTCCTGACTTTTGGCAAATTGATATCGTTTCTTTATGTCGGCCGCAAAAGCTTTTCTGGTAAGGGAGTCCTTCAATTTGCTGATGTCAAACCTTTTCTGTGTAGTTACAGTTGGTGCAGCCCTTCTTAGTTTCACTTTCAGTTTTGCTACTACTAAATGGTGATCACTTCCCACATCTGCACCTCTTCTTACCTTCACATCTTGTAATGCATGTCTCCATCTACCGTTAACCATGATGTGGTCTATCTGGTTTCTGTCCCGACCATTTGGTGATTCCCATGTTAATTTGTGAATTTCTTTATGTGGGAAGAGTGTTCCTCTAATGACCAGGTTGTTAATGTTACAGAAACTTATTAGTTTATCCCCATTTTCGTTTGCTGTTCCGCTGCCGCATTTCCCCATTGTTCTTTCATTATATGTATTGTGCGTACCAACTTTCGCATTGAGGTCTCCCATTACTATAACAAGATCATATCTAGGTGTGTCTTCCATTTCTTTCTGCAGTTGTTGATAAAATTCATCCTTGACCTCCTCATCGCTATCATTCGTTGGTGCATAGCATTGTATTATTGTAGTGTTGGTGAATCTCCCTCTCAATCTTAATCTTATCAGTCTGTTGTTGATGGGTTTCCATTCCAGTAATGTCCTTTCTATTCCTTTCTGTAGAATAATGGCTACGCCTTCATTGTGCTGTCCATCCTCTCTTCCAGAGTAAAGTACTGTTTCTCCTGTTACTGTTTTAACTTTTCCTGCCCCTGTCCATCTGCTCTCGCTTATCCCTAGAATGTGTAACCTATAGTTTCTCATTTCTGCCGTGACCTGTCTTAGTTTACCTGTCTCGTACATTGTTCTGACATTCCAAAAACCTATTCTTGTATCCTGTTTTGCGGTCAGGACATCCGTTATCATGTCAGTGGATTCCTTTCGGCTTTCACCACTGACAGTCATACGAGCCACAGACTCCGAATGTCCATCCCGCAGCAAAGTTTTTCCATTTATTGTTGTTTCCGTAACATGCGATTTTTTTTACATAGACAGGTGTGTCAGCCCTATGCTAAAACCCCCAACCTGGAGGACCAGGGTACCAGCTTTATTCTGACCCCTACCCACACAGACCAGTCCAGCTTAGTTGAACCTACCAGGAGTAAAACTCCCACTGGCATAGCTCTGGGGATTGTCAGGGTACGCAGGTCTCTGTATGACCAGTTAAGAAAGATATACTGGCCCAATGACTCAACACTAAACTCAAAGCTGTATGGAGCTAAAGAGGAACTTCAAACAACAGTCAAATTCATCATGAGAACTTGTCTGACGGTGTAAACATCAAAGATGCGATCGCAAGAAGAAGAAGACGAGCACTGGTCTCTCGCGGTAAAGGTGCCGAGTTCGAATCATAGCACCAAAACGCTCCAGTCTACCCAGCTGTAAATGGGTACCTGACTCTGCTCTTTGAGATAGGGAGGGAAAAGACAGCAAGGAAGGGAACTGGTCACCCCCCTCTTGATATGCTGGACCAGGTATGGGGAGGTCCGTGACACTTCACTCCCCTGTGGCAGTATCTGCTATGGGGACCCCCCCTTTTTTTTTATACCAACAAAACAACTAAGAGTTTACAGACTTGCACAAATGGGGGAGGGGGGGGGGTGCTTGTGTAGAATGGAAAGATTGAAGTGGTATGACAGTGAGGATAAGAAGCAGACAAGTGATAGTGGAACAGGAGATGAGACGGAAGATGCTGGTGATGGATAGGACATACATTGAAGAAATCTGTTGATAGCATTACAAGGCAGTCCTTGTTCTGGAATCCCCAGGGGTAAGAGGCAGAGGGAGACACATGGAGGAATGGAAGCAGTAATGGAAGGGATGAAGAAGACTTGGAACTGATGGTACAGGACAGAAGGCATGAGTTAGTTGAAGGCCTATGCTTCTTGTGGAGCCGATGGAAAATGATAATGATACCATTATAACATCATTTTTTGGGGATGTTACGTTTAATAGCTTTTCTTTCTGATCTAACTTATTATTAACTAACTTCTAAATTTAGATGTATCATTTGTGCTACAGCGTGCTTCATTCAAGGTCTTCCTCACTTCTGCTTGTCAGTAGATGTGAGATAATCAAGGTGTTGATGACTTGCATGTTTCCTACAAGCACATAGATATCATTGACTGAATAAATTCAATATTCTGCCGTTAGTCATAATTTGTATTTTCTCCTAATGCCAGTTTCAGATAGCAACTTCTCCAACAAAGAACCATCCATAGG
>JAMPIV010013813.1:0-200850 GCA_024509875.1 Oreohelix idahoensis
AGACAAAAGATCATTGAGGCATGTAATCTAGCAACTGCTTCATCAGAAATTGCTAAAGAGAAGGCAAGGCAGTTTGCTAACAAGAATAGATGTCTACGACAACTTTGTCCAGGTGACAAAGCATTCGTCCTACTCCCCAGTAGGGAAAATAGACTTCTTATTGCATGGAAAGGTCCGTA
This sequence comes from Oreohelix idahoensis, assembly GCA_024509875.1. Classification (NCBI taxonomy): domain Eukaryota; kingdom Metazoa; phylum Mollusca; class Gastropoda; order Stylommatophora; family Oreohelicidae; genus Oreohelix; species Oreohelix idahoensis. The sequence goes on from JAMPIV010013813.1 coordinate 180, forward strand.
TGCAATAGTCTCTCGGATTTCCGATGTTGACTATGTGGTCGATATTGATGGAAAGCATAAAACTTTCCACATAAACATGCTTTCGGAATTTCACGAACGTCCGGACTATTTGCTGCCTATTTTCCAGGCAACGGATGATGCTCCTGCACCTCACGGTCATTATTCATCCCTGTCTGTCATACAGGATGAGGAAGCTACCTTCTCTGATGTCAACCTTCCCCTTCCAGTGGTTCCATTACATTCCACGGAATCTTGGAAAAACGTTTCTGTTTCTCCTAATCTTTCTGGTGACGAACATCGACAAGTCTCGTCGATGTTACAAACATTTCAGGATGTTCTCACTGACATTCCTGGACACACAGATGTCATAGAACATGACATAATTCTTACCGACAATAATCCGATTAGGGTTAGGCCGTATCCTATTCCTATACACTTTCAGTCGCAAGTGGAAAAGGAATTGGATGAAATGATTCAATTAAATATAATTGAACCATCGACTTCACCATATTCTTCTTCCATGGTTATTGTCCGGAAGAAGGATAAGAACATACGAATTTGCGTTGATTATCGCAAATCGAATCAGGTCACAAAGTTCGACGCTGAACCGATGCCTTTGTTAGAAGATCTACTGATTAGACTTTCTAATTCTAGATTCTTCACTAAACTTGACTTGTCTAAAGGTTATTGGCAAGTGCCTTTAGCAGAGCATGCCAAATCTCTTACTGCTTTTTCTACACCTAGGGGTCTATTTCAATGGAATGTTATGCCTTTTGGTCTCATGAACGCCCCTGCCACTTTCGTTCGCATGATGCGTCGAATTCTGTCACATCGTTCGGATGTCATCGCATACTTAGATGACATCTGTCTCTTCAGTGATACCTGGGAAGATCACTATTTAGGGTTATATGACTTACTGTCCACTCTACGTGAGAATAATTTGACAGCAAAACCTTCTAAAGCTTTTGTTGGTTTTGGTGAAATCTCTTTCCTGGGTCATCGTGTTGGTCATGGTCTCTTGAAGACAGAAGACCACAATACTTCCAAAATACTGAACATCTCTGTTCCTAAAACGAAGAAACAAGTTAGGAGTCTCTTAGGTTTAATTCAATTTTATGGGAGATTTATTCCAAATTTATCTTCGATCATGGCACCTCTCTCAACATTGTTGAAGAAAGGTTCGCCTAATCTGGTCCGTTGGTCTGAAGAATGCCAATCTTCACTAGACCAAATCAAGAAATATATTTTCTTCTCCTCCCATCTTAAGATTACCTACTCTTGATAGGACTTTTGTTCTTCGGAGTGATGCTTCATCCACTGGGATTGGAGCAGCACTGATGCAAGAATATGCAAATACTCTGCATCCTGTTATGTACATTTCTAGAAAACTAAATGCGGCAGAGAGGAACTACTCGGTTTTAGACCGTGAGTTGTTAGCGATGGTTTGGTCAATTCTAAAACTACAAAGATTCCTCCTGGGCGCACATTTCATTCTAGAGACTGATCAGAAAGCTCTTACAGCTATTCAGACTAAGAATTTGAAGAGTTCGAGATCCACTCGATATGCTATAGCTCTTCAACCTTTTCACTTCACGGTACGAGCTATCCGTGGTGCGGATAATGTGATGGCTGACATTTTGTCTAGATGCCCACATGACTCCAACTAATACTTCTGTCCTATATTTCTATATATTACAGAGTCATAACACACCTATATTTCTACAATAGATTAGCACATCTGTACTTACTTTATATGTACACACTATCGTGCTTTGTTGTCATCTTCTTCTGTTCGTTTTTTAAGATGATAGAGGAGGACTGAGTAGTTAATATAAGGGCCGTTAGTTTACTAAACAGCCACAATTATTAATAATGTATTGTACCTTATGAAGCATATTAGTTATTAATTAGCATTATATTGCTTGTACTTTCTCAGAATGTCATTGTTGAGCTGAGGACTTACCTTACGAGTTCTAGATTGTGTACTTACCCTCGGAATACCAGAGCATATGTCCTGGATCGTCATGTAGTTTAACTTTACTATGTACTTATGTCATTACATGTCAAAGAATGTACTATTTAAATTTTCCTATCAGATTTGTACATCCATTTTTAAAGACAATATTAGAGTATGCTGTTTAATGATGATTATAGTAACTTGCATACGTATATTGTGTTTACATGCTAACGTGATGTGTGTTGGTGACACCTCCCCGATGTGAATATTTTTTGAGACATATTTATTTTTCTGTTGAGGTATATCCTCACCAGACACTCTATAATTAGCCTATTGTTTGGCAATTTAATTAATTATCAGCGCATAATTCGTGCGTTTTGAGCCGCTTATCGCTTGCTCTTTGATATTGAAAAAAAATATGTTCCACATTTTTTTTTATCGGGAGGAGGTGGTGATATGTTGCGTGATAAATTCTCGCAACATCGTTTTATTTCAATATCTGTTTTATAACGCAAGGGCAACAACTGCTTGGAATTTATAGTCACTTTTCTCGGTAAGCATTTGTCTTCTCGCGTTGGTATCGAATGCAGTTAGCTTTTGAGCTGTGGTCATTTTTGCGCTGGACTGCGCATGACTTGTCTTGTTGTTTGGTCGATCGGTTTCCGCCCACCACTAGTGGGAGTGAGCGATTTGGAATGGCGAAAGAGATGCCTCGTTGAAGAGGGGATCTCCGCTATTTTTTGTTCTGTCAGGGATGTGTAGTCCTCTTATGGATATTTCGTTTAGTCGAGATAATACCTCTAGTGTTTTCCCACATGTCGGGAGGCGTGATATTTCTGTGTATTTCATGAAAGCAAGGTAAATTGACTTTTTCATTAACTCTATCGATTTTGGGTCGTGAGCGATTTCGATTCATAGCCTGTCTCCGAAAGTCGTCGTCACGAGATGTTCTTTCCCAGCTCACATGTCGCTGCATTGTACTGCATCGGTTGATGCAGGTTCCAAGGACCATTACTTGCTACTTTGTTAAATGAACTAGGTTTAGAAAACCTTTATTATCTAGAGGATATTCTTGAGGACATTATTTATACTTCGGCAGACGTGTCTGTCTTGCTGAAGTCAAACTAAGGAGAGTGAACTGATCTCATACATCTGGTTATCTCCTGGCTGTTATAGAAAAGGATGGAGTTGTTCACCTGACTACATTTACAGCACTTTGAAATATAACATGCATCTGACTCATCATTGTAATGCTGTCTACCGTTTATTGCTGTATTGAATGTTGCTGTGATAATGACTGTTTGATGTGCCTACACATTTGCGTAACCATTTTTGTCACTGTGGCGTCCACAATAAATAATGAAGAAAAACGTCAACGGCTGTTTCAAGACTCATTGACTTTATACGTCGTGAGTTTACTGACATCCTATGTGGATTGCCCTGTTATTGTTGCATGAACATTGTTTTGACTGAACACATCTACACACTACACAAAACCAGACATGCGGATGCCATCCATCATCATATGGCATCACGCATCAGCAATCATGACACTGACCATTGTAGAAGGAAACCTGTGTATATGGCAACACTTCAGGTCAGGTCGACCTCAAGACAGGAGGAGGATATTATGTTGGATACCACTCCAGAAGAGATGAGGAAGGCACAGGCTGGGGATAAAACACTCAAGCCTTGTTTCAGAAAATTGTCAACTTGTCATACAACTCCAGGCAAGGGAGATTTTTACATGAAAAACAAGTTGATGTATAGGAAGGCCGGAACTAGATCCCATGGTCACGGACAGCTGGTTCTTCCAAAGAGATATAGGACAGAATTAATAAGGAGCCTACATGTGAAACCAGATGGGGACCATGAGAAAATAGGTACCATCATTCAAAAGGTGGCTCACAATTATTATTGGCCCAAAGCAAGATGGGACATTGAGAATTTTGTAGAAAGGTGTAGCATAGCACATGAGGGAACACCCACAAGTGGGAACATGGATCAGGACCTGGACACGCCACGGGGCAAAATTAGGCCTGATAATAAAAAGAAAAATAGATTTGATAAAGTGGACCAAATGAAATGGGAAGCCCCTTTTCACGGACAAGCTTCACTTAACTGTTTTACAATGGCCACTATGCGGAGAGTGCAAAAAGATGTCTTACCCCAGGATAAGCCGACAATCCCTCAATCGGACTTAAACAAACTGGAGGAAGAGGATGTAGAGAGGAAATCTCTCATCAAGAATCTTAAGAGGGGAGACAGCCCCAAGAGAAAAATTGGTAGCGGTCGTTTTGTGAATGATAATTCTGGGAGGAAAAATCATCACTATAAAGCTTCGAGTGGAAGAGACCATACCGGTGCATGGACAAATAGGTTCACACAATTAAAGGTCCATATGTAGCTATGTTAAGAACGTGGACTGATGAAAAGGCAGAGGAAAACATTACATCTTCATACCAATATGTGAATGAGCTGACCACTCGGTTAAAAACTGGCTGGAAACTTGCCAATGAAAATTTGAAATAAGCCAGGAAGAAACATGCTGCCTATTATAACAGGAAGGCGAAAGACAGAAATTTGGCTGTGGGAGAGAAAGTACTGCTTCTTTTGCCCGGGAGTCAGAATAAGTTACAAATTGGATGGCAGGGTCCATATACAGTTTTAGAGAAGGTATCTAGAACAAATTATAAGATAGATAAGAAGGGGAAAGAAAAAATCTATCATGTGGATCTCCTGAAGAAATATTTGGAAAGAGAACATCAGGAAGAGACACACTTGTTGACCTTGTCCATCGCCATGGAGATGAAAAAGGAACCACTTTCCTCATTTGAATATCCATTACACCCCTGTGAGACAGCAGCACAGGTGAAAATCAGTACACATTTAACGAAAACTCAGAAAGAGAGAGTGCAACAGGTTCTAAATAATCATGCAGAGGTGTTAACAGACCGACCAGGGCATACAAACCTATTGGAATATGATATGAAACTAATAGACTCCACACCTGTCTGTATGAAACCATATTCGATTCCGTTTGCTAAGGAGAAAGCTTTGAAGGAAGAGATAGACTATCTGTTGAAGGAAGGAATTATTTCGCACAGTGAGTCTTCGTATAGTTCCGGTGTTGTACTATTAAGGAAGCCCTCTGGAGAACATAGACTCTGTATAGATTACAGGAGACTGAATGCTATTACAGAAGGACAGGTGGATCCATTGCCGGATACAAATCAGCTGTTTGCCAGACTAAATAAAGCTAAATATTTCTCCAAAGTGGATCTGAGTAAAGGATACTATCAGATTCCAGTAAAGCCTGAGGTTAGACCATACCTAGCTTTTAGTACCTCAGAAGGACACTATGAGTTTAATAGATTGCCATTTGGATTGAAGAATGCTCCTAGTGTCTTCTCTAGAATGATGAGAAAATTATTGGATCCTCTGAATAATCCCTGTATAACAAATTTTATGGATGATATCCTTATAGCAACAGAAACATTTGAGGAACACATTGACTCTCTGAACATGCTGTTTAATCGACTTAGGGAGGCAAATTTAACAGCCCGACCAACCAAATGTTGCGTTGGATGTAAAGAATTGGAATTTTTGGGACACACAGTTTATCAGGGAAACATGACCCCTGACCCAAAGAATTTAGAGAAACTACAGAAAGCCCCGAGACCACAAACCAAGAAGGACGTGAGATCCTTTGTCTCATTATGTGGTTTCTACCAGAAGTATATCAAAAACTTTAATTCCATATGTGCACCTTTAACGGAATTGACACGTAAAGGACATCCAGATCGCATTACATGGACACCACAATGTGAAATGACTTACCAAGAATTGAAGGAAAAGCTCACAAGTAAACCCATTTTGAAATTACCTGACTTAAGTCAAGAATTCATAGTAAGGACGGATGCAAGTAATATTGGGTTAGGTGCAACTCTACTACAGAAATCAGATGCATTGGATGGGGAATTAAGCCCAGTGGCATCTGCTAGCAGAAAGTTGAATAAAGCTGAAATCAACTACTCAACTAGCGAAAAAGAATGTCTTGCAGTAATATGGGCAATAAAGAAATTCAATATTTATCTATATGGGAAGGCATTTAAGTTGCAAACAGATCACAAACCTTTATCGTTTCTAGCACAGGCTAAGCATGAGAACTCTAGGTTACTCCGATGGTCTTTGCTTCTGGCTCCATATAATTTTAGCATCGAGTATATATCTGGAAAAACCAATTTGGGAGCTGATTTTTTAAGACGCCATCCGTGTGATGAGAATCACCGTAAACCCCAGAAATAATAATAAATTTCTCTATGTGTATATAGAATAAAGGACTGACATATAATGTCTGTTTTAAGAGGGGAGGTGTCGTGGAATATTCTAATCCACATATATAAATTATCAAGTAAATATAAAGCCTAAATACATAAAATTAATAAAGAGAAGAGCAATGGAAAAATAACAGTGCTGTCACAAGGAATGTACTCGAAATCCCCCTTGTTTTCTGCTTCGTCTGCAAATTGTAACGCTTTCACGTTGATAGTAAAGCTTACTGTATTATTACCCGCCTTCTTCAATGAAACGTGTGCTGTATTTCTTGGAAAAAAACATTGAGAGGCCCTGCGTAATGACCTAAATTAATCCTAACATTAATTATACTGCGTTACCAAAACGAAAGACAGATGGACAAAAGGATAGCGGGAAGGGAGAGGCAGAAAGCCGAACACTAAACACGCTTCGCGCGATACACAAATGCTGCCATCACGCGTGTAAGACTACATGCACTAACTTTTTCTTTCAGACGGACAGTGATAAAATACATTACCCATCCCAGAGTTAGGTTTATAAATCATAAAAAACGCTTATTAGGAAAGATAACAATAGATGGGTTTACGGTTGAAAACATAACAGTACCCAGACAGCACATCTTCGAAACAGGAGGTAGAAAATACATATTTTGAACGCAGCCACGTAGCTCTTTTAAATTGGGATATTTGGGTTCCTTAGGGCTTGCTGACAAAGAATATGTAAAACGTTACGCAAATAGTCCAGGAATTAATAAATTATACCCAAAATAAAATAGTGAGGATGCCTGACAGCATGAAATCATTTCTGCTCATAAAATTTTTTTATAACGTGTTTGAAAAAAAACCTTGCGTTACAGAAATAGCCTACCATGTAAACTCCAAATTGATTGGAGCGCAACAAATGAAAGACTAACCACGATTGGTCGGGCTATAAATACTATCTTTCGTTGTTAGGGGAGACGGGGAAAGGTAACATTTTTTCAAACACTTGTCGAAACGGGGCCTCATTGGCTAGACTCGCTGATATAATCACTTAGGAGCGTTAGTTCGAAACCACTTGTTTAAATAAGCTTGATAAAGCATCAGTGCGTTGAAGCCAGCTCATATTTTTGCCAAATAAAAGCCTGGAACATAAGCAGATGGGAATTTGTGCCAGTAATTGTGCCAGAATTCATTGCTAATCAACGTATCTGTGTTTATTTCCATGAAATTGTGGTAAGCTTGAACCATTCAGTATCTTTTAATGAAAATTGAATGTAAATTGTTGATTTATGCCTGTATATATATGTGTAGTTCAGTGGCAAACAGGAGATAAAGCCTATAATGCTCCAGCCTGAACAAAGGGTGTCGGAGGGAAGTAAAACGGCATGGAATGGCCAAATAGTACACTGACACCTGGATGATTGATTAGAAAGAAATAATGCTGGAAGTGCAGAGGCGTGGTAACCATTAAGGAGGTAAATACTGGTATAAAGTATTTCAGATGAAGCTGACAGTTGGCCTAACGCTCTGAACTCAATGTTTGTGATGTGTTGTGATCAGTGTAAAAGAGAGTATAAGTTAGTTATGAAGTAGAAGGTACATCCTTCTTGATTTCAGGGACCGTGGTCTTGATGGTACTGAGCAGCACCTGGTCAGAGCTTTGCTGAATCCAGAGTCGGACAGCATACTCCTTGGTCTTTTTAGCTATCAGTGAGGTGTCTCCAGAGCCCAGGAGAGAATTCGAGCAGAGGAGTCCTTTCCTGCCGCCATCACGCAAGATAAGCAGATTTGGCCAGCTGAGCTCAACATTATGTCCCCTCATCTTGAAATAACTTTGTAAAAATAACATTCAGAGGGGAATTTAATTGTCTTAATATCTGGAACTGAGAACATCTCCAATACTAGTCCCAAAAGACAAACTATTGAAGTCATGATGACAAATACCAACAGAGCTTGAACAAAACAAAACCAGTATTACCTCATATTACCACTACACAACTGACACACATAGGATATTTTTAATAATATATGTCACTACATTATTCATATTGATAAAGTCTGTACATATACTTGTAATTAAAATTGAGTGTGATTCCTGGTTCCTTTGTATTTGAATCAGGACACATATACCTTTATGACAAAAAATGAATACATATTGTTATTTGAACAGTTATCAGTGACTCCTTAAGATATTCTCATAGAGTGTTATATGTATGTGAGTGTCACAGTGTTGTCAAGAGTAGTGGATTAAATTAAATTGTTTATCTGTCTGTTGTTGTGACTTACACTTCATCATACACATACCCTAGACACATAACGTAGTCATCACACTATTCCAGAATAATTCTGACTGAGATATATAGATATGTGGTAGCAAGTAAGGTTATCTATAATACACTACTCTTAATAGATATAGATACCTTCACAGCTGATCTCAGTCAGTACACTAAGTCCCCTATAAATATTTATAACATCCCACTTCACCACAGAAAAGATCCGTAGCTTACATTTCTGTCCTGCGCCAATTTTCGCAATGATGTTGATGGACTTGCCATCAATTTAGCAGAAATATCCAACAATTTCTTCTCAGACAAAACGGTTGGCCGTCCACTTCGAGGAGCATCTGCCACCGAACCAGTCGATCGAAATTTGGCGATGAGATCTCGGACAATGTCGCGGTGAGGAACTGTGGAATTTGGAAAATTGTCGGCGAATTTGTGTTTCACATCTTCTGTGTACCTATCACCGGCAAGAAAAACATACTCCACGAGAAAAATGCGCTCCTCGGCGGTTAGCATACTGACGCAGTCAGTGACACACAAGGAACTACAGTGCTAATGTCCTCCACCCGTGAGAAATCCTGCGCATGCATTATGATGCGCGTTAGCGGATGCGCAGAACTACGACCGTACAACCACTGCGGAGGGATTTGCTGTAAAGTAAATCTAATTAAAGTCAATTAAAATAATACTTCTTCAATTAAAATAATACACCATCTTCTGTTGGCTAAAACAAAATTAAAACTCAAGAAATTTCCAACAGCATATAGCTATAGACAACAGTATAATGTTGGATATCTAAGCAATCAGGAAATAAGAGAAAAATTTTCAGTCACAGTATCCAACAAATACCAAGTACTCCAACAGCTGGAAGATGAGACAGGTACGGAAAACCACTGGCAACAAGTAAAAAAAATTATGGAACGAGACATGTGAAGAAGTACTGAGGAAAAGAGAACATCTGTGGCAGGGCAGGTTACGGCATCAATTAGTTATATTTATTGTTATATTCAATTAGAGTTAATCCTTCATATGTTGTTGTGGTTCAAGTGCTAACTGGCCTTCCGCCAAAGATGGTAATACTTGACCTTTACTCATTTTTCTTCTTCTTACCAGGTTTGTTCTTCCCTTTAAGTTTGGTGATAAGCAAAACAGTTTCAGCACAACAACGTATATCCAAAAGAAATTACTGTAAATTTCCACAAACAGCAATTCAGTAGAAAATTATATAAAGTTTATTGATGTCATTAGACAAACACTTTAAATTTCACAAAATGATTGTTGTTTATCCAAAATGAAAAATATATAATCCAACTGAATAATATACACACTTGTCTACTCAAAAAAAAACTTGTCTTGATATCCTCAAGGACGACGTTCACCTAACGCTATCTTAAAAAAAAAATCCTCGTCTAAAATCATGGAATCCTTGGAATCATAAATCCTGAAATCACTGCCAATCGCCCACATCTCTTCTATTTATACCGTTCCTGTCTTTTTTCCCGCATTTTTCCACACGTCCCATTATTTTTTCCACACGTTACAATTTCTGCACACGTCTCTCTGTTTTCGACATTTTGCACACGTCTTTCTGTTATTTCGACTTTTTTCACATGTGTGATCTTTTCCAACTTAACAATTAGATTTAAAAAAAAAAAACCAGATCACACAAACATTCATTTCCTACTTTCCGCGCATAAAACCCATTCATTATTATTATCTGGGACTGACCTACGTTTGCCTTCTCAGAGCAGTGACTGCCAAATGAACTTTGAATGATACTGCGTTTTGTGTAAAAACGTCTTATTTGCTTTTGAGGTCTGTCATTCTTATATGTAGCATATTATAGCACGTATAAATGCTTAGCGTGGAAGTAGTAGGGATAATGCTAGCATGAAAGGCCATGCGGTCACACATCAGCACAAAGCATGGTTAACAACAGAAACCATTAGCAAGATAGAAGACAGGAAAAACAAAAAAAAGCTGATTTAAACAGAAGCAAAACCAGAAGCTCCAAAGCCAAGGCTCATGAAGTGTACATAGAAGCAAACAAAGAAGTAAGAAGAAATATCAAAAGAGACAAGATGAAATATATTGATGATTTGGCAAAGGAAGCAGAGGAAGCTGCAGCCAAAGGAAATATGAGGGATTTCTACAACAACACAAAGAAGCTCACAGGGAAATATAAGCAAGCAAATGGCCTCATAAAAGATGAGAATGGAAAATTGCTTATTAATATACAAGAACAAATGAAGAGATTGGCAGAACATTTTGAGGAACTTCTCAATAGACCAGCTCCAACTAATCCCCCAGACATCCAGCCAGCAGAAGAGGAGCTACAAATCAGCTGTGAACGATAAAAGTAGAGAAGAAATAAAGAAAGCCATAAAGCTTCTGAAATATGGAAAAGCAGCTGGTCCAGATTGCATTCCAGCAGAGGCCATCAAAACAGATATTGATACCTCTACAGAGATACTGTACAAGCTACTTGGCAAAGTACGGGACAGAGAGGAAATACCAGTAGAATGGAAGGAAGGTTATCTGGTCAAGTTGCCTAAGAACGGAAATTTACAAGAGTGCACAAATTATAGAGGAATAATGTTACTATCAGTGCCAGGAAAAGTATTAAACAGAATCATCCTTGAGAGATTAAAAGAGTCCATAGACAAGCAACTGAGAGATGAACAAGCAGGTTTTTCGACAAAATAGATCCTGTACAGATCAGATAGCCACATTGAGAATAATAGTTGAACAAAGTCTGGAATGGAATTCACCGCTATACATCGGATTCGTGGACTATGAAAAGGCATTTGACAGTGTAGACAGAGAATCGCTTTGGAAAGTGATGAGGCATTATGGAATTCCCATGAAGATCATTAACTTAATAAAGAAGACATATGAAGACATGACATGCAGAGTTCCTCATGAAGGACAACTTACAGAACCGTTTAGGATTAGAACGGGAGAGAGACAGGGATGCCTCTTGTCTCCATTTCTTTTCTTACTAGCAATAGATTGGGTTATGAAAACATCGACATCACACAACAGAAATTGAATCCAGTGGAATCTGACTAAACAGCTTGATGATCTGGATTTTGCAGTTGACATGGCTCTTCTGTCCCATAACCAATATCAGATGCAAGAGAAAATGAAAATTCTCGATGAGAGGTCACAACAAGTGGGCCTGAAAATACACAGGGAAAAGACAAAGATTATGAGAATAAATGCAAGAAATGACAACAAGGTTGAACTTGAAGAAACACCACTAAACGATATAGAATCGTACATATATCTTGGAAGTAACATAGACAAAGTTGGAGGGACAGACAGTGATATCAAAATAAGAATACAAAAAGCAAGAGGAGCTGTCATTGCATTGGAAAACATATGGAGAACAAGAGAAATCAAGTCCAACACGAAAATAAGAATCTTCGACTCAGATGTGAAGTCAGTCCTATTGTATGGCTCTGAGACATGGAGAACAACAAAAACAAGAACCAAAAAGCTACAGACTTTTATAAACGGGTGCTTGCGTAGAATAGAAGGACTGAAATGGTATGACAAAGTCACAAATGTGGAATTGATGACAAGAACCAGACAAATGTCAGTGGAACAAGAGTTGAGAAGAAGATGATGGCGATGGATAGGACACACATTGAGGAAACCTGTTGATAGCATTACAAGGCAGTCCTTGTTCTGGAATCCACAGGGAAACAGAGGCAGAGGTAGACCAAAAAACACATGGAGAAGAGAACTGGAAACAGAGGTGAAAATGATGAGGAAAACATGGAAAGAACTTGAGCGGATGGCACAGGACAAGAAGACTTGGCATGTGTTTATCTATGCTCCTTAGGGAGCTAAAGGGTATTGATTGACTGTATCATAGCATATTACATTCATATTATTAAAGCACTGAACCTATTGCGGAGAGACTTCTCGATAACCCAATATATATAATACATCAGAGCTACTACATTAATATTTTACTGAATAATTCAGTTGGGCGCTCAGAAAAGATCAAATATACCGTTATCCTCGTAGAAGAGGCGGGCGGATAATAAGTTCATGACAGCTTAGATGATCTCAGCGTTGTGCTTGATTTCTGAAAATCCTTGCGGACTCCCTAAAATAGAAGCTCCATCCTTCTTTTTACAACTCTGATAAGAGTAATCTTGAGCGAAGGTAGGTACTTTTCAAGACCCTCATTGTATACTCTAAATTGTGGCCATTGTTGCACCATCACTACATAGCAGAGGTGGCAATACCGTGACAACTGGGGGTTTCGGACCATCACTGCAGAACAGGGGAGGGAATTCCATGACACAGTGTCACGCTTCAATCTACGCAGCAGTAATATTGACTCCACTCGAGTTAGCAGAGGGAAAAACGGTGAGAAAAAGTGATCACCTGACCTCATAAAGCTGGACACTAGAATACTGAAGATGATGATAGTAGTATCTGGTATGGGACTACCTTTACCTTTCTTGTCCCATTCTCGTGACGTATATGCCAGTGGCAAAAGTGTCTTAACGTAAGGAAAAAAAAACGAAAAATTACTTGCGAAATAGTTCACCCTTACCCAATAACTGACCTATCAAACTGTTGCCAAAGAAAGCAAAAAGCAGATGGCGACACTACCTTTCGTGTATGATGCGCCTTTATAACCTGGATGCTATTTCTGTTTCTCTTCCCCACTCCCGGACTACACAAAAATCGTTATTTCCATCTAACTATGGGTCTGTAATAACCGTAACTCGTTCTGGATTCATCTCGTGGGGGGAAAACCTAACGAGAAAAAGGGCATCTATTTATGGAAGATGTGATACATTAGTCTCCGTCCAGTGATTGTATAAGCTTCCTATCTCAGCATTTCTTCCAGCCCAGACTGTTTTTTTTTTCCCTTTTTTTTTTTTTTTTTTTGGTAACACTTTCTTTCTTCTGTGTCTAATTTCTTGCCTTTTCCATTGTCGCCTTTTTCATTGTCGACTGTTGTCACACTGCCATTATCAAGCTTAAAAGTTAGCATTCACGCTTAAAAGGAGGTATCGACTAGCGTTGTTGTAATCGTTTGTTTTGTAACTTCAAGCTCCGTTAATTTTTTTTTAAACTACATACATTGCACACAGTTATGTGCTTTCTTTTACATACGTGACAACGCGCAAGTAACCCGTCAAAACATGACCCGGGGGGGGGGGGGATACTTATGTAGTGCTCTTTCTGCTGCATGTCCCCATGACAGCACTAACCTTCATGTTGTTTATTTATCTGGTGCATGTCCCCATGACAGCTGTAGCAAAGTTAGATTTTGCTGGGGAGGTTATGATGGTATCCTAACAAAGAATGAAATCGGTGCCTGCATAAACCGTGTGAGGTCAAGCACATGTAGGCCCCTGACTCTAAAAGATGATGATGATGAATTATGTGCAGGGAACCTAACGCTACCTCCCTAGATCTCACACGGTCACTCTTGTGGCTCTAGTGTATGGTGTATGATGGAACTAGTGTCTATGGGAGAAATGAAATGATGGTACACAACACAAAAACACTTTAAGTTACTATGAGGAAGTGAATAAAACATGTGGTTAAGTTTTTCTTTAAATTAATTTTTTTGTACAATTTATTTTGCCTGTCCAGTCAAATCGTTTGGACAGGTCTTTGAAAATGAGGACAAGATAGTTTACATAAAAGATTAACTAAAATTGTGTGGACAATCTGCCCAAATAACTACAATGTTATTATATGTATTTCCTGTTTGAATGTTCACAGCTTAAATTTATTCTTCTAAGAGAGAGAGAGAGATACTGTGTATGAGGGGCTGAAATGTCATCATACCCCACAAAAGTCCTGAGTATAACTTGAATTACCAAGCTTTATTTAAACCGAAACTGTCAGATGTACCCAGGTTCTTAACATATCACCTGGGGTTTCTTGTTGAAAGATAGGATATTTTGTAGTTGCAGAAATATCGATATCACGTCACACACCCAAGCTCCTGCTGTTATCTCTTGACAGCATATGTAAAGTGTAGGAGACTTCTTGGCGTAATCGTCACTCCTCAGGTTTCCTGTCACCAGCTGGCAACAGGAAACGAAACCTCTGCAACAAAAGGACACCCTGGCCTTTTACATCTGATCACTTATTCTTTTATTTACTTTCATACGTGGGTATGGGGTCAGCCTCGCGTGCATTTCAGGTGCACTCATCCCCTAATTTCTGATGACTCCCACCTTGCTGGACCACTCCTCAGGTCCCTATGGCAGATACGCCACTGTACGTTTACATAGTTTTTTTCAATAATATAATGTGGGGTAACCACATTTCCTTTTATATATTTTTCTCATCTTTTTATTTTTTAATATGAATGCTTCAGGCATGTTGAACAGTGTTCATTGAACACAGAGGCTTACTAATATGCTCAAATACAATAATATTCAAACATAATTATGACAACATACATTAGTTAGATACATTTCAACGTGAGGACTCAACAATGTCTGCTCCCGGCACGTCCTTCACTTTTCCCAATAGCAGTATCTAACTTTGGTAATGGGATTAAACATATTAAATTCATAAAGCCTCCTTACCACAAATCAAGAAATATAAACAAATGACGCTGACTTTGCAAAGAAATGGCCTCAGTTTCCTCTGCTCCGTCCAGACTGTGAAATACTCATATAGTTATTTACTTTACTTTTAAATTTATCACAGCTCTTCTCAGCGTATCTGAATCAAAAATACAGTTCAACTAGCAATGAATAGTGAAAGCTTTTTGCTAATATTTAGTAGCACTGGCCAATCGAAAGCTTGCGACTACCAGAATTCAAATGCAGTTTTTGAAAACCAAAAATAACTCCAAACATACTCTGCGTCTGGTAGTCGATTGGCCAGCCTGCTTTAGTTATGCCAATGCAAAACGATGTTAGTTTTTGGTAACAATTTTCCTACCGCTCCCCTCTCCTTCTATACTCTTGTTACCCAAGCTAATTTGAATTTCCTCAATGCCTCTCTTCTAAGACGGTGTCCCCACTAACGTTAAGAAAAAAACAAGCAGAAACAACAGTCAGTCTGGTCGTGCGTCCGTAGACATTTAGTATTTTCTCAACCATTTGGGTAATACTGGGACTATCATATTATTTAAAACACATTCTTGCTCAGTGAATTCTAAGCTATACTACCATATATTTTATATGTTCAGTTTCATTATGGTTTTAGATTTTCAATTTTGTACCGGTCATCGTCAAATAAATATTTTACAGAAGACGGCCATCTTCCCCTCTCGCTATCTCGCCAGCATGTATTTTTCAAATAACTAACTTGTTTTTTGTGACGTCAGAAACATTACCGCGAGGAGGCAATAAAATTGTCTGCGTGTTTTGCCTCTCTTGGCTTTGTCGCAACATGAATATATGTATGGCGGAATGTGTCAGGCGAAGCGGGGTTGTGCATGGCGGGTTAAGTATTGGCGTTAAATATTTGTATTGTATCGTGTAACACTACCAAAAAATGTAAGGATTACTACTAAATTTGGGTTAAAGTTGACAGAATACGTTAATTCAGATAGTTATTTTGCGGCACACTTCCTCAAAATCGTTAATTATAAGTCATGGCTGCAAAAAGTATGCAGCAGATCTGGTAAAATGTTAGTAGTACGTTTTCGAAACCGAAACTAAAACGCGTGTTAGATTTTTATCGTGGAATCGTTCTATAGGCTTTAGCACTGCACAAAAGACAGCGTTGCTGGCGTGTGAGAGCATCACCGTCAGAAACAATAGGGCTGTTTTCATTTATTATCATTTTATAACTAAAATCTTACTGAAATGAGCGATTATTCTCGCAGATTTTACTACACACCTCCCATCCTAAAACATGCAATCATTAGCAGGTTATAATCTGCGAGATAACTTAGCTCCATGAAGTCTTACGCGTTTTTCTGATCTTCATCATGAGGATGTCTGCTCAAAAAGTCTGCATCTACGTTCCGCGGGCCGGGAATGTATTCTATCAGAAATGAGTATGGCTGCAATAACAAGGACCATCTAAATAATCTGGAATTTTCATGCTTGGCTTGTGACAGGAATACGAGTGGTGAATGATCCGTTTGGACCACAAATGTCCTGCCATATAAATAAATCTGGAATTTTTTTATCGCCCATATCAAAGCCAGACATTCTTTTTCAGTTGTTGAATAATTTTTTTCCGCCTTGTTCAACTTGCGGCTTGCATAAGCGACTGGGTTCAATTCCCCATCCTGTGAGGAGGACCTTTGCAACAATGTAGCGCCTAGGCCCACATTGCTGGCGTCACTTCTCACGATAAATTCTTGATTCAAGTCAGGCAATTGCAATACTGGCCTGCTTGTAAGTTTCTCTTTTAACTCCTGGTAAGCCAATTCACACTGTGCTGACCAATTTATTGTATCAGGTTGACCTTTGCGAGTTAAATCCGTCAGAGGAGCACATATAGAGTTAAAATTTTTGATGTACTTTTGGTAGAAACCACACAACGACACGAAAGATCGCACATCTTTGTTTGTGGCCTAGGTGCTCTTTTCAGTTTCTCCAGATTCTTGGGATCAGGGGTCATGCTACCCTGGTGTACAGTGTGTCCCAAGAATTCCAACTCTTTACAATCAATACAAATATTTGTTGGCCGAGCGGTTAAGTTAGCCTCTCTGAGTCTATCAAACAGCATATTCAAAGAGGTAACGTGTTCCTCAAATGTTTCCGTAGCAATGAGGATATCATCCATAAAATTCGAAATACATGGATTTTTCAGGGGATCCAGCAATTTTCGCATCATCCTTGAAAACACACTCGGGGCATTATTTCAACCAAAACGGTAACATGTTGAACTCATAATGACCTTCCGATGTGCTAAATGCTAAATAAGGTCGAACCTCAGGCTTTACTGGAATTTGGTAATAGCCTTTGCTAAGATCCACCTTAGAAAAATATTTTGCCTTGTTCAGCCTGGCAAATAGTTGAGTAGTATCAGGTAATGGATCCACCTGACCTTCTGTGACAGCATTCAGTTTCCTGTAATCTATGCACAGTCTATGTTCTCCCGATGGTTTCCGCAACAAAACCACACAGGAACTATAAGGAGACTCACTGTGAGAAATAATCCCTTCTTGTAACAAATAATCAATCTCCTCTTTCAAAGCTTTTTCCTTAGCGAAAGGAATAGAATAGGGCCTCATACAGATAGGTGCTGG
This sequence comes from Oreohelix idahoensis, assembly GCA_024509875.1. NCBI lineage: Eukaryota > Metazoa > Mollusca > Gastropoda > Stylommatophora > Oreohelicidae > Oreohelix > Oreohelix idahoensis. The sequence goes on from JAMPIV010013813.1 coordinate 17,928, forward strand.
GTCTAGTAGTTTCATATCATATTCCAACAAATTGGTGTGCCCCGGTTTATCCGTTAACACATCTGTATGTTTCTCAAGGACCTGTTGAACCTTCTCCCTCTGTCCTTTTGTCAGGTGATTACTGATCTTCACCTGAGCAAACGTTTCACTGGGTTTCAGTGGATATTCGAATGAGGAGAGAGGGTCATTTTTCATTTCGGTTGCAATAGACAAGGCCAATAGGTGTGTTCCTTCCTGGATTTGTCTGTCCAGATATTTCTTCAAAAGGTTCACATGATAGACTTTTTCCTTTCCCTTTTTGTCTATCTTATAATTTGTTCTGGATACCTTTTCGAAAACTGTGTAAGGCCCTTGCCATCCGATCTGAAGTTTATTGTTGCTGCCTGGCAATAGAAGAAGTACCTTCTCCCCTACAGCAAGTTCCCTATCCTTAGCTTTCCTATTATAGTAAGCTGCATGCTTTTTCCTGGCTTGTCTCAAATTATCATTTGCCAGTTTCCAACTAGTTATTAAACGAGTGGTCAGTTCGTTCACATATTGATATGATGAGGTAACAGTCTCCTCTGCCTTCTCATCTGTCCAGGTCCTTAACAAATTACATGTGGACTTTTAATTTTTCATACTTATTTTTCAGGGCACCTGTCAGGTCCTTTACATTAGAAGCCTTGTTTTGCGGACGTTTCTTCCTTGTGTCATCACACAGGAATCTACCACTACCGATTCTTTTCCTGGGGTTTTCTCCCCACTTAGAGTTCATTGTGAGAGATCTTCTCTCTCTTTTATCTTCCTCCAGTTTACATGAGTCCGACCGAGGGATTGTCGGCTTATCCTGGGGTATAACAGTTCTTTGTACTCGCTGCATAGTGGCCATTGTAAAACATTCGAGTGAAGACTGTCTGTGAAAAGGGGGTTCCCATTCCCCTTGGTCAACATTATTATAATTATTTTTCTTTCCAGGCCTAAGTTTGCCCCGTGGCTTGTCTAGGTCCTGATTCATTTTCCCACGTGTGGGTGTTCCCTCTTTATTTTCTGGCCCAGGTTTGCCATAATGCTTCTCTTGCATTTGGTTATTATTTTTCCACCCTGTGGAATTTTTCTTGCTACACTGTTCGCAGTCCTCGACAAATTTTCTTATGTCTTCAACTTCTCCGGGCCAGAAATATCCAACAGATGTTCTTTGGCATGTGGTACCCATCTTCTGGTGTTCACCATCTAGAACATGTGTTTGACTCATAACTCGTGCCCTATTTTTCGATGGCACTACTACCTGTCCACACCCGGATAATCCTGCTTTATCCGTCCTGCAAAGCAGTCCATCGTCCAAATAGAAGTCTCCTTTCCTAGGAGGGGTATGGAGTTTTTGGAGTTTCTCAAAACACGGCTTCAGTGACCTATCTTCAGCCTGTGCCTTTCTCCACTGTTTACGAGACATTGTTTTTGGTGGTTCCTCCTCTTTTCTAGGAGTCGACCTGACCTGAAGCGTGGCCATTACTACAGGTTTCCTTCTACAATTTTCGGTGTTATGGTTGTCCACCCTACACCGGCTACAATATAATCTACTTTGATGAAAAGGTTTTCTTTCATCATTCCTTCTGTCATTGAAATGTGAGGTTTTATTTTTAAAATCATTCCGAGGCCTATCAAAGTTCTGCTTATTTCTGTTATCAAATTTATTATGGTTTTGAGGAGCCTTATACTGATCTACTGGTTTTTTCTTGTTACCAGCTACCTCTGCCTGGGCTGCCTGATACCTCTCAGCGACATTTATGATCTCACCCAGCCTCTCCGCGCCCTGTTCCATGAGAAATTTTCTCATGTCTGGAGCCATGGACTCTCTCATCTGTTCAATGAGTATCATCTCTTTGAGATCTTGGGTTTTCCCCCAAAGAAGCCCATTTCTCCATATACGTCTCCAACCGGGCGGAGAACTGTTGATAGGTCTCACCCGACAGTAGCCTGGCATTCCTAAATTTCTTTCTATAAAACTCTCCGTTCTTTTCGTATCTTAACAGAAGAGCCTGCTTCAACATGTCATAGTTGTCTTGGTCATCCCTGCTCATTTTAGAAAACACTTCATAAGCTGTTCCCCGAAGACCCTGAGACAACTTTACACCCCATTTTTCTCTTTCTAACCCATAAGTAGGGGCTAATATTTCGTATGTGCTTAAATACGACTCAATGTCATCCTCCTTTTCCACAAAGTAATCTAAATGGAACCCCATGGCTGATGAGGAGGCCCCCTGGCTTGCAGCTGAGTCGGAAGTGGAGGGGCTAGTTCCATTTTCAGGAGCATGGCCTTGCAGCTCTAACTCCCTTAGTCGTATCTCATGTTCTCTTTGTAATCTTTTATCTTCCCTTTCCGCCTCCAATCTCCTTTCTTCTTTCTCTCGTTCCGCCTCCAATCTCCTTTCTTCTTTCTCTCGTTCCGCCTCCAATCTCCTTTCTTCTTTCTCTCGTTCCGCCTCCAATCTCCTTTCTTCTTTCTCTCGTTCCGCCTCCCTCTGTAGACATTTTTCCTCCTTCTTAGCCTCAGCCTCAAGTTTCTTTGCCTCTCTATCAGCCTCAAGTTTCTTTTCCTCCAACTGCAGCCTCTTAATCTCAGCCTCCCTATCAGCCTCTAATTTCTTAGTCTCCCTAGCATCTTCTAATTGCATTTTCCTTTCCTCAGCTAACCTATGTTCTTCACTAGTAATAAATTTATCACATTCTGAGGTGACAAAGTCAATTAAGATTTGACCCTCCATATTCATTTCTGTTGCAGTCTGAACAGCCGCAGATCAAAACCTGGCCAGATCTGCCATTCTGATAAATGCAAAATGTTCTAACAAAGTTTCTAAATAAGTATAATATTTTATCTAATTAATTCTGGGTTCTGACAGTTTCTTGACTTCCCAATCATTGGGCAATAACGATTATGGGGATTCCCTGGGACACTAGAATGTTGTTTATGCTAAGACCCAGACTCCAATGTATGTAGTACTAGGAGAAATTCAAAATCCCGGACGAGCCCCCAATTTATGTAGCAAAGTTAGATTTTGCTGGGGAGGTTATGATGGTATCCTAACAAAGAATGAAATCGGTGTCTGCATAAACCGTGTGAGGTCAAGCACATGTAGGCCCCTGACTCTAAAAGATGATGATGATGAATTATGTGCAGGGAACCTAACGCTACCTAACTAGATCTCACACGGTCACTCTTGTATCTCTAGTGTATGGTGTATGATGTACCTAGTGTCTAGGGGAGAAATGAAATGATGGTACACAACACAAAAACACTTTAAGTAACTATGAGGAAGTGAATAAAACTTATGGTTAAGTTTTTCTTTAAATTAATTTTTTTGTACAATTTTTTTTGCCTGTCCAGTCAAATCGTTTGGACAGGTCTTTGAAAATGAGGACAAGATAGTTTACATAAAAGATTAACTAAAATTGTGTGGACAATCTGCCCAAATAACTACAATGTTATTATATGTATTTCCTGTTTGAATGTTCACAGCTTAAACTTATTCTTCTAAGAGAGAGAGTCACTGTGTATGAGGGGCTGAAATGTCATCATACCCCACAAAAGTCCTGAGTATGACTTGAATTACCAAGCTTTATTTAAACCGAAACTGTCAGATGTACCCAGGTCCTTAACATATCACCTGGGGTTTCTTGTTGAAAGATAGGATATTGTGTAGTTGCAGAAATATCGATATCACGTCACACACCCAAGCTCCTGCTGTTATCTCTTGACAGCATATGTAAAGTGTAGGAGACTTCTTGGCATAATCGTCACTCCTCAGGTTTCCTGTCCCCTGCTGGCAACAGGAAACGAAACCTCTGCAACAAAAGGACACCCTGGCCTTTTACATCTGATCACTTATTCTTTTATTTACTTTCATACGTGGGTATGGGGTCAGCCTCGCGTGCATTTCAGGTGCACTCATCCCCTAATTTCTGATGACTCCCACCTTGCTGTGACCACCCCTCAGGTCCCTATGGCAGATACGCCACTGTACGTTTACATAGTTTTCCTCAATAATATAATGTGGGGTAACCACATTTCCTTTTATATATTTTTCTCATCTTTTTATTTTTTAATATGAATGCTTCAGGCATGTTGAACAGTGTTTATTGAACACAGAGGCTTACTAATATGCTCTAATACAATAATATTCAAACATAATCATGACAACACACATTAGTTAGATACATTTCAACGTGAGGACTCAACAATGTCTGCTCCCGGCACGTCCTTCACTTTTTCCCAATAGCAGTATCTAACTTTGGTAATGGGATTAAACATATTAAATTCATAAAGCCTCCTTACCACAAATCAAGAAATATAAACAAATGACGCTGACTTTGCAAAGAAATGGCCTCAGTTTCCTCTGCTCCGTCCAGACTGTGAAATACTCATATAGTTATTTACTTTACTTTTAAACTTATCACAGCTGTTCTCAGCGTATCTGAATCAAAAATACAGTTCAACTGGCAATGAATAGTGAAAGCTTTTTGCTAATATTTAGTAGCACTGGCCAATCGAAAGCTTGCGACTACCAGAATTCAAATGCAGTTTTTGAAAACCAAAAATAATTCCAAACATACTCCTCGTCTGGTAGTCGATTGGCCAGCCTGCTTTAGTTATGCCAATGCAAAACGATGTTAGTTTTTGGTAACAATTTTCCTACCGCTCCCCTCTAGTTCTATACTCTTGTTACCCAAGCTAATTTGAATTTCCTTAATGCCTCTCTTCTAAGACGGTGTCCCCACTAACGTTAAGAAAAAAAACAAGCAGAAACAACAGTCCGTCTGGTCGTGCGTCCGTAGACATTTAGTATTTTCTCAACCATGTGGGTAATACTGGGACTATCATATTATTTAAAACACATTCTTGCTCAGTGAATTCTAAGCTATACTACCATATATTTTTTATGTTCAGTTTCATTATGGTTTTAGATTTTCAATTTTGTACCGGTCATCGTCAAATAAATATTTTACACAAGACGGCCATCTTCCCCTCTCGCTATCTCTCCAACACGTATTTTTCAAATAACTAACTTGTTTTTGTGACGTCAGAAACATTACCGCGAGGAGGCAATAAAATTGTCTGCGTGTTTTGCATCTCTTGGCTTTGTCGCAACGTGTATATATGTATGGCGGAATGTGTCAGGCGAAGCGGGGTTGTGCATGGCGGGTTAAGAATTGGCGTTAAATATTTGTATTGTATCGTGTAACACTACCAAAAAATGTAAGGATTACTACTAAATTTGCGTTAAAGTTGACAGAATACGTTAATTCAGATAGTTATTTTGCGGCACACTTCCTCAAAATCGTTAATTATAAGTCTTGGCTGCAAAAAGTATGCAGCAGATCTGGTAAAATGTTAGTAGTACGTTTTCGAAACCGAAACTAAAACGCGTGTTAGATTTTTACCGTGGAATCGTTCTATAGGCTTTAGCACTGCACAAAAGACAGCGTTGCTGGCGTGTGAGAGCATCACCGTCAGACACAATAGGGCTGTTTTCATTTATTATCATTTTATGACTAAAATCTTACTGAAATGAGCGATTATTCTCGCAGATTTTACTACAACAGCACTAACCTTCATGTGGTTTATTTATCTGGTGCATGTCCCCATGACAGCACTAACCTTCATGTGGTTTATTTATCTGGTGCATGTCCCCATGACAGCACTAACCTTCATGTGGTTTATTTATCTGGTGCATGTCCCCATGACAGCACTAACCTTCATGTGGTTTATTTATCTGGTGCATGTCCCCATGACAGCACTAACCTTCATGTGGTTTATTTATCTGGTGCATGTCCCCATGACAGCACTAACCTTCATGTGGTTTATTTATCTGGTGCATTGGTTTTTGCTACTTGTCAAGCAAGGAACTACCACTGCAGCTGGTCCTCTTACAAGGATCATTGTGCTCTGCTGTGGTAGTTTTTGAAGCACTTTGACTGACAATATAGCCCCCCCCCCGCCCCCATGCTAAACCTCATATCAGTCGCCTTGTACGACATGCGTGAGGGAGCAGGAGACTTATTCTTTCTTGGTCTCAAAACTACCTTGGGTATAAAGTTGAATAGACCTGAAACAGAGTGCATGAGTGGCTGTGTAAATTACGGCAAGTACGGAGCAAGGTCTTGTTCTGCTGACATTTATTGAGAGCAGTAAGGTCTCGGTTTACGAAACAGTAACACGATTTTGTTCGTAAGTATGAATTTACACGTCCAGTAAATGTGCATTTCCAAGAACTTTTTTCACGAAAACTTTTATTCAGCATCATGCCAGATCTAGTAATCAAACTGGCCACACTTTTGTTGCACTTCGCCTGATACGTCGGTTGGTGAACATCTTGCCCACCCCTGCGATATAAGATTGAAGTTGTTCTTATAAGATAAGAATTCCCCTGACACTTTAAATATGTCATTATCCACAAAGTCAAATTGTCACAAGCTTTTATAAAACAATGCGGAGTAAGATAAGGACGCTTGTTCTTACCAATAATTATTGGTGAGAACATGCGTCCTTAACTTATATTATTATAATTATTCTTCTCTTCATGGACTGGGTGATGATGCAAGCAAGATTAGAAAGTAAAGAAGTAAAATATTGAACATCTGACAAACACCAGAAAAACATCTGACATCTGACAAACACTAGGAAAACATTGGACATCTGACAAACATTAGAAACACATTAGGCATCTGACAAGCATTAGAAAAACATTAGACATCTGACAAACACTTGAAAAACATTGGACATCTGACAAACACTAGAATAACATTGGACATCTGACAAACACTAGAAAACATTGAACATCTGACAAACACTAGGAAAACATTGGACATTTGACAAACACTAGGAAAACATTGGACATCTGACAAACATTAGAAAAACATTGGACATCTGACAAACACTAGAAACACATTAGGCATCTGACAAGCATTAGAAAAACATTAGACATCTGACAAACACTAGAAAAACATTGGACATCTGACAAACACTAGAAAAACATTGGACATCTGACAAACACTAGAAAACATTAAACATCTGACAAACACTAGAAAAACATTAGACATCTGACAAACACTAGAAAAACATCGGACATCTGACAAACTCTAGAAAACACTGAACATCTGACAAACACTGAAGAAAACTTGGATTAACCTGTGCCTGCTATGACATAAGCAAATATTAAAACAAATAGGGCATACAAATAAACCAGAAGTTAATAAAAATAAATAAAAAATAGAAAAAAAAATATTTTAAACACACGCTGCACTAAAAACCTAAAAATAATTTTTCAAGTAGTTTATAGCTTGCAGTCAAAAATGTAACTTCAAATTGACAAAAAGCGTGGGGCGCTTAATGCGCTTATCATATAGTTTATCCATAAGTGTCTAATGAAGTATAAAGCAGAAGTTAATTTCACGCAGAATCAGCGCCACTTGCTTTTTGTCAATTTGTTACATTTTTTGACTGCAAGCTATAAACTCCTTGAAAAATTATTTTTGGGTTTTTAGTGCATTAAAAGCGTGTATTTAAAATACTTTTATTATTTTTTATTGTCTTCTTTTTGTGACGATACGGCTGTGCGATCTCAATTCCACTCCGGCAGGATTGCATTACATTCCCGTGCGAGTGATATTTTCTTATTTTTCTCTTCCGTCATTTTCATGTGGCATATGTTATGCACCATTATTTACTCTCTACGTTGGATCAGTAGGGTGAAGTCTCTAACACTTCACTCCTCGACTGTTTATGTTACGCCAGGTTTATTAACCCGGGAAGCGATATTTTATCACGTATTATCAGGCTGACCATCTTTTCAAAGCTAATGTGTCTGTCTATTCAAGCTTGCATTGTGCACTGTCTATGAATAGAACCCCATATTATGTGGCTAATCTGGCGGAGAGCTGTCTAGCGAAACACAGGTGGTAATGCGTAATTTTTTTTTCCGCTTAGACCATCTCTGTGTGTAATTATCTCAAATAATATGTCTAGAAACTCAAGATTTGTAGACGTTACGTCAGGAACACACGGTCACAATATGGTGAAAGGCAGATTGGTGCAGCCGGAAGTCTTACGCAGCGATATGACATCACTATAAGAGGTCCCGAGTGGATATTAAATGTACTATTTTGAAACACGTGAGAGTATTTTCCGAATTTGAAAACGTCCCTACCCACGTAGTGCTGAACGAAATTCGATTGGATTAGTTCATTTTGAGGAGCTGATATATACAATGTATTTTATTGGCACACTTGTCGAAAGTGCAATCTGTGATTTGTACTAAGAACTGAGAATATAGTGTGATGAAAACACAGACACAGATCACACAGAGAGACTGCAGCGCACAAGTCATGTCAGCGACTCCTAAACGCCAGAAAGAAAAAGGAGACATTGGACTTAGAAATTCCACTACTTTAAGTAACAGATCGAATATTGGGCAACTTTGGAATTCACAAGTAAACCCGCATTTTTAATGCAATACTGGAAACTTAAGGAGGCCAGAACTTTAATTATCAAGACTGGAATCCTAGAAATTTGATCACAAGTCATAAAGGAATGGCCTAGGTGATTTCACAGAACATCCGCCGTCAGAGGAATTAACTCTAATTTCCCACACCAAGTCATAGAGGAATTAAACAAAAGTTTTCCCAGGCCAGGATTTCGCAGAACACCCGCCGTCAGAGGAATTAACTCTAATTTCCAGATCAAAGTGATTTCGAAGCATCTAATACAGAGCTGTGTCAAGTCTAAATCTGTGCAAGGAGATTGTGTATTCCCAAAATGTTGGGGTAAGTGTAAATAATTTATTTACTAATGTAAATTCGACAGGTTTCTTGCTAGGTGTTATATACAAGGCTGGCAACCTCAACATATGAAAATAGTATATGCTTGAACCACTACTTCAAGAGCTGGTGATTGTTTCTGACTAGTCGTGCGGGAAACCTGACAGCAGAGCGACCCCAGACTCTGACGGGAGTAGTGATGAGTAATAAGTGATGATTACATCACATGTGCCTAAGGTGTAACATATCATCTTGTGAGATTTATGTACCTTTTTTAATTGTAATTCAGGCAAATCATTATTCACGCACTCCAGGCGCAATTTCCTATTTAACACCTAGAAGATATTGGTGAATTTTCATCATATTCCCTGAGTTACACTGTGTGCTCGGGAATTTAATTCTTCTGAGAGGTTAACATTGGTGGGTGGAGCGCAAGACAATGGGCCTGTTAGTTTGCGGCGAACAAATGTACTTAGCAGGCATTTGTTTCTTTCTATTTGTCTAAGTTCGTGGTTACAAGCCATCAGACGATTTGTGGTATTCACGCCGCTATTGTGAGGGAAAAGCATCCACCTTAACCGCCGACAGTGGAAGAAAGTGTGGAGAAGGCTTCCGTCATCACAGAATTGACAACCCACAGCTGCAGGACTCATCTGGAGTTAAGTTTTTTTTGTCAGAGGCAACAGCAAAACACGGACATTGATAGCGCCCCGATCCAACCTCTGAGAGGAAATTTTAATTTACCTTTCACCCCCATTTAATCCTTATTTTAACTTGTTGAACTAATTGACTACTAAATTTGTTGTATGTTATTTTAAACTAAACAAATAATTGTTTATTCAGTCATTAGAAGTATGAAAGCAAACGTGTGAGCAAGACTATTTAATAATTACATATATATAGAGAGAGCCATTACGTATAAGAGGGGATTCGTTGGATTAAACCAACTGGGGGCTTAACGGGCCAGAACCATTGCTTAAACACTTCACAAAAGGCGACGGACCAGATAATCAGTTAACAAATTCCTCAGCTCTAAGCAGCTTTTGTTCTTGTCTTCTGGGAATATCTTGTGAATGCTCCCCTAAGGTAGAAGCGCCATTCATCTTCTATCTACATCTCTGCCAAGAGTAATCTTGCGCGCAGGTAGATACCTTGGAAGCCAATATTAGATACTCTTGAGTTTTGGTCACTGTTGGTCCATTACTGCAAAGCAGGGGAGGCAATCCGTGACACTTTTTAGTGTTAGAAAAATTATGGCATACTAAAACATAAACAATATTTTTATTTATTGTAAATCTGGTATAAAATTTCTTAAGCGATCCATTTCTTTTAGAGCGTTAATATTACATGGCTTTGTTCCTGTTAATTTGGTGCAATCAATTTCTTCAATTTGAAGGCCATCTAGAGATCGAAGTCGACTTTCCCTTGATTCATAATTGTATAATTTGGATTGTTTCCCTTCATTTAGCTAGACATTTGTTTGAGTACTGCCCTGTTTTATGCATAGAAAAAAAAATAAAGCACACCATGTACTCTTGAATTTTTAATTAACTTGATTATGGCCCCTGATTTGTTTACATTTCTTTACGAAATACTTTAATTACTCATAATGTCATAATTACAATATTAAATTTTTTAATAATTGACTGATTATTGTATTGTCATCGGGAATACACAACTTTGGCAAGTTTCAGAGCTATTGCTCATTTGGAAGTGATTGAAAAATCGATTGCAAGATTTGAAAATGACATGAAAGTAACATGAAAGTGAAGTTAAATAAAAGCGTATAAAAACTGGATGCCGCAGCAGTGCACACCAAACAACGGAAATGAAATAAATAATAAACAAACATATTTTATAAAAATTAATGGGTCATCAAACATCATCTTGCTTCGGTAGAATAGAAGGATCGAAATGGTACAATGTCACCAATGTGGAACTAATGACAAGAACCAGACAAGTGCTAGTGGAACAGGAGATGACAGGAATATGCTGGTAATGGATTGGATATACACTGAGGAAACATGTGTATAATATTACCAGGCAGTCCGTGTTCCGGAATCGTCAGCTGGTAGGAGAAGCAGACTTGAAGACCAGAAGACAACTGGAGACAGAAATAAAAATGTTGAGGCAGATATGGAAAGACTACATGAGATGATGACACGCAACACGAGAACTTGACGTGAGCTTATTGACAACCTATGGCTTCTTGGGTAGCTGAAGTGAATTGATTGATTGTTGAATCACCTGGATGTCATTAAAAATGGTTTATACAGTCAGTTATTATTTTTTTTTAAAGGCTTGAGAGTATTAACATTAAATCCCCCTTGCTTACTTTTGTCGTTAGGGGACCGTGGACTATAAGTTTAGAAACCCTGGTATAGAGTTCTCCATCAAATAGAATTAATGACCACTAGTTTTATCGTATGTTCTTTTATTTTCTGTCCAGCGTTATGATTATGTTGTTGTTCTACTCTAAAGCAAAGCAGCGGATAGAAAAGATAATCTTGTTGACTGTTATTTTAGTCAAAACAAGCAACACCTGACAGCAGCCAAATAGTTCAACTGTGAGTTAAAACGAGATTATCTTGTCCGGGTTGAGGACTGAAAAATAGTTCACCAACTTCAGAGTTAATGAACGTGTCTGGCCGAGACTGACTGATCGAAGATTGAAAAGTTAACAAGTCGGTGTGGTTGAGGAGAGTTTATGTTCCGGAGCAGAGAATTCAGACATTGACTTAAATTGTTTCGTTTGTTTCAGTTCCTGGGGTTCTCTGAGGAGACAAAGAAAGAACAAGATCACTGCCCGCCTCAGGCATGTCGTAAGAGCTGCCTAATCTAAAGTTGTGCATGGGGATGGCAACCTCATGATGTCAAACAGTTAGCGACAGAATCCACCGGTGTAAGAAAGTATAAATGATAGACTCTTTACTGTCCATATTTTGTTGTTATCTTCACACTTATACCGCTGTCATCTCTTGCACGTTTGCCGTCAACTCTTCCCTCTATTATGGTCTTCCTTGTTATGTCGTATTATACGGCCAAAATATTTTAGCTGTCTTATTTTGATCTCCTTCATTAATTCTATTTTCATTCCTAGGTTTTCAAGATCTCTTTATGTTTTTTTTTTCTCTTTTCATGAGATACGTCCTACTCTTCTATATATCCACATCTCAATTCTTTCTTCTAATTGCTTGTTCATTGTCCATGTTTCTACACCATACAGAAATGAAGAAAATATACAACGTTTCATGATTCTCAGTTTAAATCTGTGATTTCTTATTTGGAATTCAGTATTCATCTCATGTTGTTGACTGTAACTTTGGCCATTCCTATTCCACAGAGGTAGATGAGGCTCAGAAGGGAGCCATGAGCAATAGAAGTTTGAGAACCCCTGACATAAAGCATCAATTTAAATTATTATTGCAAACTCAGTCTGTTCCACAAACTCCAATACTTGTCTCCATTCTTGCTCACAAACTCAGTCTGTTCCACAAACTCCAATACTTGTCTCCATTCTTGCTCACAAACTCAGTCTTGATCACAAACTCAGTCTGTTCCACAAACTCCAATACTTGTCTCCATTCTTGCTCACAAACTCAGTCTGTTCCACAAACTCCAATACTTGTCTCCATTCTTGCTCACAAACTCAGTCTGTTCCACAAACTCCAATACTTGTCTCCATTCTTGCTCACAAACTCAGTCTGTTCCACAAACTCCAATACTTGTCTCCATTCTTGCTCACAAACTCAGTCTGTTCCACAAACTCCAATACTTGTCACCATTCTTGCTCACAATCTCATACGTCTGTCGCTCAGCACGAACACAAAGTTCCAATCTCTCTCAAGCGTATACAAAAGAACGTCGCCTAACCTATATACACGGTGCATTTCGGTGCATGCAATTAAATAGAGTGGGATATGTCCCATTTTGCGCACCAGAATGCAGGTTACATATACTTCCCTACACTCACGACTTGATTCTTTTTTGTCTTTGAGGATTACTTCATATGATTTTCTGATCGCTAAATGGAATCCATTGCATTCATTTTTTTTTTTTTATAAACCATGCCTCTGTATCAAATGTTCTTACCATCTGTTTGTTTATTGCTTGGTCTCGCATGCATAAAGTAGTATTATCTTCGTCATCATTATCATCAACACATTCACCATCATTGTGCTTCAGCTAGCCAAGGGGCATAGGCCTTCAGTAAATTCATGCCAAAACTTCTTGTCGTCTGCTGGCTGTTCAAGGTCACTTCACATCTTCTTTATCCCTTTCATAGTTATCTTCCTGTGTGTTTTTCTGTTTGTTACTATCGCTATTAAGCTCGAGATTCCATAAAATAGACTGTATTGTAATGCTATTAACAAGTTTCCTCAGTGTGTGTCCTATCCAGTTTTCCTCAGTGTGTGTCCTATCCAGATTTCCTCAGTGTGTGTCCTATCCATCGCCAGCGACTTATTATTCCTTGAGGATTGCTTCATTTGGTTTGTGACCGTTCGATCTACGTTCTCATCTGTTTGTGTATTGCCCATCTCTCACATCCATAAAATAATTTAGTGCCTATATAACAGCGTAGAACCTTCTTTCACACTGCTAGCTAACTGAAGTTATTCTTTCCTGCAATATTGCTCTTACTATATATATATATATATATAATATATATATATATATATATATATATATATATATATATATATATATATATATATATATATATATATATATATTTATTTATTTATTTATTTATTTATTTATTTATTTATTTATTTATTTATAGGGTGTTACAAATAATCTGTTCTCATTGGTTAAAAAAAAATGAATTTAACGTTAATTATTCACACGTTCAAATTGAGCCCCTTGTCCACTCATACAAACATTTATTCCCCATCTTAGACTTACGATGGTTGGTAATGTTGTCATCGATTTGTGAACATTTGTTTATAATTAATTTAAAATATAAATAGACATATAGTTACTCTGTGAATGTCTTCAAAATTTATCATTATACTTTTTTATTTTTTTTTTAAACATCCGGCTTGATCATGTGCTAATAGCCGATTTTCTAATCAGCAAGGGAGCTAAGTTACAATGCGACAGCAATCACTTACGCTCCGTGAGCACAGCGGAAAAAGGCGGCCCAAAATAGAAATATGGGACAAGCAACGGTTACAGCCCTTTGATCCGTATGGAACGAAAAGGATTGGATAAGATGAAGCGGCCGGTTTATTCCGCTGCTAGGATAATAATTTTATTGTGCAGACATGCGTTACTGAAAACTGTATCCGGAAAAAGGCGAAGGTAACTAACTACTCTACACAGTCCATTTTCGTGAACTAGTATTATCATTTATTTTATTTTATTCTACGTGAGGTTTATATATTTGTCGCGTTTCAAAATCTGTGATGCTCAATATCTCTGTTCCACTCATAGAAGAGCAGCGTTTCTCAACCTTTATATCCTGGAGGAACCCTTGAAATAATTTGTCAGGTCTCAGGGAACCCCTGCATAAAGAGTACTATATGTATATCTGACAGTACTTTAGCGTGATCATTAAGTTGTAAATATAATTATAATCTAATAATAATTGTCAGTGATCTTTTGAGTAGAGAATGATTTTTGTTGTTTCTGTGGATCTGTTTATTGTGGCCAACTTACTAGCATACTCCTTTTGCGTAGTTCCCCCTCCCCACAAAGGGCATCAACTCTAATGCAAGTTTAATCACGATCTCTCGCGGAACCCTTAGCGACCTCTAGGGGAACCCTAGGGTTCCGTGGAACCCCGGTTTAAAAACCCTATCGTAGAGAGATAACACTTGTGTGGTACAATTTGATCTGATAAGTTCTGACCGATATTGATCCTGCTGATTTTTAAAAAAAAATAACTATGAAATATTTTACAATAAGGTGGACATAACTTCATTACAGTAAGAGAAGTAATGAAATGCGAATATACAGGGTGATTCATAAGTCACTTTCTATTTTTAAATTGTTATTTCTTCACTCCTACCTAAGTAATGTATATGCAATGAATGTCAAAATAAGGTCTATTAACTGCCATTGTATAACATAAAATGCGATGTCACATTAACATTACAGCTCGCCATGAGACCCATTATGTTCAACATGTAATGTCACAGTGGCCATCATTTTGTGCTGTGTCTTGTAACGTTAGTTTATTGGACACTTTAGATGTAGTTTTATCTTATTTAGTTTCTGGGATTGGTTTGGTTTTAAGCACTATCTTCATTGCACAGGGGCAACTCCATCAGTGCTCTCAGCAGTGTGCACGAACTCCGTAGCACCGGCGAGAATCCCAATGTGTGTATATAGGAATCACACATTGTATAAATATTTTTGAGGTGGGTAGGTTTCTAATTTTTAAATTTACCCAGGGTAGCCGCCTTTTGGCTTACTCTTTAGAGTTTCAAAATGCCGTGGTATTTTTAACGTGCTGTGGCCATTGCTGATGGTTGTCTACATTACACTACTTCTATTTGTGTTGATCGTATAGGTTTCGTATCTCTACCTTGGCAGTAGGCTATTTGTTATATGGTGATAAGAAAAACCTCTTCCACTCAGACGATAACATTTCTCATACTAACAGTGGATGATTGATTTCACGCTGACAGCAGGAAACAAATTAACGTTGAACTTTATTTACATGAGATAGCAAAAGTTGTAAAATGATATGCCCAACCTTCCTCTCGAGGTTGGCAGACTTAAACAGCAACAATTCAGTAGGTAAAAGCTCAGTGTCACTCTATCTCATTCTTTCTTGTTCATTTATCATATTGTCTCTAGTGGTTATTGTGGTCATAGCTTGAGAACCACGGTTGTTGAAATTTTATCTGCCATCTAATTCTTCATAGGTAAACATTGTCTCTCTTATGTGCTGACTTATTTCCTACGTTTTGCTTAGAGCATCTTAAGGAAACTGACCTGACCGCCAGGGATGACGATTTACCAAGTTTATCTTCTACTCGCTAGCCTGTCAGCTTGTCTACTGAACTGCACTACTAGTAATTCTTCTTCTTCTTCTTTGATCCTTAGCTGTCGACCGTCAAAGCAGTCAGTGGCCATCACGTCTGGTGGCGTCTTGTAGGGCAACAACAAATTGATTCCACTTTGCTTGGTCGGTGGCCATCCTTCGTACAGTGCCCCAACTCTGGTTCGTTCTTTGCATCTCAGCCTTCACAGTTCTCCGCCAAGTTGTTTTTGGTCGGCCTCTCTTTCGTTTTCCTTCAGGGGTCCATAGCATAACCGTTCTTGTGATGGCATCGGGATCTCTTCTGAGGACATGACCAACCCAGCTCCAGCGTCTGCCAGCTATGACGGTGTGTATGTCCTCTTGCTTGCTCCGATTCAGCAGATCTTGGTTGGTGATGGTATTCGGCCAAAAGATTCGGAGAATTTTTCTTCGGCATGTTGTGTGAAAAGAGGACAATTTCGACATTTCCTTCTCTGTAACTCTCCAGCATTCCGCACCATAGAGAAGCACAGAAAGAACACAGCTCTGATATAATCTTAATTGTGTGCTTGTGCTGTATTGAGAGGACTTCCAGATGTTGTTTAGACTTAAAAAGGCTGTTCTTGTTTTGTTCATTCTGTTGTTGATGTCTTTGCTTGCTCCGCGGTTTGGTGTTACTATGCATCCTAGGTATGTGAAGGTGTCTGTCTGTTCCAGTTGCTGATTACTTACTGATATGTTCTCAGGGCTGCTCACATTGAGCGTCATGACCTCTGTCTTCTTTAGATTGATGTTCAAGCCCACCTGCTGGCTATACTTATTAAGTCTATCCGTTTTTCCCTGGATGTGTTGATGTGAATATGCTAGTAGTGCAATGTCATCTGCATATTCCAGATCTTCAAATGTAGAAAATGTAGTCCATCTTATTCCTCTTGGACTGCCCTCTTGGTCTGGCGCATCACCCAGTCTATGACTGTTAAAAATAGAGTGGTTGATAAGGGGCATCCCTGTCGTACTCCTGTCTTCACCTCAAAGGTTAGGTTGCTCTGCCCAACGCCACACGTAAAATTGGCATAGATGCTTTTTATGATTGACACTATGCAGCTGGGAATTCCGTAAGCCCTCAGTATTTTCCATAAACTGTCCCTATGTATACTGTCAAAAGCCTTTTCAAAATCAACGAAATTAATGTACAGCTGTCTTTGCCTTTCTGGGCACTGCTCTATAATGTTCCTGCGGGTAAATATATGATCTACACATCTTCTGTTCTTTCTAAATCCTGCTTGTTTTTTCCTCAGTTTGTGGTCTACTGCTTTTGAAATTCTCTGTATAATTATCCTGCCTAGTATTTTGCTGGGAACTGAGAGAAGAGTTATTCCTCTCCAATTATTGCAGTCTGCAAGATCTCCCTTCTTGGGCAATTTGACAATTATTCCTGTTCCACTCCGTTAGTGTTGTCCCTGTTTTCCAGACTAGTGCAAATAATGGTTCTAATAGTTCTGCTGCTAGCTCAGGGTCTGTCTTAAATAGCTCTGCATTTAAGTTATCATGGCCATGAGCTTTTCCATTCTTTAACCCTTTGATTGCTGTGATGATTTCTTCTTTTCGTGGAATGTCAGTATTAACATCTAGATCATTTTCAGCCTCAGGAACAATCAATTGTGTCTCTGGTGGTTCCTTGTTCAGAGTTTCTCTGAAATGCTCTGCCCATCTTGTTTCCTGTCCCTCTGCTGTCGTGATGAGATTTCCTTGCTTATCTCTTGCTAATGTAATATTGTTTGCACATCGTTTTCTGCTGATGGTTTTAGTTATTTTATATACTGTACTTTGTTCATTTCTCAGTGCTGCCTCTTCTGCCTGTTTTGCAAGATCGTCTAGGAAATTCCTTTTGTTGGCTCGGGTTTGGCGTTTAATCATCCCTGCCCAGCTGTACTGTTCGCTATATAGTTGCTTTAACCTGGGGGACTTCGCTTCTGTTTTCTTTCTTTTCATTTCCTTTCTCATCGTTATGGTGTTTAATGTTTCTGGTGTTATCCAGTCTTGCTTCTTCCTTTCCTGGAATCCCAAGCATGATTTGCTGCTTTCCTTATATATTGTTGAAATTGTGTTGAATTTCTGGTCTATATCATCAGTCAATATCTTTTCCTGACTTTTGGCAAATTGATATCGCTTCTTTATATCAGCCGCAAAAGCGTTTCTGGTAAGGGGGTTATTCAATTTGCTGATGTCAAACCTTTTCTGTGTAGTTACAGTTGGTCCAGCCATTCTTAGTTTCACTTTCAGTTTTGCTACTACTAAATGGTGATCACTTCCCACATCCGCACCTCTTCTTACCTTCACATCTTGTAATGCATGTCTCCATCCACCGTTAATCATAATGTGGTCTATCTGGTTTCTGTCCCGACCATTTGGTGATTCCCATGTTAATTTGTGAATTTCTTTGTGTGGGAAAAGTGATCCTCCAATGACCAGGTTGTTAATGCTACAGAAACTTATTAATTTATCCCCATTTTCGTTTGCTGTTCCGGTGCAGCATTTCCCCATTACTCTTTCATTATATGTATTGTGTGTTCCAACTTTCGCATTGAGGTCTTCCATTACTACGATAAGATCATATCTAAGTGTGTCTTCCATTTCTTTCTGCAGTTGTTGATAGAATTCATCCTTGACCTCATCATCGCTGTCATTCGTTGGTGCGTAGCATTGTATTATTGTAGTGTTGGTGAATCTTCCTCTCAATCTTATTCTTATCAGTCTGTTGTTGATGGGTTTCCATTCCAGTAATGTCCTTTCTATTTCCTTTCTGTAGAATAAATGGCTACACCTTCATTGTGCTGTCCATCCTCTCTTCCAGAGTAAAGTACTGTTTCTCCTGTTGCTGTTTTAACTTTTCCTGCCCCTGTCCATCCGCTCTCGCTTATCCCTAAAATGTGTAATCTATAGTTTCTCATTTCTGCTGTGACCTGTTTTAGTTTACCCGTCTTGTTCATTGTCCTGACATTGCAAAATCCTATTCTTGTTTCATGTTTTGCGGTCAGGACGTCCGTTTTCGTGTCAGTGGCTTCCTTTCGGCTGTCACCACTGACAGTCATACGAGCCTCAGACTCCGGATGTCCGTCCCGCAGCAAAGTTTGTTCATTTTTTGTGAAGATTATAAAAATGTAAACAAATGTCTAAAATAAATATAAAATGTAAACAAATATATAAACTAACTATTTCCTACATAATTAAACTAAATACCTAAAATGTTTATATGTTCTAACTATCTGTCTTGCTTGTTGTTCTCAGGGCTGCCTCTCGACTTACTAATATCGATTTTACTTTTATCAGACTATTGCACAATTTTCTACACACGCTGTTCTCGAGTTATCGCGAATTTGCACTATTACAATATAATTTTACTCGCGCGCGTGTGTCATGACATTTCATCAGATTGTACATGCATGTATGTGGATACACCAGTGGTTATGTGGGGTGGTGTAAAAAAAATTGTTCGATGCAGGACCTCTTGTATCTTGTTGACTTTTCTTCTATTATGCTTCTTCATCTGCTGTGTTTCTTCATCTGCTGTGCTTCTTCATCTGCTGTGTTTCTACATCTGCTCTGCTTCTTCATCTCATGTGTTCGTTGCTCAGCTGTGCTCGTTGCTCTGTTGTACTTCTTGATCTGTTGTGCTCGTTGCTCTGCTGCACTGCTTAATACTGCGTAGTGTATGGCTGGTCACAGGTACCAGATCGTATATATGTGGCCGTGGACGATAGTCTGTCTACTATACACTACTTCTATTTGTGTTGATCGTACAGGTTTCGTATCTCTACCTTAGCAGTAGGCTATTTGTTGTATGGTGATAAGAAAAACCTCTTCCACTCAGACGATAAAATTTCTCATACTAACAGTGGATGATTGATTTCACGCTGACAACAGTGTCGTGAAAAATTCTAATCCACACATATAAATTAGAAAATAAATGTAAAGCCTAACGAAGTAATTCAATAGATAGAAAGAAGAACGGTGAAAGAACAGTGCTTTTCCAATAGCGTACACCTGCGTTGTAGAGAGCCATAATGACTGAACCCGAGATCCCCTTTTTCTACTTCGTCTGCATAAATGTAACGCTTCCACGTTCGATAGTAAAAGCCTACTGCATACACTACACGCGTTTCTAAAAATAAAACTGGTACTGTATTTCTTATACGAGCTTGATAGGCACACTGCTTAATGACCTAGATATAATACTAAATTAATGTCATTATATACACTACGTTAACCTAAAAGACAGACGGGCTTAGAAGAGAGAGAGATGCACGGAGGAATGCCAATCCCACGTCGTCTCGCGATTAAAAAGTGAACGCGAAAGGCATGCAGGCCTGATTTTTTCAAATAAACAGTGATAAAAAACACTAACGATACGAGGTAAGGTTTTAAAAAACATGTTGAATGCTTATTAGGAAACATGACACAATACTGTTTTACGTCTGAAATCCTGACTTTATACTGACAGAACAGTCGAAAAGGCAGGACAGGTGGCGGTTTGAAAAATAAAAAAACAAATACACGACTATCCTAGAATAATACATATTTTGAACGAAGCCACTTAACCCCATTAAACTTATATATTCTTGTACCTTAAGACTTGCTGACAAAGAATATGTTATGTGTTACGCAAATGGTCTGGTACTGAATAAATTATAGCCAAAATACTATAGTGAGGTTGTCTGACAGCACAAGATCATATTTGCTCATAATGGCTGTTTGAACAACACTGCTTTAGGGGAAATGAGGCCAACCAGTTAGATACGATTTGATTGGCTGTAAAAATATGTAAGGCGAAACCTGATTAGTCGGACTGCAAATACTAGTTGGTTGTTAATGGCTACGGTAGGATGGGTAATATTTTTTCAAAGGCTCTTGTAAACATGGTCTCATTGGTTAGAGCGTTCGATATAGTCAAATAGAAGCGTCAGTTCAGGGCCAGTTTTGAAATTATAGTTTGTGAGAAGCAAGTGCGTGGCGAGCAAGCTTATATTTTTCTAATAAAAGCCTGGGATAAGGCAGATCAAAATTGTGCCAGAATTCATCGCCAGTCAACGTACTTGTGTATATTTCCTTGAATTGTGGTAAGACTAGACAAATTTCCTATATATCTATATATATATATATTATATGAAAATTGAATATGAATTGATAAATTGTCTCTGTAGGTGTGTGGTTCAGTAGCAAACAGAAGGCAAAGCCTAGATATTGCTCCACCATGTAAAAGCTTGCCAGAGAGGAGTATAAATGCCTAGGCATATATGGGATTGCCAATTAGTAACATGACACCTATCTTATTGTATAGAAGGAATTACAGCTGGAATTGCAGAGGCGTTGTAACCATTAGGGAGAGGAATACTGGTATATTGTCACATGAGAAGCTAGTAGTTGGCCTACAGCGCTGAACTCTGTGTTTGTAATGTCCTGTACTTCAGTGTGGAAATAGATATTATATATTAGTTCTGAAGAAGGAGGTACAACCTTCTTATTTCAGGGACTGTGGTACTGAAGTATTAGAGCAGCACCTGGTCTGAGTTTTGCTGGATCCAGAGGGCTGGCAGCAGACTCTTTGTCCAAGATATTGACCAGTGGTGTATTTCAAGATAACTGAGAAGCAAGCGAGCAGAGGAGACAGTTTTCCTGCCGCCGACTCATAAGTTAAGATCTCGTCAGCCAGAGCAGCTCACCCTTGTATAACCCTCCTTAAAATTGACTGTAATAATAAAGCAAGAGGGACAGTTAGTGTTTTACAAATAAAAGAACTGTGATCCCTTCAAGATTATTTCCACCATTAACAAACACATGAAGTCGTGATGACAAACAACAACATAGCTTCAAAAGCCAGTGTTACCTCTTAATACCAGAGCACACACTACACCCATATTGTAATAATATTCTATGTCAGGACAAAGATCCTTTGTATAATTTTTGTACATACACATTGTGTTTACATTTGATTGTGATTCCTGATTCACTCTGTAGTTGGATCAGGATATCTATTCTTGAAAGAAATTAATACATAATTTAAAAGTTAACACTTGACTTACTTAAGCTAGTCTTCTAGAGTGTTATATGTATGTGCTTGTCATAGTGTTGTAAAGTGTTGTGAATCTTAAATAAAGTGTTTATTTGTCTGTTGTTGTTGTTGTTGTGAACTTACACTTCATCAATATCATAACCCTAGACATTCAACGTAGTCATCACAATATTCCAGAATAAGTCTGATTGAGGTCTAAATGTGGTAGCAAAGTAAGGTCATCTGTAACACACCACACATATTAGATACAGATACCTTCACAGCTGATCTCAGTCAGTACACTAAGTCCCCTATAAATATTTATATAATCCCAACTTACCACATATATTGGGGTCCTGTCCGGGATTTTGAATCCTCCCCTAGCACATATATTTGGGGGTAATTCACTTCTGGAAATTATAAAAATTAAAAAGGTATTCTTGGGTGGAAAAATAAGGTTGAGCTCTCAGTGCTTGTGGTTGTCCTTAGTTAATTAGTCAGAGATAAAATTGTTTAGTTAAATATTGTATACATTTGCCTGTTAGAAAATGGCGGACCTGGCAAAATTTCGATCTGCTGCTATGCAGGCTGCTAAAGAGTTAGGAATGGACGGGCAAGTTATGATTGCTTATGTCACTACTGAATGTGACAAATTTATTGAACGTGAAGAAAGAAAATTTGAAGCAGAAAGAAAATTAGAATCTGAAAGATTAGAAAAAGAGGCTGAAAGAAAGTTAGAGGCTGAAAAGGAAATTAAGAAGTTACAATTAGAGGCTGAGGCTAAGAAGTTACAATTGGAGGCAGAAGAAAAAAAGACAGGCTGCTGAAAGGGAAGACACAAGATTGACTGCAGAAAGGGAAGCAGCAAAGGAGGATAAAAGATTACAGAGGGAGCACGAGTTACGACTAAGGGAGTTGGAATTTCAAGGCCATGCTCCTGAAAATGGTGCCAGTCCTTTTCCCTCTGATGCCACTGCTAGTCAGGGAGCCTCAACCTCAGCTATGAGTTTTCATTTAGATCATTTTGTTGAGAAAGACGATGATATCGAGAGCTATCTAAATAGATATGAACTGTTAGCTACCACGTATGGGTTAGAGAGAGAAAGGTGGAGCTTAAAGTTATCTCAAGGGCTTCGTGGTACAGCTTATGAAGTTTTTGCCAAAATGAGCAGAGATGATCAAAACAATTATGACATGTTAAAGCAGGTTCTTTTGTTAAGATATGAAAAGAATGGAGAATTTTATAGAAAAAAATTTAGGAATGCTAAACTACTGTCAGGTGAAACATATCACCAGTTCTCTGCACGGTTAGAGACATACTTGGAGAAATGGACGGCTCTGGGGAAAACCCAAGATCTTAAGGAAATGATCCTTATAGAACAACTAAGAGAGTCCATGGCTCCAGACCTGAGAAAGTTTCTCATGGAACAAGGTGCAGAGAGGCTGGGTGAGTTACTAAATGTTGCTGAAAGATATCAAGCAGCTCAAGCAGAGGTAACTGGTAATAAGAAGAGGCAGGTAGACAATTTTAAGGCACCACAAAACTTTAATGAGTTTGATCATAGAGATCAGAACAAAGGTAAGCATCAGTTTGATAGACCACGTTATGATAATAAAAATAAAACCCCACAATTCAATGAAAGGAAATATGATGACAGGAAACCCTTCAGACAGGAAGGAAAATATTGTCAAATATGCAGGATGCATAATCATAATACTAGTGAATGTGGTAGGAAAGTTCCTCCATATCACGCGGCATGCATGATAACAGTGGACAAGGGGAAGAAGAAACTGACAGAGAATCATATAAATCTTCAACATCCCCCCATCTGTGAAGAAGTGACATGTAATGATGCCAAGGTTAGGTGCCTTTACAATTCAGGTTTAGAATATGACTCAGTTGTGAGTGCAACCCTAGTGCACCCTGAACAGTATACCACAGAGAAAGTGAAGATACAAGGGGCCGTAAAGGGAATATTCACCATGACACTTCCCGTAGATGAGATAAATGTCAAGACTGGGTACGTGGAAGGAGTGATTAGAGCAGCCGTGTGTGACGACCCTAATTACCCGCTGGTGTTAGGAAGTAAATATGTGTTTCTAGGGAGCCCTATAAAACCTGTGGTAATGGCCACGCTCCAGGTCAGGTCGACCCCTAGTAGGGAGGAAATATTACCACTAAATTATTCACATAAACAGATGAGAAAGGCCCAGGCAAAGGACAAATCACTAAAACCTTGCTTTGGCAAATTGCCAACAAGCCATACACACCCTAAGAAAGGGCAATTCTATTTAAAGGAGGGACTGCTCTTCAGGAAAGCTAGAGCAGGATCCAAAGAACAGGGACAGTTGGTTTTGCCAACTCCCTACAGGGAAAAAGTGATGGCACAAGCTCATGTTGTACCTGATGGTGGACACCAGAGGAATGGAACCACACGTAAAAGGACATCTGAAAAATATTACTGGCCCCAAGTAGCTGCTGATATTGCACAATTTGTGGGGGCCTGTGCAAAATGTAGCAAGGTACAGTCCCCAACTTGGGGAAAATCATAATCAGATGCCAGCCAAGCATTCTGAAACATATGGGCCTAAAAATAACAAGGAAAATAAAAATAATAAGGTTGACATAGAGGATAGGTATCCACCTTCCCACCAACAGTTTTCACCAAAAATATTTAGATTCGCAACTCTGAGAAGGGCATCCAGAGAAAATAGAAACTCAGACCAGTCAACCCAGGCACAGTTTGAAGCCGCAGTTAGGGAACTGGCTGAAATTAATATTGAAGATAATCCGCCAGATTTGAACCCGATACAAAAGGTTAACATAAGAAAAGTGGGGAGTGGACGAGTGAGCAATTAGGAAAAACGCTCACAGCGGTTCACAATATGGCTATTAATTTAGCATGAAAAGGGCACTGGTGACATTGGTAGTCACCCGACCCTACACCGTCCAAGGGGAAGTATTGATCGGACCCTGGATGGAGATCACCCACACATATTATAGCAAAGCTAAGGGCGAATTGATTTCTGATGCAGAAACTCATTTCCCCACATATTATCTTAATTCACCAAATTGTCGGTAGGCGGAAATATAGTTGATGAATATGGCCTCCATTTGAGTGGCATATTATAAGAATATTATTAGAATGGTGTTTCCACATTCAATCAAGCCTGAGATCAGACCAATTGTTGGCTGTGAACATTTCGGAGGAGCAGAGTGTCTCCATTGTTGCCTTTTTGAATTGAGGATAGTCCGAGTGTTTATTCAGGCTGATCAGGAAATTATTGGATCCCCTACACAACTCAGATATCACCATATAGATCAACTCCTCATAACGTACAATTTGAGGAACATCTAATATTCTCGGGACATGTCGTTGAGCAGACTCAGAGAAGAGAAATGGTGAATATTGATTGCTAAGCAGCATTAAGACAAGCAGTAACCCTTGCAGCTGTTCAGTAACATAACTGAAATGGATTCCTGGATTGCAGAGGTCTGAGGCAACCTTCGTCAGTAGTGCTTACTTTGAATTGACCCACCTGCATTAATCCATGATAAAAATAAAATCAGCGAAATGTTGATGCCGATTTTCTAAGCCGCCATCCGTGTGATGAGAATCAGAATAATCACCAGGAATAATATTAAATTTCTCTATGTGTATATAGAATTAGGAACTGACATATGATGTCTGTTTTAAAGTGGGGAGAATTGTCGTGAAAAATTCTAATCCACATATATAAATTAGAATACAAATGTAAAGCCTAACGAAGTAATTCAATAGATAGAAAGAAGAATGGTGACAGACCAGTGCTTTTCCAATAGCGTACACCTACGTTGTAGAACGCCATAAGGGCTGAACCCGAGATCCCCTTTTTCTACTTCGTCTGCATAAATGTAACGCTTCCACGTTCGATAGTAAAAGCCTACTGCATAAACTACACGCGTTTCTAACAATAAAATTGGTACTGTATTTCTTATACGACCTTGATAGGCACACTGCTTAATGACCTAGATATAATTCTAGCATTAATGTCATTATACACACTACGTTAACCTAAAAGACAGACGGGCTTAGAAGAGAGAGAGAGAGATGCACGGAGGAATGCCAATCCCACGTCGTCTCGTAATTATAAAGTGAACGCGAAAGACATGAAGGCTTGATTTTTTTTCAAATAAACAGTGATAAAAAACACTAAAGATACGAGGTAAGGTTTTAAAAAACATGTTTAATGCTTATTAGGAAACCTGACCCAATACTGTTTTACGTCTGAAATCCTGACTTTATACTGACAGAACAGTCGAAAAGGCAGGACAGGTGGCGGTTTGAGAAAAAAAATACGCGACTATCCTAGAATAATACATATTTGAACGAAGCCACTTAACCCCTTTATCCTTATATATTCTTGTACCTTAAGACTTGCTGACAAAGAATATGTTATGTGTTACGCAAATGGTCTAGTATTTAATAAATTATAGCCAAAATACTATAGTGAGGTTGTCTGACAGCACAAGATCATATTTGCTCATAATGGCTGTTTGAACAACACTGCTTTAGGGGAATGAGGCCAACAAGTTAGATACGATTTGATTGGCTGTAGAAATATGTAAGGCGAAACCTGATTAGTCGGACTGCAAATACTAGTTGGTTGTTAATGGTTACGGTAGGATGGGTAAAGTTTTTTCAAAGGCTCTTGTAAACATGGTCTCATTGGTTAGAGCGTTCGATATAGTCAAATAGAAGCGTCAGTTCAGGGCCAGTTTTGAAAATGCAATTTGTAAGACGCAAGTGCGTTGAGTACAAGCTAATATTTTTCTAATAAAAGCCTGGGATAAGGCAGATCAAAATTGTGCCAGAATTCATCGCCAGTCAACGTACTTGTGTATATTTCCTTGAATTGTGGTAAGCTAGACATATTTCCTATATATATATATATATATATATATTATATGAAAATTGAATATGAATTGATAAATTGTGTCTGTATGTGTGTGGTTCAGTAGCAAACAGAAGGCAAAGCCTAGATATTGCTCCACCATGTAAAAGCTTGCCAGAGAGGAGTATAAATGCCTAGGCATATATGGGATTGCCAATTAGTAACATGACACCTATCTTATTGTATAGAAGGAATTACAGCTGGAATTGCAGAGGCGTTGTAACCATTAGGGAGAGGAATACTGGTATATTGTCACATGAGAAGCTAGTAGTTGGCCTATAGCGCTGAACTCTGTGTTTGTAATGTCCTGTACTTCAGTGTGGAAATAGATATTATATATTAGTCTGAAGAACAGGACAAAGATCCTTTGTATAATTTTTGTACATACACATTGTGTTTACATTTGATTGTGATTCCTGATTCACTCTGTAGTTGGATCAGGATATCTATTCTTGAAAGAAATTAATACATAATTTAAAAGTTAACACTTGACTTACTTAAGCTAGTCTTCTAGAGTGTTATATGTATGTGCTTGTCATAGTGTTGTAAAGTGTTGTGAATCTTAAATAAAGTGTTTATTTGTCTGTTGTTGTTGTTGTGAACTTACACTTCATCAATATCATAACCCTAGACATTCAACGTAGTCATCACAATATTCCAGAATAAGTCTGATTGAGGTCTAAATGTGGTAGCAAAGTAAGGTCACCTGTAACACACCACACATATTAGATACAGATACCTTCACAGCTGATCTCAGTCAGTACACTAAGTCCCCTATAAATATTTATATAATCCCAACTTACCACAAACAGTAAACAAATTAACGTTGAACTTTATTTACATGAGATAGCAAAAGTTTTAAAATGATATGCCCAATCTTCCTCTCGAGGTTGGCAGACTTGAACAGCAACAATTCAGTAGGTAAAATCTCAGTGTCACTCTATCTCATTCTTTCTTGTTCATTTATCATATTGTCTCTAGTGGTTATTGTGGTCATAGCTTGAGAACCACGGTTGTTGACATTTTATCTGCCATCTAATTCTTTATAGGTAAACATTGTCTCTCTTATGTGCTGACTTATTTCCTACGTTCTGCTTGGTGTATCTTAAGGAAACTGGCCTGACCGCAGGGATGACGATTTACCAAGTTTATCTTCTACTCGCTAGCCTGTCAGCTTGTCTTCTGTACTGCACTACTAGTAATAGACTCATAATATTCAACGTACCTGGTTTATTTCGAAATACGCACATTTTCTCTCACTGGAAACACTGGTATCTTGTCCTCAGAAATAACAAATCTGTCATACACAATTTGTAAGACGAAATGCGAATTAGGCGTCTGGGCGAAAGTCATTATTCTGTCACCACAGAATAAACCAAAACCATTGGCATATCGACCCGATGAAAACTCCTATTTCGCTGCCACTTCTAACACTATCACAATTCAAAGCAAACTTGCTGTTAACGCTATCGTGTCTGACTGACTTAATCTACAACATCGATTTACAATTACAACTATTTGGGAACACTCTAGAACGACTTTTACTGACAAACAACTCACCCCTTCATAACTTGTCCGTGCGTAGCTCAATTTTGCTCACTTTGCCAAACCAAACACCAAACACAGTAACATTAGAATTCTCGGCCAAGGCCAGACAAACAAATACCGCGATCAAGGGATGAAGCGTTATGCTTCCAGGTTTCGAACACGGAACCTGGTAACTTTTGCCTGTACAGGAAACCTAACTCTGTCAGTACGCTCATAAACTAGCGAACTGCCAAACCATGGCTGTAGCAGCAACAAACTTTCTCAAGAACTTTACGTTTGATTTTTAAACTTACAAGTGCGAAGTTCATACATAGATGAATGTGACAGATTGTTTTCAGGAGAGGGACATAAGGAATGGACAAGTGAAAAGATGACCCTCTAGATCAGCGGTTCCCAACCTGTGGTACGCGTACCCCTGGGGGTACGCGACAGGACGTTTTGGGGTACGCGAAAAAAATAGAGTAATGGCGGAAAAAAGATACATAAGTCAACAGTGTAAAAGACAAGTCAAAAGTTGTGAAATTAACTACTGGATTGTAAATCCCTTTGAAGAAGAATATTTCCAAGCAGCCACATTATCAATCAACGAAAAAGAGAAGTTGATTGAACTTTCGACTGATACTACTTTAATAGCTGAATTCAAAGGAAAATTCCTTATTAACTTTTGGGGAGACATCAGCAAAGATTATGAACAAGCTGACCGACAAGGCGCTTATGTTTCTGTTGCCATTTACAAATACTGAGCTGGTGAGAGGGCTTTTTTTCTTCTTATACCTTCGAATACCGTAGTAAACTGAATGCAGGTCCAGAATTGAGACTGTATCTTACATCAGTTGAACCTGATTTTTTTTAAAAACTATGTGCCTCAAATCAAGCTCAAGGATCGCACTGAACATTTGTCATGGTCACGTGACATGTGTGCTATAAAAAGTGATTTCAACTTTTGACAATAACAACGTTTTTATTATTATTATTAATAAATTAAATGTGTTAATTTTTATAGAAACTTCTAATTTTTTTTTAATGTAAAAATATATGCACTGTTTTTTCACCTTTTTATTACATTGCTTTTTAATCCCGTGGTTGGCCCCTTTATTTCTGGTTATAATCTATAAATTTTGAATAACAGCAACTATATTAATTTCAAATATTTTGCTAATATTAGGGGTACAATTTAGAGAAATGGGCTGCCAAGGGGTACGCAATTGAAAAAAGGTTGGGAACCGCTGCTCTAGATGATAACATGTCAGTCTACCAGTTCAGACACACTGCCTCTCCTCGCGTTACATAGCCCACTAGAAACCTTGGTTAAGAGAGGATTCTGGTGAAATTATATATTTCTGAACGGTAAAGTCTTTCTGAAAAAAAAAAAAAATAACAACAACAAAACTACAACGGGATTTGGAGAATAAGTGAAGTTGAGAAAGCGATGTGGTGTCCAGTCATATTTTACAATATCCCGACCCCATGATTTTTATTTTGATTACGGCTCAGCCGCCAGGGTTTTCTGTTACTATAATTTTTTTTTTTTTATAATCCCATTTAAAAGTTACAAGGAAAGTAACAGACTCTAGTAAATTGCGTAAAGAATGCCGGTAGATTGTCCCTATGTGCAAGAAATTATAAATGAAAAATTATAGTGATCTTCTGTAATGAGAATATGGCCATCATTCTGTCATTGTGAGCAGAGAGTGATTTTAGACCACGAACTAGCAGCATGATGTTGAGTCAAGCCACAGGTGTGGAGAAATTCATTCATCATTCATCTTATCATTTAAGAAAAGCTCATAACTACTTTGATTAAAGGGGAGCATTCACAAATTTCGTTTATTGACTGTATTCAAGCATTATTCTTGCTCATAGAATCAAACAGAAATCAACAAAGCTCAATGATTTTTTTTTTTAAAGTCTACGTGAAACTTTACAATCTTTCTGTCTGACCAAAATGATCAAAATCTAGTCGCATTTCTAAATTTCTTAAGGTCTCTTGAAGCATATTGCTGCCTATTCGTTTTGCCCCCCTGTTGCGCTAAACTTGTCGCAACTTATTCTGACTATATATTCTGACTATGCATTTTGACTATATTCAATTTTTTAATGCATGGGAAGTAACTCATGGAATTGTAGTCACTTTTATTTCTACAGTCGTCTAATCTTGATAGCATCGTCAGGAAGTTGTCTTATCTTGATAGCTAGGGTTGTTGATAATTTGTGTGTGAGCGATTTTAAGTCATAACCATGTATGGAGCGTTTTCCTAGAAACAGTTGGCAACTTGCGATGTCATTTCCTTTTAAGGTTCGAATCTTTAGTCGAACATCGTAGAACATTCTTTGTTTCGTAAATTAGCTGAGTTGTATTCGATTCGGGTGTTCTGCGCATGTCTTTGTTTGTGGCAGTGTTTGTATGATTTCCGCCCAGGGGAGTCTGAGCGAAAATGCTGGTAAAGCGAGACGTAGCGTTGTGCTAAGTCTTCGCTTAGATTATTCAGGAAGGATCCTCAATCATTGTTGTTCCTTCTTTTTGAGATGAATATATCTCTACGTTTTCCAAATGCCTGGAGGCATATGTGATCTATGTGAAGTATGTGATTTAATTCCTGGTTAACAGGTAACTGAAGTCTTTTTGTTTGCTGAGTAATTTTATCGTCATCTTTTGAGGTTGACTTTTGCCTAGCCTGCCTCATTATAGAGTCTATGAAAAATGACGAGTTTGCCTCAGCTCACGATCCACTTTATTGTCACGCATCGATTGATGCCTGTCAACTAAGGACCATTTGCTTGCCCCTCCTGAACTCTATTGATGATCTAGGTTTGATACCTTTGACAAGGAACATAGAGGACGATAATGTGACGCTCAAAGTCAAGCCTGTCTTGTTGAGGTCGAATATAGGAGACTAGATTTAATCTCCTATTCATATCTACTAGCTCATGGAAAGGGAAGTTTACTACCTGACTAAATGTACAGCTGATTACGATATCCTAAAAGGCATATGATTTACATTATTTGATGCTGTATGCTGTTCCTGTTGAATTGACTACGTCGATGATACAATGACTGTTGTACTATACCTGTGATGTTTCTGCATAACGATGTCCATGCATTTTGTCATTGTGGCGTACACAACATATATTGCCAAAAAAACATCACTGCTGTTAAAAGCTTTATTTTTTTTTCTTTAAAGTCTACGTCCATGTATGATACCTGTAGCAATCTGACTTATCCTGTACGCCCCCCCCCCACCACTTAAACCAGATCTAAAGAACCTGTTACTCTGTCATCATCCCTGGTTCTGAGGGTATACATACTCTGCAATGGTCTACCTTGGAAGCAGATGAAATATGCTGCCTCAACATTGTGTGGCAAATGTGACATCATCCACGGAACATTTATACGCACCCAGTTTTTTGCTTTTTTTTTTCTTTTTTACGTTACAGGCCATTTAAAATAAGCCGTCCATGGAAGTTACATTCAGTACCATGCTTGCTCTGAAATCCATTTCGTCATACTTTTGCTGCCTATTCGTTTTGCCGCCGCCCCCCCCCCCTTATTTTACGTTACATGCCGTTTAAAATATTTTAAAAGAGGCAGTCCATGGAAGTTACGTTCAGTATCATGCTAGGTCTAAAATTCATTTCGTCATACTTTTGCTGTCTATTCGTTTTGCCCACCCTTGTTATAGACCATTTAAAAGACACGTCGATGGAAGTCTCCTGAAGAAACAGGCGGACAGATTGACAGACACAAATGAAGGCAGACAAGCAGGCAGAACGGCCTGAATCTGCGACAGATTGACAGTCCACACAAATGAAGGCAGAGACAAGCCGCAGGCAAAGTAAACTTTCAACGCCGACGCCCGGGTTTGAACCATGAACACCTGGTCTGGTACAAATAAATTAATATGGCTCCCAATATGTCTGTAGATAAGTGGAAAGACTCAAGAGAGAAAGAACTTGATCAAAGTTTTGAAAAGGCAATCTAAGAGAGAAAACCCACTTTATAGTGATTCACACTTCCATAACGAGTTATTTTCCTGGTCGAGTCCGAGAAGAATCGATATACTCAATCTCAGTCATTTTGAAAGAGATGTTTAGACAATGTGTTTCACATTCTTATTATCAAACAAATATTTCAACCATTATTTCTCTGTCGTTCTTTAGTTATGAATATATCGTACTTAAAATATTAACCTTCGGCAAAACGTTTCTATTCTGATACCGGTTATATTCAAAAGAATTATTTTCCCTATGACATATATACAGTTGTATGAAAAAAAACGCTGTTAATTACTCAAAAATGAACTCCTAATTCATGTACCACTAGTGACTTGCTTCCAGTTTTTCAAGTCTTACGACATACATTAAGTATATCAATAAAATATTGTTTATCGTATCACTTTATTTAAAAACAAGGTATGTGCGAGTTAGAAGATTATAGATTGCGAGGCTTCTTTAGATGTTGTAAAGGGGTACTAGGCTTCTTAAGATGTTGCAACAGGGTGCGAGGCTTCTTAAGATGTTGTAAAAGGGTACGAGGCTTCTTAAGATTGTGTAAAGGGGTGCAAGGCTTCTTAAGATGTAAAGAGGTACAGGGCTTTTTAAGATGTAAAGAGGTGCCAGGCTTCTTAAGATGTTGTAAAAGGGTACGAGGTTTCTTAAGTTGTTGTAAAGGAGAGCGAGGCTTCTTAGATGTTGCAAAAGAGTACGAGGCTTCTTAAGATGCTGTAAAGGGGCACGAGGCTTCTTAAGATGTTGCAAAGAGGTGCACGGCTTTATAAGATGTTGCAAAGAGGTGCAAGGCTTCTTAAGATGTAAAGAGGTGCGAGGTTTCGTAAGATGTTGTAAAAGGGTATGAGGCTTCTTAAGATGTTGTAAAGGGATGCGAGGTTTCTTAAGATGTTGCAAAAGGGGGGGGGGGAGGCTTCTTAAGATATTGTAAAGGGGTGCAGGACCTCCAAATGGTTAAGACGCACAGACATAGCGATCGTCCCTGGAATTATTCCATTGAATACTTTCAGGAATTGTTGCAATCTTACAGGAATTGCTACTTACTCACTTCATATCAACACACATCAACTCTTATCATCTCTTGTGTCCACTCATTTTCATCACGTCCCATTACTCTCATGTTTTGCTGGTGTCAGTCTAAATCCTGAATAGCTCTCCGATTCCTGCTGACTCAGCATAACCGTTTTTTGCTTGCATCTATTGCGGTAACATAGACAAAGAACAACAATAAATGGCGTTCTTGATTTAAAAAATTGACGTTTCTCCTTACTTGAGGTCCTGCTGTTATCTGTTACGGTAACATAGACACAGAACGATACATTCTACTGTTATTAGTTATGGCACCACAGACACGGACAATTGGTCTTGCTGTTATCTGTTACGGTAACATGGACACAGACAATAGGTCTTGCTGTTATCTGTTACGGTAACATGGACACAGACAATAGGTCTTGCTGTTATCTGTTACGGTAACATGGACACAGAACGAGAGGTCTGGCTGTTATCTGTTACGGTAACATGGACACAAAACGAGAGATCCTGCTGTTATCTGTTACGGTAACAAGGACATAGAACAACAAATTATACTGTTATTTGTTATGGCAACATAGACATAGATAACAGATCCTGCTGTTATCTGTTCCGGTAACGCAGAGCAAGAGGTCTTGCTGTTACCTGTTACGTAACACGTACGCAGAACGAGAGGTCTTGTTGTTACCTGTTACGGTAATAGAGCGAGAGGTCTTGCTGTTACCTGTTACGTAACACGTACGCAGAACGAGAGGTCTTGTTGTTACCTGTTACGGTAATAGAGCGAGAGGTCTTGCTAATATCTGTTACGGAAACACAGAACAATGGATCCTGCTGTCATCTGTTACAGTAACACAGACACAGAACAATGGATCCTGCTGTCAGCTGTTACAGTAACACAGACACAGAACAATGTATCCTGCTGTCATCTGTTACAGTAACACAAACACAGAACAATGAATCCTGCTGTCATCTGTTACAGTAACACAGACACAGAACAATGGATCCTGCTATCATTTGTTACAGTAACACAGACACAGAACAATGGATCTTGCTGTCATCTGTTACAGTAACACAAACACAGAACAATGAATCTTGCTGTCATCTGTTACAGTAACACAGACACAGAACAATGTATCCTGCTGTCATCTGTTACAGTAACACAGACACAGAACAATGTATCCTGCTGTCATCTGTTTCAGTAACACAGACACAGAACAATGGATCCTGCTGTCATCTGTTACAGTAACACAGACACAGAACAGCAATTTCATCGTCATCACTATCCTGTTACGCCGCAAAAGAACCACGAGGCGACATCTACAGTTAACCCCGCAGGAAGCTTGCAGCACATAAGGTACATTATCTTGCAGTGGTGGTTTCTGTTGCATATTTTCATAATGAGCTCGATTCACAACCCCACATTAATAACAGACGTACTTAATAACAAATAAAAATATTAAGTTTCTACTTACTTGATTGCTACTTACCGTAGTAAACATTGTAGGAGACGTTTGCAGCAAGCTATTTTCTGAACCTGCTTCGAGGTGAAGCCTCGATGAATGTACACACAACTGAAAGGCGTAGCCATTATTGCCCAGTGGGTGTGGCGTGTGGTTAGCTGCATCTTTCCGAAGAATGGGTGAATTCTGCAATGAATGCGAAAAGGAAGAAACGTTGGTAAATCTATCTGTTAAATTACGCAGGTGACGCCTGTCGCTGGAATAAGGCGAGTTTTGTTTATTTCGCAGGATGGGAGAATATACAAATCTCGGATAAGGTGAACGACGTTCAGTTGTCTTGTCTCTTGGCTGAGGTGTCTTGCACAACCTTACAGGTATTTCCACTTGCTTTTGTGCAGTTCTGTAACCCTGACCCAATGCAGGGGCAGAACATCGCCTGGGTTTACCACGACTTGACCTTCGTCTAGACCTACGAATCGTGGATTTCCTTGAAAGCATTGTTTCGTTGATTCGTTTTAAAATATGTTTTTAAAATGCAAATATAACATTAAAATCCTTACTGTTTTCACTTCTAGGAATGGAATACAAATCAATGTTCAACGATGAATTTCATTTATGCAATTTTGTGTTATTATTGTTTTACGAGTCAGTGTTTTCACACATACCAGTTGTTCAAGCAGAATCAATCCAATCTTTGAATGACGCACAAAATAAAATAAATGAATAATACACACATAAAGGTATGTTTCAGGCACTTGTGAGAAATATATAAAGCACAACTTTGAATTTCGAAGTGTGTTTATTAATAACCACACTATTTGAAATAAATAATACACACATAAAGGTGTGTTTCGAGGCACTCGTGAGAAGTAGATAACTAGACACTAGAAAAACAACAGAAGTGAGAGGCTTACTATTTGAAACTGTGACAGTAAAAACGTATCCTGTCTTCTAGGTTTAGCGACGTTATCCGAGCTAATGATTATTTTTTTTATAGTTACTTCTTTTTTTCCGGATGCCCTAGAAAACAGTGGTCACCTTTACATTTGAAATAAAAAAATACTGTTGAGGGTGGTGTTAAAGATTATAATGTATTTTACATGTTGACCACACTTAGTTTTGTTAGCAGTTTAATCTACGCGGTAACAATTCTATCTGGGGCCAACATGATGTATTTTGCACCATTTTTAATTATAAATGAACGCGATATAAGGTTTACGTCACTAGGTGATGATGACGTAATAGGTTCTGCACTAATGTATGCAGACCGTTAGTTCGAGGCCTTTCGTTGTAAGAATCCGTCAGAGTAAGACGTTGATGCTATCGCTCCCAAGTTATTTGAAGTTTAACAGTTCTCCTACGTGGCTTAAGGAATTGCGAAGGTCGCCACTGATATTCAAGAAGATGCCGAACTTAAGTATTCAAGTTCGATGATTTTTATGCAGAGGAATCTTTATGGGAGCAATCAATAATAATTATCTCCATATTCTGGTTTTCAATACTTGGGTGTTAACCGTTATCGGCACCTCTAGTAAATAGGCCAGATATGAGACGATGTATCAAGGACTGTAGGAGATTCAATATATGTATGTAATTCCACTTTGCCATGAACATTTTGTTATGCTACGTCTAAATAAACATGCTGTTATCTGTGGACCCATTCCACAAGTCGTTGGAGGTCGCTTTATGATTTGATAGTTCTTGTACAAACCCATGACATTCCACAAGATCTCATCAGCACGACTTTCAACATAGATTTCAGTTATGAACCAAGAATCTTGATCAACCACACATTCTATAATAACAAAACCCATTCGTAACAGAGGATTTCATGGTGTTCCAGTGATGGGGATTTCGATGTCAAGAACATTTGTTATCGGTTGAATTATGAAAAGTGAAAGGACAATGACGGAAGAAAAAAAATTTCAAGACCTCATACGAATTTTTTCACCGTTTGGCCCAATGTGCATAATTGGAGGTGGAATGCGCATGTCAGCCAGTTGGCGATGCAAACGTCAAAACATTATCAACATGTCAGCTGCCCAGGTTATTTCTGAAACCCATTACCAGATGTCGGCTTGCAAGTCTGCCGTGACCTTCTGCTAATCTACGGGACTTCTATTTGCTATGCCTGAAGGGTCAGCAAGTTTCAAGCCACCTGTCTGCCTCCTAGCAAAGCCTTCCATGGTGTATACTGACGTCGGCGAGGGTTGTTCAGCTGTTTAAGCTAAGTAACCTGTCTGTGCATAAATTTTTTTACCAAGTTACTGTTGACAGACCCTATCGTAATTTCTGCCTTTTTATGTCTTTTATGTGCATATTTATGTCTGTTGTTTTCTCTTCGTGGGCGGTTGGTGGGAACTTTGAATCTGCAATATCTCTGAGGACGATCGTAGATTCAAAGTCGTTATGTAGGGCCATTTTGAACATTTTCATTTGAGCAGAAAGTCCGACTCGAGTAAACTCGTCGAATATTCTGTCTGCTACTGGATTTGTTCAATAATATATGTTTAGCTGTAACGTTTTGTTTATCGATATTGTATTTGCATTGGATTCAGTTTCATTTTTCTTAGTTGTGTCATCGTTTGTTAACAATTTGTAGGTCTAACCTTGCTATCGTTTAGTTTCTTTCAAATCAGCTGTCTGTATTGGGTCCTGTCTGTGTCTGTTTTTAGATTTTTTTTTTGGCGGTAGATTGACCTAATTTTCTGTTTTCGTCTTGTTTCACTAGTAGAATTTTGTTTGGTTATTACAAACGTTTTTCTCGTGTGTCATTTGATCTTGTGGTGTGATATTGTTCTGTATAGTTCTTTGCTTTACTTTTCCTATTTCTTTTTCGTTCATGACATTATATTATATTGCTTGCATAGTGATTTGTGCAAATATTGTAAGATAGCCATAATTATTGCTTGTAGTGCGTTATTAGGCCACTAGCCACTATTGTTTCGACTGAGTAAGGCACAGCATTGATAATAATAGCCACAATTTTAGTGCTTACAAGGAATTGTAAAGCAACTTGCCATTTATCTAATTGACTGAGTCAGTCACGGTATTAATTAACATGGCTACCCTGAAATCTTGTATAAGGATTGGAAAAGAATTTGGTTATAAAGGGGAAGCTTTGAAGGAATTTGCCGTGGCTGAATTAGCTAAAGCAAAACAAGAATTAGTAGAACAAGAAGCTAAAGAAGAGAAGAGGAAAGCTGAAATGAGTCGTGAATTAGAGGAACAGGAAGCTAAAGAGGAGCAAAAAGCTGAAAAAAGGCTTGTTGCAGAAAAGGAAAAAATGCAACATGATAAGGAGATGGTGTAGCGAAATGGTTTTGTTTAGAGGGAGAAAGTGTAAGTATGACAGACTTGATGGAAGAATAAAAGGTAATCTCTAGAGGAAACTCTTCCAGACTGCAAGTTGAATGCACAGTCTCTCCTCGGGAATTAGTCCACTCAAAAAAACTTTCTAAGAGAATTCTGGTGAAACTAAACAGGATATTCTCTAGGCGATAAATTCTTTATCCGATATCCTACAAAGGACTATGTAAGTATAGTACAAATATAAGAATAATATTTTTGGTGCCCATCAACATTAAAAAATCCCGAAACCCAATAGTGTTATTTTATTTTGGCTCTGCCCCAGTGTTAGATTTATGTTACTAAAACTATACAACCCAATAAATAATACCAAAAGAAAAAACAACAGACTCGTTATGTAAACTATTACAAAAAATGCAAATAGAATCACACAATAAAAGTCAAAATACACTATTATGTTCCCTATTCTATAATGTTCTGAACCCATGTCAGAATTAATTTGTCTCATTGACAAAGGGAATATCTTAGTGGTTCTGCGGCATGTTCAATACTCATCTCAAATGCTGAATTTAGGTAGTCTTTGTTGCCAGGGGGTTCAATATGCCCCAGCACTCCAGGTCCCGCAAGTTCTTTTTAGGTGTCAGAGGATGGCAAAGTTGCTTCTTCTCCGTCTTGGACACAGGGCTCATCACCAACTGGGATGGAGTATGGTCTGCCATTTGGAGACCACTAAGCATATGCTTTAGTCTTCTGGTATGACAACCTGATAGGATCGCTCAGCTAAGATGCATTGCTGGTTAAAATGATCGGGGCCCCTCTGTATTTTCTTTGAGAGCAACCATTAGTCCCGGTCAGTCAGCCGGAGCGAGAGAATGGGCGGCCTTATGTAGGCTGGTTTTAAATTCATAGCGGTTCCTGCCCAGTCTAGGCTGCCGCTTTGGGTGAAATCCTGCGCTTACGAGAAATCGCGCCTTAAATTCCGGTTCTGTTTGGTGGTTTATGTTGGCATTACGTGAGGGTTGGGGTGCCTGACCTATTTTTTGACATTACGTTCCTCCTCCTCCCCCCCCCCCCCCAACCACCCACCTGGCCTGGTCCGTGGCAGTTTGATACCAGGTACGGGTTCTCCATTTTGCCGTTGCTGAGGTCAAAGGTCAAAATACAATATACAACTATCCCCTGCCTATCCCTGTTGGCTTAACTGACAATTATTTCAGGGCGCGGAAGTATCCCCACTAAGCATCATCTCTCCCCTAAAAGGTCTACACAGTGGTACCCCTGGTAACCTCGATTAACCAGACAAAAAAAGGAATTTATTTTCGCACACGATAGCAAAAATGGGAGAATCTCCTGATGTGTATTTAACGCGTGGTAGATTCTAGAGGATTTAGAGAGAAGCAATGTTTTGGTATGAAAACAGAGTGACAGAGAGAAAAGAACGCGAATACACTTCGTGACATAGGCCCCCTTTTAAAAGTTATGCCTACGGCTAACTTAAGTTGAGCCGACTATTCTCTTCTGTCTGCTAATACCTTCCTGTTTCATATCTCTTGTTAATTCCATCTCAGTGTTTCCTCTTTCCCCTCTGTCGAACGGTATGCCCGTAATCCACACATCTCTATCCGTTTCCTCATTGTCAAGACGTTGAGGTATGTTAAGCAATCCTGCTCGTATGATCTTCCCTCTCTTATGTTCCTCCTTGTGGACCCTACATTGTAGCTTGCCTCCTGGCAAAGAGCTTGCATTAAAGTCTACACTCTGCTTACAATGCGGTCTATAGCAAATAGTTTTGCATGATGAGGTTGCCAACCTCATACACAACCTTATTTTAGTCATATTACTTGACCTGCCTAAGGACACATACCTATCTCCCCAGGTATGACAGCGTGTATGTCCTTCTATCCCTGTTTCTCCAGTGACAGAGAAAGATAAGTCTACCATTTGTTCCTGCCCACCAGGTACCAAAGAAATTTGGACCCGCTTCACTTTCTGATCCCAGAGAGTGGGTGAGGTTATTGGAACTGACTGAAGACTAAGTGCTTGAGGGTCATGTTCCTCTTTAGCCGTTTCTCCCGTGTGAAAGGAAGATATTCCTGAAACATATTTCATCCCACCAGGTACCAAGGAAATTTGGACCCGCTTCACTTTCTGATCCCAGAGAGTGGGTGAGACTATCAAAACTTGTTCAGAATTAAGTGCACTGGGGTGGTCAACCCCTTTGCACTCTTCCAACTTTTCAGTGAAAATATTGGAAGATGAGTTAGGCATTGGAGTCTCCATAGCCTGTTCAGTCACGCCATCTCTGGATCGTGCTGAGTCTCCTAAGATGATATATTTCCCTCCTTGAGGTATGGGGTAAATTCGTTCATCCAATATTGCGGCCTTTACTTTGCCGTTTACAAAGTTCGACCTAACTTCTACATAAGCTAAAGGCAAAATCATCCTTCTGTTGTTTATCATGGGTGCTGTTACCTCAACATCCTCTTCGGTGACTTGATCAGGGTCGACGACAGAGGCTGAAACAAGGGCATCACACCCAAGACCTTGATAATACACACAGGTGATTTCTTCTCCATTTACTGTGGCAGTCTCCACATTTTGAGAATCCCTGTATCCACTCCGGGCCTTCGTCAAGTTCCCATCCATGGTAGGGACCTTAGCTTTGTATGAAGCATGTGGGATTGGGTCTTGGCGCCTACAGTCTAACTGATGTAGGGTGGCCGACAGGTGATGTTCAAGAACATCCCTTCCCTTCCCATAGGTTTGCGTACTGCTTTTCCGTTGAGTGATCCTATTTGGTTGAGCGATCCTATTTACTTGAGCGATCCTATTTACTTGAGCGATCCTATTTACCAGGTTGTTGGTGCGGTTGTTTTCAGTATGCCTGTTGTGAGTTTTTGCTGAGGATGAGGAAGGTCTCTTCAGATTATCAGCAGCGATGTGCTTAATCTTGTTTTCAGAATAGTCTAGATGTCTCTGTTTAGATATCCTAGCCTCTGCTCTGTCTGAGCCTGAATTCTGAGACATAGACTTGGCTTCATGTGGTGCAGTTATATTTACCGCTGAGGGTGGTGATGCAACTGGCAAAGGAGTGGCATGATGAGTATTCCTAGATTCAAGTTTATCCCTGGATTCCATTTTTGTAGGTTGAAACTGAGTTTCCATTTCTTGCAGTTCTTCCTTACACTGGAGGGATTTTTCTTGTTTTTGTCTCTCATGTTCCACATTCTCTTCCTTGCATTTTGCTCTCCATTCGTTCTGTTGCCCCATTATGCTCATGAAACATTCTACCTGTTCCGAGACATAATTTTCCAGCAAACTTCCAGAGAAGCCACATAATTTGCCAATCTCATAAGATTGCGCTGTCCATTCCTCCAGTACTTCTATCTCATCCATTTTAACAGCAGTGGTTTTGCTGAGCGAGTATGAGATCTCTAACTGACTATCAAATACAGGCCTAAATACTTTCTATAGCTGTAACTATACTAAAGTATTTTAACAACCTATGTTATTTCAAACCAGCATTACATAAAACATAACTTAAATATTAGTTAACAACATGTAACTAATAACCAGCAGTACCACCAAGAATAGTTTTCATAACATAACTTAAAATCTGTTTTTCTTGTAAAAATTTATGTGTAATTTAGTCTAGGGTAATTTATATGTCCCCTCTTTAATCTAATCCTAGACTTGGACACCAATAAGTGACAAGTACCTACAGCAGTAGTGGTCTAGGAAAGATAAGAGTTTTCATATCTCAGACAAGTGTCTAAATATGAAAAAAGTAGATCCCGGACACGAGCTTCCCAGTGTAGCGAAATGGTTTTGTTTAGAGGGAGAAAGTGTAAGTATGACAGACTTGATGGAAGAATAAAAGATAATCTCTAGAGGAAACTCTTCCAGACTGCAAGTTGAATGCACAGTCTCTCCTCGGGAATTAGTCCACTCAAAAAAACTTTCTAAGAGAATTCTGGTGAAACTAAACAGGATATTCTCTAGGCGATAAATTCTTTATCCGATATCCTACAAAGGACTATGTATAGTACATATAGATGAATAAGAGATTTGGTGCTAAGCCACATTAAAAATATACCGACCCAATAGTGTTATTTAATTTTGGCTCTGCCCCCAGGGTGTAGATTTATGTTACTAAAACTATACAACCCAATTAAATATTACAAAGAAAATAACAACAGACTCGGTTATGTAAAGTTTACAAAAATGAAAATAGAATCTCACAATATATTCAAATATACAACTATATGTTCCCTAATCTATGAATGGTTCTGAACCATGTCAGAATTAATTTGTCATCATTGGACAAAGGGAATATTCTTTAGTGGTTCTGCTGGCATATTCAGATACTCATCTCAAATGCTGAATTTAGGTAGTCTTGTTGCCAGGGGTTCAATATGTCCCAGCACTCCAGGTCCCGCAAGTTCTTTTTAGGGTTTCAGAGGATGGCAAGTTGCTTCTTCCCCGTCTTGACACAGGACTCATCACCAACTGGGATGGAGTATGTCTGCCCTTGAGAACACTGCATATGCTTTAGTCTTCTGGTATGACAACCTGATAGGATCGCTCAGCTAAGATCCATTGCTGGTTAAAATGATCGGGCCCCTCTGTATTTCCTTTGAGCAACCATTTGTCCCGGTCAGTCTGCCGGCTAGCGAGAGAATGGCACCTAAGTTGGCTGGGTTTTAAATTCAAGCCGGTCTGCCAGTCTAGGCTGCCGCTTTGTGAATCCTGCGCTTCGAGAATCGCGCTTAAATTCCGGTTCTGTTTGGTGGTTAATTTGCATACGTGAGGGTTGGGGTGCCTGACCTATTTTTGACATTACGTTCCATCCCCCCCCCCCCCAACACACACACAAACTGGCCGGTCCGTGGCATTTTGATACCAGGCGGTTCTCCATTTTGGTTGCTGAGGTCAAAGGTCAAAAGACAATATACAGCTGCCTATCCCGTTGGCTTAACTGTAATTATTCAGGGCGCGGAAGTTCACAGCGGTAAAAGGTCACAGTGGTTTGCTGGTAACCTCGATTAAAGAAAAAGGAATTTATTTTCCGAAGCAAATGGGAGATCTCCTGATGTGTATTTACGCGTGGTAGATTCTAGAGAATTTAGAGAGAAGGAATGTTTTGGTATGAGAAAAGATTGACAGAGAGAAAAGAAGGCGAATACACTTCGTGACAGATGGAAGAGAAGAAAGCCTCTACATTAGGACACGAAAAGGAGTTGATGCTTCTTCGTTTAGAGGAATTAAAATTAAGAGTTCAAACTGGAAATAATAGTAATAATGGTGATTCAAATACTGCTACTTCTGCAGTTAACAATAAGGGTAATGATAAATTTAAATTACCAATATTTAACTCTTTCAGTCCCAAGCAAAAAAGTGGGTTTGGCCCAAGCAAAAATGGCCACCCCAGTGCGTTTTTATTGTTGTTGTTTGGAAATAATTTTTTAAAATGTTCATATGCATAAATAACTGTGTGGTTGTATATGAAACTGAAGGTAATTGGATGTACTTTACTCTTGTGCTACAAGTATAAAAGCTTTCATTGAAAAATGATTAGTTATTCAAGGTAAAATGGAGGATATGCGCTTAAAAAAATCGCTTTAAAAATCTAAAATAAATATCTCAAAACAGAAACATGTTCACTCTTAAACACGTGCGGTATTTAAAAGAATGTACTTGCAGTCGGAAATGACTTTGTGGGTATTTATAATTAGAAACAGTCTCAAACAGAGGCACATATACTAAAGGCTTTTAAATGTCGATTGGGCCAAGCGCGTCTAACCCCTGAGCCTTTATAAAGTTAATTGGGACTTAAAGAGTTAACCCAGCTTTTGATGACGTGTCATACTTCCTTTCACGCTATGAAAGTGTATGTGTAGCACATAAACTATACAAGTCATTATGGGTTGCTAAACTTATGGAATTTTTAGTTGGAGAAGCTATGACTTCCATAAACACAATGGATGAGTCAGTTAAAAACGACTATGATGCTGCTAGAGCAGTACTATTAAAACGTTTCCAACTTGATGAAGAAGGATATCGGGTGAGATTTAAGACAATGATTCCTGAAACTGGGAAGGACTTCTCAGAATTTGTCTCTGCAATACGACTTATTTTTAATAGATGGGTTCAACTCTCAGGAATTGAGAAGTCATATGATAAACTTATTGATCTATTGCCGAGGGATAAGGTGTTATCCTCGGTAAGCAGGCCATTTTGGTCTTTCTTGCAGAAACGCAAGCCATCAAATCTATCGTCTATGGAAGAAATTGCAAAACAATACTGCACCGCACATCCGGTGCATGTATTAGTAACAGCCAAATAAAAG
The DNA here is from genome assembly GCA_024509875.1 of Oreohelix idahoensis. Lineage (NCBI taxonomy): Eukaryota > Metazoa > Mollusca > Gastropoda > Stylommatophora > Oreohelicidae > Oreohelix > Oreohelix idahoensis. The sequence continues at coordinate 62,381 of JAMPIV010013813.1, forward strand.
ATCCTCTCCCGGTTGCTTCAGCTACAACTTGGAACAATAATGTTAGAGTCAGATCTCAGAGCCTAGACAGGAATTTCATGCCTAGGAGATATAATGAAAACAATTATACTAGAAATGGTAACTTTAACAAGAATGATAACTTTAATAGAGGTCGACAACAATTTCGGAACCAGTCACCTCAATACAGAAATAACAACAATTTCCAACAAAGTTCCAATTGGAGAAAACCAAATAATTTTTTTTCCTCAACATAATAATTGGAGTAATAATAATCAACACTACCGAAATAGGAATAATAGTCAAAACGGTAGAAATCAGGGTAATTCTGTTGATCGTCAGAGGCAATGATCTTGTTCACGTGGCCCAATGAGGTCAGAGAATAATGCAGGGGCGGCACTTACTGGTAGTGCACTTGTAGGTAATCAGGAATTGAATAGCCAGGTTCACTCAACTGCATGTTGCTCATTTGATTTTGATGTTGCTTCTCGTTGCCAGGAATGTCTAACTTTATTTCAGAAAGACAGTACTACAGTTCTGAAGTGCGGACATCCCCTTCCTGCGGTTAGTCTGTCAGCCCATGACGGCACCGGTATTCTAGTATTCCACAGAGGATTTGTGAATGGTTTCCAAGTATCTGTACTCAGGGATTCAGTCAACGACAGTTGGAAATAGACAGTCGCTTGTACATCCTTCTTGTTCTACGGGAAATTGTGTAAAATGTATTACTTTCGGGGGAACAATTGAATTTTACCCCACAGCTATTGTTGATATTCATACCCCATTTTTTTCAGGAAAAGTCAAAGTATGCTTATTAATTAACCCAGTCGCTGATTTAACGGTTGGTCGCATCCATGGGAGCAAGGACTGCTCAATAGAGGAAATTGAAGAGTTGGAGAAAAATAATTTGTTGACTGTCAATGCAGTTACTACACGTGCCCAGGCTCAGGCATTGGAAACTGATAACAGTTCAGAGCTAGACACAACAACTCAGGATGACACTGAAATACATTCAGTTATAGACAGAGTGTCTTTTGCCAAACTCCAAAGACAGGATAACTCATTAAAAATGTTTTTTGCTCTGGTCAAAAATGATGATGATGTTGACTTAAATAAAAGTCGTAAACATTGGTTTACTGTTAAAAATGAAATATTAGTGAGAAACTTTGTTGATAACTCTAATATAAAACACCAAGTTAAAAAACTTCGCCCATACGTATTACGACATGCACATGACTCACATTGTGCGGGTCACATGGGATACACTCGAACACGTTCCAGAGTGCTATCTTCTTTCTTTTGGCCAGGTGTTTCCAGGGACGTATCATTATACGTACGTTAATGCATTACCTGCCAAGAAGTTAAATCTCAAGGAGCTTTCCATGTAGCTCCGATTCAGGCATGTGATATATCTATTCGACCTGTTGATAAGATGGCCGTTGACATTATCGGTCCTGTATGTTACATCTGCTAGAGGTCACAAGTATGTCCTCACGTGCACTGATTTGTGCACTCGATGGCCAGAGGCCATTCCTCTTAAACATATCACTACCTCGGAGGTAGCTGATGCACTTTTGCTGCTCTTCTCAAGATTAGGTTTTTCTCGTAAACTTCTGTCTGATCATAGTTCACAATTTGTCTTTGAAACCATGACATCAGTCATGAAGACACTTAAGATAGATAGATCCTTAAGTAGTATTTATCACCCAATGAGCAATGGTTCTGTGGAGAGGCTCAACAGAACACTCAAGCAATTGTTACATAACGTAACTGACAAATATCCTCAGGATTGGGACAGGGTCTTGCCGGCTGTACTTTTCGCTTATCGAGAAGTGCCGCACGAGCAGACCGGATTTTCCCCCTTTGAGCTTCTGCTTGGAGCTCCACCTCGAGGTCCGATGGGTTTGATCAAGGATCTCCTTACTGACTCTGAGATGACTCAGGACACTCAGTCATCTTACGAGTACGTGATTAATCTTCGTCGAAAGATTGTCGACGCATGTCAGTTGGCTACAGCTTCGTCAGAGGCTGCCAAACATAAATCACGTCTCTTTCTAAATAAGAATAGACGTTTACGTCAACTTTTTCCGTGTGATGAAGCTTTTGTATTGCTTCCTCGGGAGGATAATAGATTGCTTATTGCTTGGAATTGTAGCGAATTCAGTGAGATAATCGCTAAATTCAGTAGGTTTTTAACCCTATAATAATAAATACACCCGACCGTAAGTGTCTGCTTAAAGTCGTCTCTACGCCAGTAGAGCACTGCCTTTGGTGCAGTGGAAATGCTTATAAAATGAAAGCCGTAAAAGCCTATACTATTTCCTAGTTTACTCCTTGAGACTTTATTTTTTACATAGTGTCCGATCTGCTGCACGAAACTGAGGCAAGACTTATAATTAACGATCTGCCAGAACTGTGACCCAAACAGCTGTCTGAATTAACGTAATATTTTAACTTTAACGCCACTAATTAGTAGTAACTCGGACATTTTCCAGTAGTGTAAGAACGAAACGGCGGTATAATTAACGCCAATACTACCAACCGCCTGGCAAAATCCCTCTTCGCTCTGCACGCGGGACTAATACTATAACCTCTCTGTTGGACAAGCCAAAACACATAAACACACAGACAGTGTTCCATTTTCGCCGACTAGTGTATTTCTGACGTAACACAACTAGTTGGTTTATTTGAATGGGAAAAAATGAGAGAGGGAGGGGAAAAGATGGCCGACTTTTGGAAAAGTTGAAATTGACGATTAACAGTGACAAAACTGAAAATCGAAACGACAAATATTAAAGCCATAAAAATCATATATAAAGATAGCTTAGGATCCCCTGAGCAATAATATGTTGTAAAATATATGGTAGTCTAATTATTAGCCAAGATATTGAAATATGTCTACGAACACTAAGACGGACAGACTGGTGGTCTTGCTCATTTATCCATACGTTAGTGGGGGACGCTAGTTTAAAGTGAGGCATTAGATTGATTCAAATCCGATTGGGTGGTAGAAGAGTATTGGAAGGAGGGTATTGGTTAGAAAAAAAAGCTAAATATATTTGAAGACTCACTCCTAGAAGTTTGGAGTTTGGCTTTTGTTTTTTAAATTTTGAATTAAAAAAGCCAGACCCTCGCTAATTGGGCCGGTCTGATAATATTGGCAAAAGCAAGCAAAGGCTTGTCGCCAGTTGATGCAGACGTTTTTGAAAGCAAGCTGCGTTGAGAACAGCAGTGCCTAGAGTGAAATAATAGTTCTTGGCAGTCTGGACCGGGGGCAAAGCTAAACTTACCTTAATGCTAATGCCAGTCAACGTATGTTTGTGATATTTCTTTGAATTGTGGTAAGAATGACTTTATTAACCTTATTATTATAACCAAATTTGGTGTATGAGATACTGCTTGTTTGGGAAGGCGTTACGACTAAGTACAGGGTCCCCAGCAGACTTATGCAGGGCCTGTGGTGTTGCACACAAGCAGTAAAAAATTGACATGAGTTGTATAACTTAAAATGATTTCCACAGTTACCAGTGGGAAGGCTAACCCACAATATTCTATGGGAGAGAATCATTGTTGCAGTGTCAGAGGCGTTGTAGCCATTAGGGAAAAGAACAGGAGCACTGGTATGAGTTGTTATCTCAGAAGAAAATGGTTGACATGGGGTGGTCAGAGAGATCTGACCCTTTTCTTTTATTGAATTATGCCATGTATTGATTGTGGAAAAATATTGAAGATATGTTGTAGAGAATCATAACCTTGTTTCAGGGTTTTTTGTTCTGGTGCTACTGTGGTACCAGGACCCTGGTGATTTTACGAGAGAGAGGGAGAGAAATGAAACTTTTCTGGACCAAGCGGTCTACTATAATATTCTAAACCAGGGACTGTGTTAGTCTGGTCATTCTAGTGAACGAAAGGAAATTGTCAGCATCATATCTACCATCAACCTACAGTTAAGTGCCTATGTGTCGGCACTTCAACGGTCATCCACGGACTTTCTTAACATAGACATAAAATCTTTGATTATTAAATAATTTTTCCACGAGATACTAAAATAAAGAAGGGGAATGATGCCAACACCCCACCCCACCATTAGTTACCAGTGTCACCCAGTGTATAGAAATACCTAAATATAATTTGATTATAATAGTCCTTTGTATGGACAGAAGATCCATTGTGTTATAAATATTTATGTAAATAAAACCATAAATTTCATTTTGTTGTTGGTCCTGACTCAGAAAATTCTGAATCAGGGCAAATAAATTGTAATCTAGTATATTACACAAAATGCAGCCACAGACTTCCATAAGTTATATAATAGAGTGTGAGTTTGTTTGTGGTTGTGGTATTGACCCTGTCATATATATATATATATATATATATATATATATATATATATATATATATAATATATATATATATATACATATATATATATATATACATATATATGTGATAAAATTTAAATGTACTTGTAGTAATTTTACTTACACTACATTACACACTTCCATAACCCTAGACATTATACGTAGCTATCATACATACTAGTCCAGAATAAGTCTGATTGAGGTCATAAGGTGGTAGCAGAAAAGTACCCTGAATACTCAACCCAAAATTTGTTATAGTCAGGGACCTTCACAGCTGACCTCATTCAGTACACTAGAAATATTGAATGATAACATCTATTAACATCTAATCCACCACAGGAATGGCCCATTCAAAGTGATATCTCGTATTTCAGATGTTGATTACGTAATCGATATTAGAGGTCAAAGAAAAATTGTCCACATTAATATGCTCAAAGAATTTCATACAAGACCTGAGCATTTACAGTCTATTTTCCATGACATTGATGACAATGTTGGTAGTTTTTGTCATTATTCTAGCTTATCTGTGATTCAGGAGGAGGAATCTTCTTTCCCTGATATTCACATGTCTTTGCCTATACCTGCTTTGGATTCTAGAGAATCTTAGCGGGATGTTGATATATCATCTTCGTTAACATCTCAACAACATTGCCAGGTATCCAATCTACTAGAATCTTTTTCTGATGTTCTTACTGACCTACCTGGTCGAACATCCGTTATTTCACATGATATCATCCTTACTGATGATATTCCTATTCGACTACGTTCTTATCCTGTTCCACTTCATTATCAGAACAAAACTGCACTCGAGCTAGATCAGATGTTGAGTTTGGGAATTATTGAAAACTGTAGTTCTCCATATTCTTCACCATTAGTTATTGTCCGGAAAAGGATAATAATATTAGATTATGCGTAGATTATCGCAAATTAAATGCTAAAACCATTTCGGATGCTGAACCACATCCACTGCTTGACGATCTACTATCTCGTCTATCCAATGCTAATCTATTCACTAAAATAGATCTGACTGAAGGTTATTGGCAGATTCCATTAACCGAACAAGCTAAACCTCTTACTGCGTTTTCGACTCTACGGGGGTTATACCAGTGGAACGTCATGCCTTTTGGGCTCATGAACGCACCTGCCACATTCATTAGAATGATGCTTAAAATTTTGTCTCATAGATCTGATATTATAACTTACATTGATGATATCTGTTTGTTTAGTTCATCTTTTGAAGAACACTTCATAGGACTTCGTTCTCTGTTGGATACTCTTCGGTTACATAATCTTACTGCAAGGCCTACTAAAGTCCAGATTGCATTTAAGGAACTTACTTTTCTTGGTCATACTGTTGGTTCTGGTCGTCTTCAGATTATACCTCAAAATTTTTCCAAGATTCTTAACTTATCTATCCCTTCTACAAAGAAACAAGTTCGCAGTCTTCTGGGATTGGTTCAATATTACAGTCGTATCATTCCTAACTTGTCAAATATCACGGCTGTACTGTCATCCTTATTACGCAAGGGAATGCCAATAAAGGTAAACTGGTCAAATGATTGCCAGATAGCGTTTAATAAAATTTTACATATTTTTTTTTTCACCTCCTATTTTGAGGTTGCCTGATATTACAAAAGTATACATTCTTCGAACAGATGTTAGTAATTTCGGCTTGGGGGCCTGCCTTCTGCAAGAGTACAACGGAATTCTTCATCCTACCTTATACATTTCCCGGAAACTGTCAGAGACTCAATAGAAATATTCAGTGATCGAGAAAGAATTACTTGCGGTCGTTGGGGCAATACAAAAATTGGAGCGATATCTGCTCGAAGCGCCCTTTATCATACAGACAGATCAGAAATCGGTTGCAGCTTTGAAACGAGCTAATCATAGAAACCCAAAGCTCGCGCGCTTCTTCATCTTGCTCCAGACTTTTGATTTTGACATTCAATCTATACCCGGATCTGACAATGTGGTGGCGGATTCACTGTCAAGAAATCCAACATCAATACCTGAAGACTAATTGTTACTCAAGAAACTTTCAAGAAATTCGTGACATTTATTAACAGACATACATATTCTTGATGCATGCAAGTCACTCTCGTTTGAAGCCTGAAATAGTACATGTTTCGTACATTGATTGACATCATACTAATTTATCGATGAATATATCGCTGAACAATTCGTTGAGATCTACCTGCACTCGGAGATCGAATTTCCACTGAACAGAAGTGTAGCAAGAATGTACACCTTCCATATAGTCAAAATACTTGCCAGGATTATACGGAGCTGGATTGAAACGTTGGACTATATAATATGCAGTGTCATTAGTGACTTTAAGGATAATAACATTAATTCTCTACTGCTCCCGACTTTGTGAGATACACAGATTATGGAATGCTTTTTCCTGGATTTGGAACATACTGGACTATACGTTCCCTATTGGACTTATAATTTGATGTTAATAATTTTCATTAATGCAGATTTTAATCTTTAGTTAGTTAATTAAACTTACTATTGTTATTTAGATAGATTAATTATTATCTTTCTATCACATTTTCTCTGATTTGTAATACTTTCGGATAGATAACTCATGATTTATTTTCCCCTTCTATGCTATTCATACTTACTTCCCTTTTTTCTGTCACTTTTTCTTACTAAAATATTTTCTTTCTACGTTACTTACTAATAACTTTTTGTTTTGTATGTTCACACACATAACTTACTTTATTAGCTTCCTCACTTTCTGAGTGTCGACATTACAATATATTATTTTTTAAAATTAATTCACATCTCTGCATTGTCTTACATATGTTACATTCTTCTCTCTAAGTTGCTTATTTAATATTACATAGTAATTAATTATACTATAACTATGGTTAGAAAATATTTTGTGTTACATGCTTATTAAGTATTGTATTAGACTCTACTCTATTCTTAATGACCACTGACGACATTCTCTACTCATTAACCTTAGTTATATTTACATTTGTTTTAACATTCTTTTGACTTACAATTATTTTGGACAACGCCATTGACATTGTTAATTGTAAACATATCTGGCCGTCTGTTCATAAATTTTTCGCGATTTTTCCTTAAACCTCATTGCGATTTTTCAGGTAAAATTGTTGTAATATTGTTGAAAAAAAAATCAATTCTTGATTTTTTTTTACCCCACCGTCCGGGAAAATTGTTAAAGAAGATTATAATGTATTTTACATGTTGACCACACTTAGTTTTGTTAGCAGTTTAATCTACGCGGTAACAATTCTATCTGGGGCCAACATGATGTAGTTTGCACCATTTTTAATAACTGAACGCGATATAAGGTTTACGTCACTAGGTGATGATAACGTAATAGGTTCTGCACTAATGTATGCAGACCGTTAGTTCGAGGCCTTTCGTTGTAAGAATCCGTCAGAGTAAGACGTTGATGCTATCGCTCCCAAGTTATTTGAAGTTTAACAGTTCTCCTACGTGGTTTAAGGAATTGCGAAGGTCGCCACTGATATTCAAGAAGATGCCGAACTTAAGTATTCAAGTTCGATGATTTTTATGCAGAGGAATCTTTATGGGAGCAATCAATAACAATTATCTCCATATTCTGGTTTTCGATACTTGGGTGTTAACCGTTATCGGCACCTCTAGTAAAGAGGCCAGATATGAGACGATGTATCAAGGACTGTAGGAGATTCAATATATGTATGTAATTCCACTTTGCCATAAACATTTTGTTATGCTACGTCTAAATAAACATGCTGTTATCTGTGGACCCATTCTACAAGTCGTTGGAGGTCGCTTTATGGTTTGATAGTTCTTGCACAAACCAATGACATTCCACAAGATCTCATCAGCACGACGTTCAACATAGAGGTCAGTTATGAACCAAGAATCTTGATCAACCACACACTCTATAATAACAAAACCTATTCGTAACAGGTGGACAATGGAAACTGTGTGAAACTGCAGGTTATATAATTACCAGTGATTAAAAAGTCGCTCTGTATTTGTAAATTGTTACTTCTTCACTCCTATTGAGCTAGCTATATAATATGAAACAAACGTTAAAACATAGAGATGTGGCGGCTATCCCTATATTAATTATTATCTAAGTGAAACGTCATGTGACGAATCACGAAAAAGTGTTGCCACCTTTTGGGTGAAAAAAAAACCGGGAAAAGCGCGCATTTCACCGTGAAACATAAATTCAACACCATTAAAAGAACATACACATCTTATATACTTTTTTCCCATGGTGTGCTGACAATTGACCATAAATCATGATTAGTTTAACTACAAAATGTTGAAATTGAATGAAATTGAAATAAATGACCACGAGAGAATCAGTGCCTTAATTAATCAGGGCATGCAGCAGAAAGAGCAGGACATGATTATTTACCCCGCCTTGTTTTGGCGGGGCTACTTGCTCGTTTTATTACATAAAATACTTTGTTACTTTAACATCACAGCTCGATACGAGATCCCGGACTTGTCATCACGTGACTTGAGAGCCGGCAGCGTTTTTTTTACTCCCATTTATAATGTCCCTTTATTTGGCCTTATAAGATTGTAACTTTTTTACTTTCTACCAGGGAATTAAAATAAAAAACGTATTAGTATATCAGATGGCAGTTTTGGTTTCTTGTTTTGACATTTGTTTCAAGTATACAGGCATACCTCGGAGATATTGCGGGTTCGGTTCCAGACCACCGCAATAAAGCGAATATGGCATTAAAGCGGGTCACACCCATTTTTGTTGACTTCCCAGTGCATATAAAAGCCCAAAATCATGTTTACACTATGTCTATTAAGTGCGCAACAGCGCTAAGTCTAAAAAAAAAAAACAATGTACCGTAAAATTTAAAATACTTTATAGTTAAAAATAAATGCTAATCTTCATCATCTGAGCCTTCAGCGAATCGTAATCTTTTTGCTGGTGGAGAGCCAAAATCTATCGGAAGAAGAAGGCACGTTCTAATAAATAAACAATGAATAATTTGAAGAAAAAAATCGCAATAAAGCGAAGCGCAATAAAGCGAGATATGCCTGTATATAATATATACAAATGAGGATACAAACAATTAGAAATCGGAAGTGGCATATGACAACAACCTACTTCTCTCCACACAAAAGAACTGTTTCTGGAGCTGTTTGTTTTGTATGATGAGGTTGCCAGCCTCATAGTAAACCTGATGACACAGTATTGACAGCAGAAAATGGAAACGGCCTACAGACAATGTCAAATGCAGTAATAACATAGATTTTAACACACAAACAAGCAAACAACATATGAATTTTTTAAGAAAAAGGGTAAAGGTAGTCCCATAGCACTTACTGCGGTACGAGAGTGAAGTGTTAGATTTTTCTTGCTGTGTTCTCTAATTCGTATTGACAAAAGTGATACTATGCATGCAGTGGTAGCGTTCAAATGGTGTGTTCATCTGGAGGGAATAGGGTCACTAACAATGGTAAAGGACAGATGGTCATTATTTTGTGATCAGTAATGGCCTAAAATATTTTCATGCCCCCTACAAATGGTCCAGGCGAAACAATCACAGACAATTTCTGCAGACAGTTAGAGTCAGCACATAGTAATAATAATCATAATAACAGCCCCTTCAGTCATAACTGACTATGGGAATGCGCACCTGAGGTGACATGCCTCAGCTGCTTTTTTTCCTGGTGTTCCTTTCGACGTTTTCTCCTCTCGTCTGCTTGCCGCGAGAGCTTCTTTTCGCCCAATCTGAGGTGGCGCAATAGAGATCATCGTCACTTGATGCGATCGGCACTTCATCCTCCCAGGTTGCTGGATTTATGTCCAGTGCTCTGATGTCTCTCTTGCATACATCTTTATACCTCAGCTGCCGTCGCCCAATTGTTCTTTTGGCATCTCCAGGGCGTGAGCTTGGGCACAGTTATGTGGAGATCAAGCTGTTGCCCATGCAGCATGTTCCCCCCTCTCCACGCAGTCCAAAGGAACGATAATTATGCCATAATTTATAAATAGTTAAAGGTAACATCAACAATAAACAATACCATAATTTATAAAATTGGATTTTATTTACAATAATAAAGACTGCGGGCCGCGGGACTGCGGGGTTTTAACTTGCGCCGATTAATACCGCTTAAGTAAGATTGGTACTCCTTAAATAATGTTTCGGAGACAATTTAAATTAAAATTAAATAGACAATTTATTTTTGATTTTCTTTTTTTTTAATACGCGCCCAGGCAAGATTTTTTTTTTTTTTTTTTTTTAAATATCCGCATATTTACAAAACGTGGTGTGATGAAGCAGCTGTAAATTAATTAGTCAAATTCCAGTCCATTGTTTATTGTTTTGTTGTTGTTTTTTTCACTTCTCCTCGTGCTATTTTTGACGCGTAGCTGCATCGTTTCATAACCAATACACCCAGATAAATGACCACAGTAGAATTAGTCCTGTCACGAGGACATGCAGCTGGAAAATCACAGCATAATTATTTCCCCGCCATGTTTTGGCAGGTGACTTACTCGTTTATTAACAGTTATGTCAGACGCAATGCTAATTCGTGTTTAACTCGTACTGATCCCATTCAACATCGTGACAAATTAGTCCATGGGAAAAAAAACCGAACAAAACTAAAGCTCTGTATTAGTTCCGTAGCCTTGTACATTGTAACCGAATTATTAAAAACTATTGCGTAACATAAATGACACTCTTTGACCTGTACAAAACAAACTTTATCAGACTGTCAAAAAGGCATTTCTTCCCATATGTCTGAAGATCACAATGTGAAATGCTAAAAGGTCTTCTAGTTCCAAACATCAATTGATTAGTGAAAGCGCTCTTTAACAGTAATTTAATCGAGGAAAAAACACACAAATTTAAGACTGGAAGATTTTCCACAATAACACTCCTAACGGAATCACGACATTATTCCACCGTGTGAGCAGAACTACCTTCGCTCGGTTCCTGAATCGTGTTATAAAGCGGTTACGTCAATACATTTAAATGTGTCCAGAACTGCTTCACTGCAAAAGCGGACAACACATAAGTGGGAACGGCTCCCACCAGTCCATTGTTATTTGTTATATCAACTGACATATCTACAAATAGTGAGAAAGTTCGAATCAATGTATGTCCGTACAGTAACTTGTCAATATATATCGTCTAACTGCACCTAAAGTTAAACTCGACATTCCTGAATTTAATGTTTGTTTCTGCAATAAATGTTATTATTGCTGTTGTAACAGGCAGTTCGAGGCCAGAAAATAATAAGGGGATCGAGTGTAAAGATCCGCTTTAGAAAATTTGCATAACAAGGGTAACAGGCTACTAAACCTTACTAAAAGAGAAATAAAATAGAACTTGTGTTGTTTTGAAGTAAAGGGAGATAAATCATTAATCGTGCCCCTTGTGATAAATCGTGGTTTTAGGAATTCATGCGTAAAAGAATATAGTTTCAAAAATTTGCATAAGGCTTTTAAAGTGCACGTAGGGGGAGAAGAGTCAATGACTTATAGTCTTATTTAGCAAAGGGCGAGGATTTGTAATTATGTCCTTTGGGGGTTTTAAGTGAGTTGTGTTTTTCGGATAATGTGAACGAAGTAAGTTGTGCACGGGATTTTTGTGAACTGCCCGTGACAAAGTCTCATCTAAAAACTTGTAAATAACTGTAATGGTAAATCGTGGTGCTAGGTTTAATCAGTTCAGATCCCGCCGCGTTAGGCGTAAGTTGAGAAAATACGGGTTCTCTCCCAAGTGTTAAAGTTACTGAGAAATGGCAACATGCCTATGAGTTGGTTGCTTCTGTGATGACAGAAATGATTACTTGTCTAGCTCCTTAATCACTTGGTACACCAGCATGATAGTTAGTATAACTGATTCAGCAGTCCAGAGACAGTTTTCACAAGGTTCAAGAAGTTGTGCAAGTGTTTTCAAGATTCACAAGACGATCAGGTATGATAAACTGTTTTGAAATCATGAGAAGACATGAGACAGCAGCTAGTCATAAGACGTGTGACCTATAGACAGTTTTGGTATAAATTATCACCCCTGGCGGTTTAGGCCAGTCTTATCATAAAGATACACAAAGTGATCACACAAAGACTCGAAGTTAGAACATTGTGAAGATAGAAGTAAATAAATATTAGACAAACATAAAGGTATGTTTTCAGGCACTCGTAAGAAATAAAGAAGTAGAAAACTAGACAACAGAAAAATAACAGACGTGAGTGGCTTATCTAAGACTCGAACCTAAGACCTTCCGTGCTACAACTCCGCCTAGCTATGCAAGCGAATCACACTATCCTCCCTGCCATCTAGGCATCACCAAAAAATGATGCTTCGATGACGGGTCATTAGTGCGACCCGCAACACATAACACCGGAAATTTACCATGGGCAGTCCAGCCTATTAATGACGCAATCACTTCTGTTGTTCCCCTATTATACAGTATAGGCTGAAAACATACCTTTATGTTTGTCTAATATTTATTTACTGTTTACAGGCCTCGGGTTTCCCTTCCTTACGTGTTATGAAGATAGAAGTACAACAGAGCAAATAGGGCAGAACTAAAACGTCGAGTACTGAGATAAAACACCATGACAGTAAACGTTAAGTGACAACAGTGGTTCTCAAGCCATTACCACTTTGACTATCAGAGTCAGTAGATGAATAGAAGCAGTGATAGTGCTTAGAAGAATATAAGGAGAATGCAAGGACGATGCGTTAGAATTCTCATCATAAAATGAATTATTTTTTTTGGTTGTTGTAGAAAAGTTACCAGCCTCAAGAGGAAGGTTGGGCAGAACATCCCTTTTCAACTGTTGCTGAATTCATAGATGTAAATAAACTTCATGTACGTGTACTCCTGTCGGCGTGAAGTGTGTTACCAGCTATTTAATCATCAACCATCTGTTTTGTTGTGGCGTATTTCAATCCTACATACAACTTCACAAGACTATTCTGCTCTATGTTCTCAAACAGTTGGGCCTGAAGGGACTGCCAAAGAACAAAGCCGCCTGACAGGCTTTATGGAAACTGCGGACAAGTAAGCGTGCTGCATGTGGATGGAATAACCGTAACAATCTGTAGAATAGATATACAATTGCTATGTTATGTTTATAGTAAGTTGGCAGAATAGATAAAGCCACAGATGAATGTATACGTATCAACCAAGGTCCAGTGTACTGCCTGTGGAATAACGGCAACGGTCTATATAAGAGAGGACTGTGAACTGATATACAATTATTATTTTCACTACTGCCTCAAGTTGGCAGAATGGATAAAGTCGTAGGTGAATTTATACATATCAACCAAGGTGGAGTGGGTTCAATTACCATCGCAGACAAAACAAAATCAACAGGAGGCTGACAATTGCGAGTCATGATCCAAGTAGACGTCGTCTAGAGTGTAAGGGACCGAAAAAAATGTGTCTTACGAGGGACCACGTCTAATGATCAGATCAGGTCACATGCTATTGCAATACGCTGTATACATTTCTTATCACTGCCATTTTACCAATCCTGCTTCGATTTCACGAAATCCGATGAACAAGAACGGTGGTTTTGCTTATTCGGGTGCGGCTTTTCTTTTTTTTAAACCACAGCAGGTTTTCAAAACCATGGTCGTTTTTAGCCGCTCATTCATTCATTCATTCCTTTACACTTCAAACCACCTATGGAGCATGTGCCATCAACAAGCTCGCGACAGGCCTTCCTATCCTGTGACAACCGTGCAAGATATTTCAATATTTTAATTAGTAAATTAATATGAGACAAACATAAAGGTATGTTATCAGGCACTCGTAGGAAATAAAGAAGTAGGACACTAGACAACAGAAAAACAACAGACATGAGTGGCTTACCCAGGATTCGAACCCTGGACCTTCCGTGCGACAACACCACCTAGCTATGCAAGCGAATCACACTATCCTCCCTGTCATCTACGAAACACCAAAAATGATGCTTCGATGACAGGTCATTAGTGCGAATCGCAAGACATAAGACCGGAAGTTTACCATAGGCAGTTCAGCCTATTAATGACGCAATCACTTCTGTTGTTCCCCTATTATACAGTATAGGCCAGTCCACACAAGACAAAGACCTTAAAATACTGTGTCCAGTAAATGATAGTAGATTTAGAACGGTAAGAACAGGACAGAGGGTAGGTTTGGTATTGTATAAACATTTATAACACATAAGGAAGAGGTAACTTTGTGGTAACAAGGTAAACACTGGGTAACGCGGAGGTTGGGTTTTCGCCAACCCGATCATCGCATGCTATTTACTCCAAGACCCTTAGGTTGTAAAACGTCACATGGTCGGAGTCGAAATGTGTGCGCAGCTGTTAGTCTTTCCATTTGGATTATGAAACGTTGAATGGATTACAACTAATAAGGCTATCAAGGTGAGATTGTGGAGAGCATAAGCTTTGCCCTGATACTTGTAATTATGTCGTACGTGCAGTATATCCTGAGATAATTGCGTTTGAAGGCAGTAACACATGAATCGCAGGGGGATTTTCACTGTTTCGTCTGCCATAGACAAAGATAAAATGGACTATGGTAATAGACAATTATACAGAACGCCAGCTTGGCTCTTAATTGGCCGGTTGTAACAAGACCTAGATGAAGGAAATCGGGTTAGAGAAAAAGGAACAGGAACGAATTGAAATTTCCATAAAAGCACACCCTCAGCTCAATTCAGGGATTTTGTAGAGGCAGGAACGAACTGAAAAGCCTATGACGTAGGTGTTTTCTCGTTTGCCGGATGGGAGATATAAAAAAGGAGTGAAGCGAGGGACCAGGCACTCACCGCCAATTTTGAAACACAGACGACAGAGTTCGCCACCAAGCACCTTGCCATCTTTACGTGTGTGCAGCCTGTCAGGCATCTGATGCCCTGTGTATATTTCTGAAATGAGGGTAAGACTGATTAGTTAGTAAATGTGTATATATTATTAGTGCATTGCATATTTAAATTATATTGAGTGAAATTAGAGTGTGAAATTCTTGGAGGGAAGAAGCCATTGATGCTGTATAATTTTGTTGAAATTAACCACATGAATGATTTGGATTGTATAATAGTGTTCAGGAGCCTTACTAAGATTTCTTTGATTACTGAATGGAACTCTATATGAAGACCTATGAAAGAATAAGATGAAATATTAAATGGATAATGTATATATATATATATATATATATATATATATATATATATATATATATATATATATATATATATATATATATATATTTTTTTTTTTTTCCTTAACCAGCGGCACTTGGGCTTTCAGCCCTTCGGCCCAATGACATGTCATTGCGAGGCTGGGGAACCTGAGGACTTTCCTACCAACCCGGTCAGGAGCTTCGCTCCTTCCCATCCACAGAGGGTTTATCACAGGAGCCGTTCAGGCTATTCAGTCAAATTTCCGGCCGTAAACATTTCTTCAAACGCGGACGCCCGGGTTTGAACCATGAACACCTGGTCGCCAGTACAACGCCGAAGCCATTACACCAGCGCGGCTCCATATATATATATATATATATATATATATATATACTATATATATATATATATATATATATATATATATATATATATATATATATATATATATATATATATATATATACTATATATATATATATATTGTAATAGGCCTTTACTATTTCACTCTATCTATCTGACTTGACAAATTCTATCTGATTGTCTTTCTGCCCTCACATCTATGTTAGGGAAAGTTCTCATGGCAAGATACTAGCTTAGGACATTATGTGTTGCAGGTAATATCCTACCCTACTGTAATCAATGCAGAAGACTGAATGTATACATGTGAGAGCTAAAGCAGTATTAAGTCACCAAGTGTATAACTTAGATCTGGTTTGGTTTGGAAAACGTAGTGTATGGGAATTTCCAGCCACTGTCCCCAGCAGATTGACAGGTCTGTGCAGTCACCACATTTAAGTGATTAAGGAAAGGACTCATTCATTTTATATAGCCAACCACACTTAGAAAAGACTTATGATGATACTAATCTTTGTTAAGATCCATTCAAGTGGAAAGACAGTTACTTAAGTCACAGTGACTCTCTTAAAAGTATAAGAACAGCGATTCTAAAACTACCAGTTCAAGACTATCGATCTTACTTTTCTATTTGTCAAATTAGCGTTGTAACCAACGAGTCTTCAGAACTGATGTGTTTGTCCCTGATTAAGCTTTGAAAACAACAACAACAACAACAAACTATAACCACTGTTGTTTTCATGTTCACTAGCAACGTCGCATGTTCATGTCAGGTGTTCGTTATTAAATTAGATAACGTGACAAGGGTGTCTCGTCTTGAACGCCATTATAAAACTGAACATGGGATATTGTGCTTGTTAACACTTTCAAGGCAGATTGACAGAGTAAGTTTGAAATAACGGATGTCTCTAGTTGGTTATTATTATTGTGGAAATTTTTTTTCTCTGTTCATATGTCCTTTGTGTCAACAACATAGTTGACAGCGCTGCTTTTCAGGTTCATCATCATCATCATCATCATTATCATCATCTCGTTTGTTTCGCTCCTTATGGAGCATGCGGTTGTTCCCTTGAGAAAGCCTACGTCTTACAGTGGTGGTTTCTGTAACGACCTGTTTTACATGAGGTTGTCAACCCCATGCACAACCTCACTTTTACGACACGCCAGAGGGAACAGTAGCCCTAATCTTTCTTTGTCTCCTCAGGCTACAAACACAGGTCTCGTTCACTTCCTTCAGCCGTTATGGACTATCCATACACTATTTATTTTTTTCTATCCGACGACGTTAGGCTACCTATCTAACAATACTTAATTATGTATATTAGATCTCCTTAGCTTTTGTCTCTACCCTGAAGATTGCTTACAACGGATCACCAACAATTTCTCTCTCATTCCTTGAGGGTACTCTGATCAACTATATTCTTCACATCTCTAGTTGTTTTTGTTTCTTTCACATCTAGCGTTCCGTTCCTTCATACTGTTTGTCAATATTCGTTTCTTCCATTATTGATTTTATATCAGTGTTATGACTGTATGTATGCGGTAGGACCCCGCTCATGCGTCGGTTTAGGTTCCGAACCCTCGCCGAAATGCGGAACGTTGCCTTTTTTTAACTTGCCAATGCATATAAAATCCTAATAACATACTTAAACTATAATATAGTACGTGCGCAATAGATCTAGGCTTTAAAAAAAAAAACATTGGAAAGTCAAATAAAATATACAGCATTTAAAGTAAGAGGCTTACGACTCCTATATATTTAAATGTCATTATAATTTTTTTTTTTGTTGAAATTATATATCATAAAATACATTTTTAAAAGTTTAAAAGTATGAAAAATTGCCAGAATACAGAGAAACGCTGAAAAGCTCCTGTAAACAGGCTGAATTACCGACAATAAAATGGCATCCGAAGCCATTCTCGGACTCAACTGCTGAGCGCGTCACGCCGAAAAACGACGAAAGAGCTAATTAAGGGTCGAACATAATGAACATGTATATAATTGAAAACCGCCGTATTAGCGGAACGCCGAAAAGCGTTGCCCGACTGTTTTATCTGCCTTATCTTACCTTCTTTTACTATTTCTCTTGTGTGCTTTTTGTTGTTGTTGAGAACTTCTCTGTTTCTTTTTCCATGAAATACGTCTCAATATTTACTAATTGTAAGAGGTACATGTAATCGCTCTGCTGATACTGCTGCAGGGGGTGTGACGTGTTAGAGACTTAACCCTTAATAGGTGTCAGCTTTATCAGGTAGGGGTGACCGGTTACCTGTCTCGCTGCATTAGCCTTCCATAACTCAACAGCAGTCTGGTACCCATTTACAGCTGGGTTGACTTGAGCGTGACACGCGCCAGGGTTTGAACGCAGTAGCTGGATGAGCGCTCTAATTACTCAACTCGAAGCTTGCATATTAACTGTTCAAGGACCTCGTACCTTTATTTTACCTCAACTGGCAAAACAGATGACACTGATTTTTTTTTTCTTTCACAGTTTTACTGATGAGTTTATAACAGCTGTGCTCCACAGGGAGCTTCATTGTTGTGGTGTTGGCACACATGGGAGAGTCGGATGGGATGTGAAGGGTGACTTCACTGACTATTTGATTGTTGCAGGTGGCTTCTGAGCGTATGTTTAATGCACAGTGATAGTATCAGGTATTAGGTGTGCAAACGGTGCGTAACTTTGTGTCTGTTACGTCACTTGGTTTTGACGAGTACCGTGGGATGCTGGAAGAGGGGAAGCGATTATGGCAAAAAGGGGTAAAGAATCCCGTTACATCCCAATGAGGAGTATTGGGAATATGGTGTTACGCCTATATTTTCTTGAACATCGGCACACTAAGGGTAATGTAAGCGATTATGAGGAGATGGTATAAACAGCCACAGTACATAACTGGACGTTATAAAGTAATTATTGCACTGGAATTGGGAGTTTGTATTCTGTAATTCTTCTACCGCCAAATGAATGCCCAGTTCATATACAAATATCTTAATATTAAATTGTTTGGAGACTGATAAGTTGTTCTTTTAGTGTTTTAAAATGGAGAAACAGAAGGTGTGGTCTGATATCCCAGACATCGAGACAGCAGGCAGAGTGTGACTGCTATAGCCACATCTTCTGTCCATGACACTGTTAGGCGTATGTTTTGCCATTCCTGATCTCCACTTCACTTCTGCATCACGTCTGCCATCCTTTATCACGTGTTCGCAGTTGGAGAAAGTGTTCATTTGTTCCATTGCCGTCTCTTCTTCACGTATTTTTCACGTCTGCCATACTTTGTCACGTGTCCAAGGGCTGGCGAAACTGTCCATTTGTTCTTCTCAACTTTTACATTTTCTTCTTCGGCTTCTTCTTCGTACACTCTCAGACGTCCACTTGAATGTTCTCAACGAAAGCAGTAGTCAGTTTGAGGCTATTTAAATCTCCGTAGAGCTGTTCCACGAAAGGAGCTGGCGTCGGCCATATGCGCTTTCTCTGTACCGCATATAAGGGGCAACTCTGAAGCAGATGTTCAGCAGTCATTTTATCAGTGCCACAGTTACACTGATCGGTAGTGCCTCTCTTTAGCTTGTTGAATAGATGGTATCTCAATCTGTTGTGGCCAGTGCGGAGTCTGACGATTACCCCTTGTTCTCTTCTGATGAGCTGGTAGTAAGCATCATTCTGTGTGTGACCTGGATGTTCCACATTTCACTTGTTTCTGTATCTGATTCTGATAAAACTCTTTACCTCCTCGAAAGTTATGCTTGCATCAGGCTGAGGTAGATGTGAACCTTCTTTTGCCATTCTGTCAGCCTCTTCATTGCCGGTGATGTTACAATGAGATGGGATCCATTGGATCACAACACTTTTGAATCGTTGACAAAGTTTGTGGAGCACTATTCTGAGGTTATCCAGGTCTGTATTATTTTGGCTTTTTTAACGTTGCAATTACTGACTGTGCATCAGTAAAGAAAGCAACTTGTCTCTCTGTGCTTTCTTCTGTCAGTATAACCTCTGTTGCAGTTTTCAAGGCCTCTGCTCTGAAGTTACTTGAGAATTGTCCTGTTGCCACTGACAGCCTTTTTTCTGCCCCAGTGCTTAAGGGATATTAACATTTATGTTTATTGTTTGCTTCCCTGCTGTTTTGCTAACAGTCATAAATGAATGACTGTGGCATTTTCGCTCTATCAGTTTATGGATGGGGATCACCACAGCTATAGGCTTCTTTGCAGAAACAGTGACGGTTTCTCTATCAGTGTTTTAATGTGACGAAGTTGTTAGCATCATAATATCCTTCCTTAGTCGTCTTTTTTTTAAATCCCAGGTTGACGCTCTATTTTTACAATTTATCCCAGTTTGTATGTATTTTCAACAACATTTAATGCCATATTCGAATTCACGACGTCTGTTGTTCACTTGTTTCAACAGCTTTTAAAATTCCGATCTACTGTGCACTATCCATATTGTAGAATTTACTAATCTAAATTTGTCATTCCTCCAATTATGCTTAATTCTTGCATTCCCGAGCACTTTTCCTATATATATATTTAAATAAATATATTAAAAAATAAAAGTAATACAAATTATCTGTGTAGACATTATATGAGGCGATATAGATCCTTGTCTCACTCATTTATTAAATGGCAATACATGATTAGTAATCCTTAGAAGATCTTGTTGAAGCGGGTTGGTCCTGTATGGATGACTAATTAGTCTGGTATCTTTCCCATGTAAATCTCTTCCAATAATATTTTCTAGCAGCACTTTATTAAAAGTCTTTCCTTGGACCCCAATTAGTTGAAACTAGAAGCAATCTACATACACACACACACGCCCACACTCACTCACACACACTTACACACACACGTGTAGTAAATGGTGACTACTACTAGCTAAGCATTAATTCCTCAAGGCCCAAGATGCCTTATACTTGGAGGAAAAATTTAATCCTGTGTCCATGACTTCAAGGCACACTGCTTATTGCAGATTGCAACTTTTTTTTATAAATCTAAATGACCTTGACCTAGGTTTGAAATGGCCCATATATGACCCAATGGGCTTTGGTCTATATTTATTAGCACATGACAACAGGTATCCTTAAGAAAATGGCCAAGTCACACAAATAATAACTACAACTATTTAAATATTCTGTAACAAGAGAAACATTCAAACTCCATTTTTATGGTACACTAATTAATAATAAACATACATTTGCTTACAAATACATATAGCAAAATTTGAGTAAGCGAATAAAAGAAACACATGTATAACTTTCTACTTCACCATTTAATAGTAAAGTTAAATGTGGAACAGTCTAGTGTAACAGTTCCTTTGCTCCATGAAACACAATGGAATATTGCATTTTTCACAAAAAGTGTTTGTTTTCTGGCTGCATCGCAGTCGACAATTTACAGATCTTTTCACTGGCAAATGCATAAATCCATCTTTTTTGGACCTCAGGTTCTGGCATAATTACTTTCTTGTTTCTTTTTACTGAATATGATGCTGCCAGCTGTGCATCTGAAGGCCTCCCTCTTTTTCTTGGTGCCAACATCTCTATAAGTAAGGAAGCAAGTTTTGCTTGAAACCTTCGCTGAGTTAGAACACTATTTTTGGGAACAGCGAGAAAATTACAGTCACTACGATATAACAACCAAGCATTTATCATCATGATCATAAAACTGTGCCAGAACACATACAAGTACCATCTTCTGGATTTCATTGGGTACTTGTACTTAGCCACATAGCAGTCTAAAAGGTCCACTCCACCCATATTTTGGTTGTACATACTGATGATAGCAGGCCGATCTACGTCTACATACTGCCTTTTGCCTTTGTCAAATCTCCTGACTTTGTTGCATGGTTCTAGGCCAATACAACTGGACAAAACAGTCACAGCTCTGGTGTCATACCAGCGAACAGCAACACAGTTTGTGTACTGCTCAACACTGTAATCCATGGCACCACGTCCTTTCCTTTTCAGTTCTTTGTTCTCTTGCAATTTTGAATCAGGTAGACGGTTAATTCTGACAGTTCCTGTGAAGAACATGCCACGCTCTTTTAATGCTACAACAAGAGGCATTCCTGTAAAAAAATTATCTGCAAATATCTGGTAATTCTTGTGAAAAGGTAGTGTTTCAGTTAAAAGTAGGACTGTTTCTGCTCCTACTCCAAGTTTTGTGTTTTTATGTTTTTCACGGTTTTCTTGATATACTTCAAAATCATGGAAAATTCCATTAGTGCTACACCGAGCCCAAACTGTTATCCCCCAAGGATGAGGCTTGCCTTTTACATACTGTTTGAGTTTGCTAAATTTTCCAGTGAAAGGTATCATTATTTCATCCACACATTGGTTGGCATCAGGGACAACTTTCAAACAGTTTGATCTTAACTTCTGCAGCCATGGCCTTATTTTCCATAACTTGTCTTTCTGATCACTCTCTGTGACACTTAAGTTTCTGTAAAATGCAGTGATTGGATTAGTGCTAGAAATGTGTTTTGGCTCATCACATCAGCAATAGGATCATACCGTGTCTCTTCTTCCTAGTAGCATCTGTTACCAGGCATCTTTACTAGCCCCATTCTAAAATACATTCCAATTAACTGTTCTATCTGTTTCTTGTTGGTATTTATGGACTTCCCACTTTTCTGTGTGCTGTATAAATTTGAATTGTCCACTAAAAGTTCTAACATGTCATCAGTGAGAAACTGCTTGAAGTAACAAAGTGGGGATCCTAGCTCAAAATCATCTGAAAGTTCATAAGTAGGCCCTTTAAACTGAGAATTAGGTGGTTCAAATGATTTCTTTCTCCACCTGTATGTATGTGACTGGCCAGCAGTAACCCCATCTTTAGATGTCGAAGAGGATGATGTTGCAAGGGTTGAAGTAGTGGGTGAGTATGTCACATTATCCCCATTCAAAATCTTATCAGATGGTGAGGTAACCTTCCGAGTAGTGTCATCGCCATCTTCCTCACTGCTATCTGTTGCATTAGAGGTAAAAGGGCTATCGTCATCGCCACAGTCATTATCCGGTAAATCATCATCAGTTGACTCGGCACCTGATAAGTCACTGTCATTTGTGTCAATCATGTCCAAAACATCAACGGCTGTCAACAGCTTTTCCTTTCGTTGAGATGCCATGTCTGAAATAATAAAATAGCTTTTTTTTTAAATTCTGTCTTACATAGGCCAATAAAAAGTCAAAATTAAATGGGTTAACCAAATAAATGATCAACATAAAACCAACTAACTACCATATTGTGCCTTACATGCTAGAATTACTATTTCTACAGATGGCAGAAGCAAACACTCCTGTATGATTAGCATTTCTCATGGAACTAAGGAGAGTTTGTTTAACATGACAGTGTTACACTTAATGCCCATTGGACCACATATGGGTCATCACATTTTAGATTTATATTACGACTTTTCGTCTGCGTCAGTGTATTCAATTTACGTTTCACTACATTTCTAAACATAAAATAAAGTTAACTATGTGGAATAAAGCGTAGGAACTTACCGTGAAATGGCTTTACTCGCTAGAGAAACAGAGCTGATTCACGCTGCAAATTTCAAACTATGGGGATGGCCATTTGGGAAGGGGAACTCATGCAGTAAATTTTGAGCAGTTATCAAGAGTTAAAAAAATGGTTACTGTGGAGCTGAGGGAAAATAATTGCCCTACAGTGTTATTAATTAAAAATCAAAATTTCATTTCTTTTAGTTTATATGGAGACAACGATTTTATATCTAAGTTTGAACTCAAAATAACGTTTAAAATTAATGCGAACAATAAAGCTACTATTGAGATAACTCATGCATAGATTGGTTTTATTAATTAAAAATCATAATTTCATGTCTTTAGTTTATGTTCATTGTGGGTATGCTTGTTTTCCTATGCGTTGCATAACAACTTTTATTAATTTTTATTTTAATACTAGCAATAACCCGTCAACATTGGCAGGTTATTAATTATAGTGTATTGTTTCTATTACATGTATTACAGACGGTACTATCACTACTGTGGTCATTTCATTGCAGGCGACCGTCATTAGTTATTTGTAGTGAAAATTATATGGATGTATTTAAATATGCCAGACATGGAGTAACCTTACCTAAATGACATGTGTAGCAGTGATAATGATCTAATGGACCGTAAATTGACTAAATAACTAACATTTCTTTTATGACAACATGTCTCGTAATTGTTCGTGTATCTTTTATAATCTTGACCTGGTCGACTTACTGCCTCTGAGAAGCTATGGTCGACTTACTGCCTCTGAGAAGCCATGGTCGACTTACTGCCTCTGAGAACAACGTTTGAAGTTTGACGACACTCCAGTTCATGTACTGTTTATCAATCTGGCTTCTTTCCATAATCAAACTGTTCATGCACACCTTCATTTGCGCATTTTTTTATATTTTCGATAGAGTACATATAAGGGGAAACAATACATATATTGTCTAACTTTCAACCATAGTTGCACCCCCTTAGCTGTGGTTGAAAGTTAATGTATCTCTCGAAAATAGAAAAAGTGCGCAAATGACGGTGTGCAAAATGTGACTGACCGACCGACCGACCGAAGTAATTACGGCAGGTATTATGGTATTGAATGAATGCTTTGGAGAGCACAGTACGTTATTGTAACGTACTAAATTTCTTCATGTAAAATTATCTCATTTTACGCGAATCTCAAATTATAGAACATAATTCTCGCGTAAATTGGAATCGCACTGTACTTCAACTTCTTCTTACACTCTCAGACGTCTACTTGAATGTTTTCAAAGAAAGCAGTAGTCAGCTTGAGGCTATTTGCAGCTCCGTAGAGCTTTTCCACGAATGGTACGGTGTCGGCCATATGTGCTATTTTTGTTCCGCATATGCCGGGCATCTTTGAAGCAGATGTTCAGCAATCACTCCATCAGTGCCACAGCCACGTTCATCGGCAATTTCTATCCCTAGCTTGTTGAACAGATGGTATCTCAATCTGTTGTGGCCAGCGCGAAGATCACCACAAGCTCTCTTTTGTTGAGCTGGCAGTATGCATCATTTTGTGTGTGACCTGGAAGCTCTGCATCCCATTAGTGTCTGTACCTGGTTCTGATAAACCTCTTTGCCTTCTCGAAAGCCACGCTTGCATTAGCTGGGGCACTGTGCTAAAAACGTATTTCAAAATCAAACATCTGTGAGACCTAGCGTGGCGGTGGACAAAGTAGTTGTTAGTGCTGAAAGATTGGGCAAACACTGAACGTATAGACAAGCTCTATGGGGACATCATGAAAATGAACTTGCTCACAAGATTGGGAAATGTCTGCTACATTAATCTTCTTCTTCTTCTTCCTCGTTCGCCCTGAAAAGGACGGTAGTTGCGTTGTGTCTGTTTACGCCTAAGCTGTGATATCTGCACCTTTCGGTCGACACATCCGACTTCAGCACGGCATTTTTTAGGGACCGGGTTTGCCTTCCCATTGCGATCCGCACTCGCTCAGCCAGACTGCACTGCTGCAGACTGTTTCCAGGACCACCACGTGGAGGTGGAGTGCGATCTTGACCAGCTCTGGTTCGCTGGTCCTGATGCAAGCAGTACAGCTATGGGTCGCTGACTGCATTCACTATTGCTGCATCTTGGGGTTCCGCTACATTAATCACATTGGTCAACTTGAATCCTGTACTCATACAGACTTCATAAGACCGTCGTTCGCTCCACATATATCTCTTCTATAAAGCTGGCAGTCCCCCTCAGGCTTCTCTCGTCACCATACAGTGTCTCCCTCAACTTGGTTTGAGAAGGCCACGCTGCCACTTTTCTCCTCTTGTGGAGCTGACAGTTTTGGAGTACACTACAGTTTGTTTGTCCTCCCCACATGGGCACACATCTGTCTGTCCTCCCCACATGGGCACATATCCGTCTGTTTGTCCTCCCCACATGGGCACATATCCGTCTGTTTGTCCTCCCCACATGGGCACATATCCGTGTAGTGGATTTGATGGTATTGTATGATTGTGATATTACCT
Organism: Oreohelix idahoensis; assembly: GCA_024509875.1. NCBI lineage: Eukaryota > Metazoa > Mollusca > Gastropoda > Stylommatophora > Oreohelicidae > Oreohelix > Oreohelix idahoensis. The sequence continues at coordinate 88,250 of JAMPIV010013813.1, forward strand.
AGTGTGATGCATGAGGTCAGCTGTGAAGGCTCCTGAGATAAATGTAGCTGTGAATTTACAGAAGGCCCTTCTTGCTACCACTACGACCTCACACCTATCTTTGTTTTTTCTAATGAATGTGGCTACGTTAAAATCTAGGGTACTGATATGTAATGTGTTGTGGTAGTTTACATACACACACACAGATATTTAATAAGTCTAATAATATTAATAAAATGTTATAACACACTGAACTAACTCAAGCTGTGTAAAATTTTGATAGTAAATTTTCTTTAAGTTTATTTGTTCTGAACCAAGGTTTTATTTTGGTCAGAACATATGAAAGGTTTTGAAATTATGATTAAACTGCATCAATATAGGGCATAATATATGACAGGTGTGTACATATGTATTTTACAAGACTAGTTAATATTACTACTGTTTATAGTTGTAATTTATTTGGGAGAACGATTAATGGATGTGCTGTTGGGGTGGCCTCATCACTCCTTGTCTATGGCTACTAAACATTGTCCATTTATTGATGGGAATATAGTTGGTGTGTTAGAAAATAAGTTGGTGAATGTCCAGCATGCCAGACGCTCACGTATCTTGAATGAGTAGTTTCTGGTGCTGGGGAATTTGGTGGCCCCACCTCTCCGAGCCTTTGGGGGCAATATAAGGATGCTCTGCCAAAATATTAGAACTGCACGGGTCCACTCTTGTATTTTCAACATAGCATTTGACACCACTTTGGTGCCAAATAAAAAAACTCACCGTTCTGAAATAAAAGTAATTTGGTCATGAGGTGGTCAGAACTCTACCTCCTGAGCCACTTCTACACTCAACACATACACAACAACAACCACATAGACGGGGTCAGATCTCTCTTGACCATACAGCACATCTTATCAAGTTGGTTTTCACATAGGATAAGTTTCCCCCAGACTACATATTCTGAAATATGTTCATTAGCTTCCTGCCATAGAATAGGATAGGTGATAATGTTTCCACTGATCTCAACACTTGATCCGCCCTTCATAATCCTTGCTGAGTTTATGTATTTTGTTTGTCTCTAGACCCTGAACTGGGGCGGGGGGTCTAGAGCGAATCCTTACTTGTTGTAAGGGATAGATTTTGATATGCAGTATCAAATCACTCGAAACATTAAACAAATATTAAAATATACAAAGAAATACTTTCAGTCTTACCAGAATTATGAATAGAGAACACAGTTTATATGCTAGCAAAACTCAGCTGAGCTGCTGGCTCTAGAAATGGCGTCCCTCTAAATATTTCAATTAGCTTTCTGGGAAATACACCACTGAATTATTTACTGTGTCTACTACTGGGAGCCAACTTATGATGAATGACAAAAATGTGCGTCTGCGCGCCGAAAATATGATCATCTGTGGCCAATCACCGCCTTTTTGCCTTTTCAAATTCAAACCTCCTACCAAAAGTCAATTCAGTCATACCTCAGTCAAGTATGTATTATTGTCTGTTGGTCCGTCTGTCTCTACTTGCGTTTCACAAAAAAACACACTTGTTTTTTGAACCAACTCTGCCATCCCCTACACAATTTTGCCTTTAAAGTTATTTTTAGCCACAATTCTCCACCACATTCCCTCTCTTTCATTCCAACTGGATTTTAGCACTTGAGTCTCAAGGCCGCAGTTTTGAAAATTAGTGACATTTTTTTTGTTTCAATGCAGTCGCTCGCTGATATGAACAACACAGTCTTTTGTCAATATCTTTCTTATTATCTATCCGTCTGTATAAATGAAAGCATATTATTTCACTGCTCAAGATGGGCCATCAGGCCAGCTAGGTTTTATATTCCTAACATTATTATTAAGAAAAAGTTACTTTTCAAGGTTAGTTGGTTTTTTGAAATATTTTCGAGCATCTTCTGTAATGCGTTTGCCGCTGAATTCAAATAAACGGACTAAGTTATCGCAAAAGCGTCCAAGAAATGACTGTTGCGTATAATAGCTAAGGTCCCTTTTGTCGATTTCTTTACCTTGTGTCAACTTGGGGGACGTGAATTTTTTTCCTTTCCCCACCAATTGCGTCTTTTTAGCCTTGCTAGTTTCAAGCACGTGTTCAGTCATATTTTTTCCTTTTGATCTCCGTTCTCATCCCGTTCCAAGGGTAAACGTTTTGCCTTCACGTCTAACAAGTTAGTTTCCATGGCGGGTGGTGACCCGCGGCGTGGGCGATCATGTCGTCTAGTAGCTTACGCATTATTTTTATCCCTACATTTTATCTTTGGAGATATTTTAACGTTGTATCACGGTTAATTTTATCACACATCTCCCCACTTGAAAACATGCCTACGGCAAGTTCCAAAACCAGTGATACACATAGATAAAATTACTCCTCACGCCTGCCACTACTCTAATTTTGATCACAGGGGTGCCGACTGAGGAAATCTGCACCGACATTCAATTTGCCTGGGATATATTGGATACTAAACTGATAAGGTTGAAGCAATAAAGACCACCTCAGCAATCTTGCGTTTTCATGCTTAGCCTGAGATAAGAATACGAGGGGCTGATGATCCGTCTGGACCACAAAAGTCCTACCATACAGATAGATTTGAAACTTCTTTATTGCCCAGATTAACGCTAAACATTCTTTTTCGCTTGTGGAATATCCTTGTTCCGCCTTATTCAATTTGCGGCTTGCATAAGCGACTGGGTTCAGTTCCCCATCAGGTGAAGATGATCTTTGCAACAAAGCCGCCCCGAGTCCTACATTACTTGCATCTGTTCTTACGACAAAATCCTGTGTCAAATCAGGCAGTTTGAGAATAGGCTTGCTAGTGAGTTTTTCCTTTAAGTCTTGGAACGCTAATTCACTTTGCGCAGTCCAAATAATTTTATCTGGAAGTCCCTTGCGAGTCAGATCAGTCAGAGGAGCACAAATAGAGTTAAAATCTTTGATGTATTTTTGATAAAATCCGCATAACGACACGAATGATCGCACGTCCTTTTTTTGTTTGTGGTCTAGGTGCTCTCTGCAGTTTTTCCAAGTTCTTGGGGTCAGGGGTCATGTTACCCTGATATACAGTGTGTGTCCCAAGAATTCCAACTCTTTGCATCCAATACAACATTTTGTTGGCCTAGCAGTTAAGTTCGCCTCCCTAAGCCTATTAAATAACATTTTTAGAGCGTCAATGTGTTCTTCAAATGTCTCTGTGGCGACGAGAATATCATCCATGAAATTCGTGATACATGGGTTATTCAGGGATCCAACAATTTGCGCATCATCCTTGAAAATACACTCGGAGCATTTTTCAGTCCGAATGGTAGCATGTTGAATTCATAATGTCCTTCCGATGTGCTAAAAGCCAAATAAGGTCTCACTTCAGGCTTCACTGGAATCTGGTAATAGCCTTTACTAAGATCCACCTTTGAAAAGTATTTTGCCTTGTTTAATCTGGCAAATAACTGTTTTGTGTCTGGTAATGGATCCACTTGTCCTTCTGTGACAGCATTCAGTTTCCTGTAATCTATGCACAGTCGGTGTTCCCCAGACGGTTTTCTCAACAAAACGACACTAGAGCTAAAAGATGATTCACTGTGTGAAATAATCCCCTCCTTCAACAAATAATCTATTTCTTCCTTCAATGCCTTCTCCTTCGCGAACGGAATAGAATAGGCTCTCATACAGATTGGGTTTGAGTCTACCAGTTTCATGTCATACTGTAGCAAATTTGTATGGCCTGGTTTATCTGTTAATACATCTGTATGTTCCTCCAGAACCTGTTGAACTCTCTCCCTCTGATTTTTTAGTCAGGTGCTTACTGACTTTTACCTGTGCTGCTGTTTCACAAGGATGTAATGGGTATTCATGTGAGGTGAGTGGTTCCTTTTGCATTTGAGTTGCGATAGCCAAGGTCAGTAAGGGGGTGCTTTCCTGGAGTGGTCTGTCCAGATACTTCTTTAACAGGTTTACATGATAAACTTTCTCCTTCCCCTTTTTGTCAATTTTATAGTTTGTTCTAGACACCTTCTCTAGAACCGTATATGGACCTTGCCATCCAATTTGTAATTTATTCTGGCTGCCGGGTAGTAGAAGCAGCACCTTCTCTCCCACAGCTAGTTCTCTGTCCTTTGCCTTCCTATTAAAATATGCTGCATGTTTCTTCCTGGCTTGTTTCAAATTATCATTTGCCAGTTTCCATCCAGCTTTCAAACGAGTGGTCAGTTCGTTCACGTATTGATAAGATGAGGTAACAGTCTCTTCCGCCTTCTCATCTGTCCAGGTCCTTAATAGCGCTACATCTGGATTTTTAATTTTCCATATTTATTTTTCATGGCACCCATCGGGTCCCGTCCATTAGAAGCATTATAGTGAGGACTTTTCTTCCTAGAATCATCACTCACAAATCGACCACTACCAATTTTTTTTTCTTGGGTTTATCTCCCCACTTTAGATTGCTTATGAGAGATCTTCGCTCTCTTTTCTGTTCTTCCAGTTTATATAAGTCTGACCGAGGGATTGTCATCTTATCCTGGGTAAAATTTCTTCTTTGTACTCGTCGCATAGTGGCCATGTTAATCCATTCAAGTGAAGACTGGGTGTGAAAAGGGGGCTCCCATTGCACTTTGTCTACCTGAGTATAATAATTTTTCTTTCCAGGCCTAAGAGTGCCCCGTGGCGTTTCTAGGTCCTGCACATATTTTCCCTTTGTGGGTGTTCCCTCATGAAATACGCCACATGCTTCTACAAAGTTTTCAATATCGACATTTACGTCGGGCCAATAGTATTTGCGAGCAACTTTTTGGCAGATGGTACCGACTTTTTCATGGTCCCCATCTTTTCCAACATATAAGCTCCTTATTAAATTTGCCCTATATACCTTGGGAAGAACCAACTGTCCGTGACCAGTGGATCTAGTTCCTGTCTTCCTATATAGCAATCTGTCCTTCATAAAATATTCCCCCTTGCTCGGAGGTGTGTGGCATTTGGGCAATTTTTTAAAACATGGCTTGAGTGTCCTATCCTCAGCCTGCGCCTTCCTCATCTCCTCTGGATGAGCATTTATAGGTTCACCTTCTTCCTCCTTCTTCTGTGACCTGGTCTGCACTGTCGCCATGATCACAGGTCTCTCGGGATTCCCCAAGAAGACGTATCTACACCCCAATATCAGAGGGTAGATTGGTTCATCTATCACTGCTGCTCTGATTTCTCCTTCCACATAGCGAGTTTTCACCGTTATCCTTGCGATGGGAAGTGTCATGAGTGGTATGTCCTTAGTTGCCCCTTGTATTTCCACTGTTTCTGTGGTATACTGACTTGGGTCCACTAGGCTAGACTTCACAACTGAATCATAATCCAAACCTGTATCATAAAGGCACCTTATGGTGACCCCATTACAAATAACATCCTCACAAACTGGGGGGGTGATAAGGTTCCTGCTGTCCATTAGGATTAACCTTTAATCTTTGAGTCCCCGACTTCATTGCAGCAATGTTTGAAGGTTTCCTTCTACAAAATTCGGTGTTATGGTTATCTTTCTTGCACCATTTACACCATCTTTTTCCTTGGTTAAACGGTTTTCTTTCATTGGATTTTTGGTCATTGAACTGTGAGTTTCTGTCTCGATAGTCATTTCTTGGCCGTTCAAAGTTTGTCCTACCTTTATTTCCCTGTTCTCTATTATCAAATTTATTAAATTGCTGTGGAGCTTTAAAATTGTCTATGTGCTTCTTTTTAGCACCACTTACCTCTGCCTGGGCTGCCTGATACCTCTCAGCGACATTTAAAACCTCCCCCAACTTCTCTGCACCTTGTTCCATGAGAAATTTTCTCATGTCTGGAGCCATGGACTCTCTCAATTGCTCTATCATGATCATCTCCTTAAGATCTTGGGTCTTCCCCAGAGCCGTCCATTTCTCCAAATAGGTTTCCAGTCTGGCAGAGAATTGGTGGTATGTCTCCCCAGACAACAGTTTGGCATTTCTAAATTTCTTACGATAAAATTCACCATTTTTTTCGTACCTTAATAACAAAGCCTGCTTTAACATGTCATAATTGTCTTGGTCTTCTCTGTTCATTTTTGCGAAGACTTCATAAGAAGTACCTCTCAGTCCCTGTGATAACTTTAAACTCCACCTCTCTCTCTCTAACCCATATGTAGTAGCTAATAACTCAAAACGTCCGAGGTACCCCTCTATGTCATCGTCTTTCTCAACAAAATGGTCTAAATGAAACCCCATAGCTGATGTTGAGGCTCCCAGACTGGGCGTAGCATCTGAGGCAAAAGGGCTGGCACCATTTTCAGGAGCCTGGCCTTGTAGCTCCAGCTCCCTTAGTCGTAATTCGTGCTCCCTTTGCAACCTTCTATCTTCTGCCTCCCTTTCGGCAGTCAATCTTTTATCTTCTGCCTCCCTTTCGGCCTTTTTTTCTTCTGCCTCCCTTTGCTGTCGTTTTTCTTCTGCCTCTAATGCTTTAGCCTCTTTGTCAGCCTCAATTTGTAACCTCTTAGTCTCAGCCTCAATTTGTAGCCTCTTCTCTTCAGCTAATCTTTCAGACTCTAATTTTCTTTCGGCCTCTTTTTCTAATCTTCTTTCTTCCCGTTCAATATACTTATCACATTCAGCCGTTACATATTGAATTAAAACCTGACCATCCATTCCCATATCCTTTGCCGTTAGCACAGCAGCTGATCTGAATTTGGCTAGCTCCGCCATACTTTTTAGACAATTTAGCAATGAGCAAGATAAAATTTCCAACCACTAAAGTAATTCTAATTACTATAGTCTAAAGTAATTCTAATTAGCCAGTTAACTAATTAATTACCACTGGCTGTGAAGATTCACCAACTTTTATTTTCACTTTTAATTTTAAGGGACACTTTTAATTTTTATAATTTGTTCCCCTAATTTAATTCTCCCACCAGGAGATCCTAATATTACTGTTAAGCTAATTATCCCTGGACAAGAGACCCCAATATATGTAGTGGATTTGATGGTATTGTATGATTGTGATATTACCTAGTGTGATGCATGAGGTCAGCTGTGAAGGCTCCTGAGATAAATGTAGCTGTGAATTTACAGAAGGCCCTTCTTGCTACCACTACGACCTCACACCTATCTTTTTTTTTTCTAATGAATGTGGCTACGTTAAAATCTAGGGTATTGATATGTAATGTGTTGTGGTAGTTTACATACACACACACAGATATTTAATAAGTCTAATAATATTAATAAAATGTTATAACACACTGAACTAACTCAAGCTGTGTAAAATTTTGATAGTAAATTTTCTGTAAGTTTATTTGTTCTGAACCAAGGTTTTATTTTGGTCAGAACATATGAAAGGTTTTTGAAATTATGAATATAAATGCATGAATAATATGGCATAATAAATGAAAGGTGTGTACATATGCATTTTACAAGACTAGTTAATATTACTACTGTTTATAGTTGTAATTTATCTGGGAGAACGATTAATGGATGTGCTGTTGGGGTGGCCTCATCACTCCCTGTCTATGGCTACTAAACATTGTCCATTTATTGATGGGAATATAGTTGGTGTGTTAGAAAATAAGTTAAGTTGGTGAATGTCCAGCAGGCCAGACGCTCACGTATCTTGAATGAGTAGTTCTGGTGCTGGAATCTGGTGGCCCCACCTTTCCGTGCTTGGGGGCAATATATAAGGATGCTCTGCCAAAATATTAGACTGCACGGGTCCCACTCTTGTATTTTTCAACATACATCATTTGACACCACTTTGGTGCCAAATAAAAACTCACAGTTTCTGAAATAAAAGTATTTGGTCATGTGTCAGAAAATCCTACCTCCTGAGCCACTTCTACACTCAAACTCTACACACACAACAACACCACACAGACGGGGTCAGATCTCTCTGACCATACAGCACATCTTACCAAGTTGGTTTCACATAGGATAAGTTCCCCCCGACTACATATTCTGAAATATGTTCATTAGCTTCCTGCCATAGAATAGGATAGGTGATATGTTCCACTGATCTCAACACTTGATCCGCCCTTCATAATCCTTGCTGGAGTTTATGTATTTTGTTTGTCTCTAGACCCTGAACTGGGGCGGGGGGTCTAGAGCGAATCCTTACTTGTTGTAAGGGATAGATTTTGATATGGCAGTATCAAATCACTCGAAACATTAAACAATATTAAAATATATAAAGAAATACTTTCAGTCTTACCAGAATTATGAATAGAGAACACAGTTATATGCTAGCAAAACTCAGCTGAGCTGCTGGCTCTAGTATGGCGTCCCTCTAAATATTTCAATTAGCTTTTGGGAAATACACCACTGAATTATTTACTGTGTCTACTACTGGACAACTTATGATGAATGGCAAAAATGCGCGTCTGAGCGCCGATATTATGTTTATCTGTGGCCAATCACCGCCTTTTTTTCCTTTTCAAATTCAAACCTCCTACCAAAAGTCAATTCAGTCATACCTCAGTCCAAGTAATGTATTTATTGTCTGTTGGTCCGTCTGTCTCTACTTGCGTTTCACAAAAAAAAACACACTTGTTTTTTTTGAAACCAACTCTGCCGTCCCCTACACAATTTTGCCTTTAAAGTTATTTTTAGCCACAATTCTCCACCACATTCCCTCTCTTTCATTCCAACTGGATTTTAGCACTTGAGTCTCAAGGCCGCATTTTTTGAAAATAGTGACATTTTTTTGTTTCAATGCAGTCGCTCGCTGATATGAACAACACAGTCTTTTGTCAATATCTTTCTTATTATCTATCCGTCTGTATAAATGAAAGCATATTATTTCACTGCTCAAGATGGGCCATCAGGCCAGCTAGGTTTTATATTCCTAACATTATTATTAAGAAAAGTTACTTTTCAAGGTTTGTTGGTTTTTTTTTTTTTAAATATTTTCGAGCATCTTCTGTAATGCGTTTGCCGCTGAATTCAAATAAACGGACTAAGTTATCGCAAAAGCGTCCAAGAAATGACTGTTGCGTATAATAGCTAAGGTCCCTTTTGTCGATTTCTTTACCTTGTGTCAACTTGGGGACGTGAATTTTTTTCCTTTCCCCACCAATTGCGTCTTTTTAGCCTTGCTAGTTTCAAGCACGTGTTCAGTCATATTTTTTCCTTTTGATCTCCGTTCTCATCCCGTTCCAAGGGTAAACGTTTTGCCTTCACGTCTAACAAGTTAGTTTCCATGGCGGGTGGTGACCCGCGGCGTGGGCGATCATGTCGTCCAGTAGCTTACGCATTATTTTTATCCCTACATTTTATCTTTGGAGATATTTTAACGTTGTATCACGATTAATTTTATCACAATCCGTCTGTCCGATTTTCACTGTGTTGCATAGATGGTATGAGTCTGCAATGACCTGTACTTAGTCTGAAAATTATCACTTGGTCTAGTCTTCATAATATATAGTGTTGTTCTACAGTATCGGAGTCTGAGTGTTCCATTATGCCATTTTTCTCTATAGTTATTTCTGATTGTGGCTTTTATCTTTTCACATGTAGCCCTATCTTCTGTTTGGATTCTCTTTCCTCTTTCTTTGGCAAGTTTATATGCCTTCTCATTTCCATATATATACTGCAGTGGCAGGGATCCACTCTACTTTTACTTCAGATTTATCATCGTTACTATTCAGCTACCTATGGAGCACTGGTCTTCAACAGATTCAGGCCACACTTTCCTATCCTGTACCATTCTTTCAAGGCTTTCTGCGTCTTCTTTACCACTGTCATGTCCGTCTTCAGCTTCTTTCTCTCTGGTTCTCTCGGTTTCCCATTGTCTTCCTTACTATCCAGGATTTCATGAATTATTCTTAAAGCAATTTAAGTAAATGTGACTATTTAACTATTTTATGAAGATTTTCTCTTCCTGCAATGTACTGAAGAAAGAAAGATACAATAGAAATAGACAGTAGTATACTCTAGAGAGAACAATACGGAATCAAATATTGTCACATGACCACTAACAGGTAAAGGTTGTCCCATAGCAGATACTGCCACAAGGGAGTGAAGTGTTACAGACTTCATTGTACTAGGTCCAGCACCGAGAGGTGGGGTGACCAGTTCCCTTCTTCGCTGCCTTTTCTTTCCCTAATTCATGTTCAGACAGGTACCCATTTACAGCTGTGTAGACTGGAGCGTATCGATACCGCGAATCGAACCCAGCACATTTGCTGCGAGAGACCAGCGTTCTAACCACTCAGTCAATCTGACGCTCTACATGAGCACTACTAGAGTAAAAACACTGCAGTGGGTCGTAAATGCATATCAAGGAAAGACTTTATCCAATAACATACGTGTAGGAGAAATAGTTAATGTCAAACAAAAACAACACAATAACAAATATTTTTTAAAATATTTTAAACACAGGCTTTTAATGCACTAAAAAGCCACAAATAATTTTTCAAGGAGTTTATAGCTTGCAGTCATAAAATGTAACATCAAATTGACAAAAAGCGTGGGGCGCTTATCATATATTTTATCCATGTGTGTAATGAAGTATAAAGCAGAAGTTAATTTCATGTAGAATCAGCGCCCCAGGCTTTTTGCCAATTTGATGTTACATTTTGATGAAAAATTATTTGTGGCTTTTTAGTGCATTAAAAGCCTGTGTTTAATATATATATATATATATATATATATATATATATATATATAATATATATATATATATATATATATATTATATATATAATATATATTAAATATATATTATATATATATATATATTTATTTATTTATTTATTTATTTATTTATTTATTTATTTATTTATTCTTTTTAGTGTTATTTTTTTTTTAAATTTAAGTCAAATATAATCGATCCGCTAATGACATTATCAGTTTGTGATAAACGAGTCCAGAGCACAGGAGGCGGATTTCATTATTCAGTATATTACACGGAAAGTTAATATATTTTTAATTTTTTTATATTTTGATAAAGAGTTGTAAATTATATTTTTTTTAAAATGTAGTTGTCAGTTGTGTGTATGTCTGTGCACGCGCGTCCGATAATGTGTGTGTGGAAAAGGGAGGGGTGGGGGGGAAAGTCTAAATATTTCTCTCAAGAGAGACAATCTTGCTGGAAAGAATACATCTAGATTATTTGCAGTTATCACCCATTTCACTGATGATACAATACAAACAAACAAAAAGTGATATTAATTTTAATTTTATTCATTTTACCACTGATTATTGTATTGTCATGGGGAAAAACCTGTTTAAAAAAAACGCCACCTCAGATTGGGCGAAAAGAAGCTCTCACAGCAAGCTGAAGAGAGGAGAAAATGTCGAAAGGAACACCATGAAAATAAGCAGCTGAGGGCTGTCACCTCAGGGGCGCATTCCTATAGTCAGCTATGGCGGAAGAGGCTATTATTATTATTATTATTATAATGAGAGAGCACACAAAAATAGTCACAAATTAAATAGTCACTAACTGTATCTTCTTCTTCTTCTTCGTACACTCTCAGATGTCTAATTGAATGTTCTCAAAGAAAGCAGTAGTCAGTTTGAGGCTATTTGAATCTCCGTAGAGTTTTTCCACGAATGGTACTTGTGTCGGCCATATATGCTTTCTCTGTTCCGCATATGTTGGGCAACTTTGAAGCTAGCTGTATATAATCTGTGAGACATTAGACACGTGTAGTTCTTGGCAGTCCTCTGACAAACCAAAGAATAACTAGAACTGTTTTTCCGTCAGACTTGTCGTATGAGAAGAAATAGGTTAGACGGTGTATTGGGCTGACGACATCATCATCTACAAATCGGGCTGCATAAACCACTACTGCAAAGGAATATGAATTCTTTTTGTTGCAGGCTCGATATGGAGCAATAAACAGAATAGTCATGATGGCATTGCATATAAAAAGGAATTACTAAGTAGAGTATATGCAAAAATGTTAGGTGATTTTGCCTCACTTATTTAAAATGTAATGATGTGTATATCAGCTTTGATGGCCTCTGCTGGAATGCCATGTGAACCAGCTGCTTTTTATTCCTCTGCTAGAAGCTCTATAGTCTTTTTTATTTCTTCCCACTGGATCGTTTACATTTAATTTGTATCTCCTCTTCTGCTTGCTGGGTTGGTTGGGGAGGGGGGGGGGGGGGGTGGTGGGGGGGGGAGAAGAGAATTTGGTAGAGATCTACTAAGAAGTTCATCAAAATGTTCTGTCCATCTCTTCATTTGTTCTCGTGTATTACTAAGCAATTTTCCATTCTGATCTTTGATGAGGCCATTTGCTTGCTTATCGTATTTCCCTGTTAGCTTCATTGTGTTGTTGTACAGGTCCCTTGTTGCGGTCATTTTTGACGGAGTCATCTGTCAAGTTATTTGCTTATGTTTTTATCATAAGAATAATTGTGTCTTTACCTGCGATGTCAGGTTGATTAGGGGTTGTCTTCCCTTGTTTATTCATTCATTGTGTTTGACCTTTAGGGTCAAAGGTAGACAGTTCGGGCGTATGCCCATGGGCAGGTTTTTTAAGCGGGAGTTGAGTTAGACTTCCGGCAAGCCGAGAAGTGTCCTGGTTTCTGAAGGGACGAGAGTCCATTGTGTTTTTCGGGGAGAATCTTCGAAGTGACTGCACTGGCAGTTTTCCCCAGTGAATCTCTGTGCGTTGGAATGACAGCAGAGTTCCTTGTTAAGTTCTGTGGACTCGGTTACAGGTAATACCAACTTTTTCCATTACTATGCTTTCGGTAGCAGAACATGTTAGAAGATTGCCTAGTCTGTGAACTGCAGCTCACCGGTCCTCCATTTCAGAACTTATATGTTGTGCTCAAGGTAGCCATCCAAGACTATTAGTCTTCATACCATCCAGAAATCCAGTGACGAAGATATATTGTGGGAGCCGCAGATTGGCGGCATATTTATGTCTACAATAAGCATTACTGCAGGGTTGATGGTAACCTGCTTATCAGAAGTACACAGCCGACGTCAGAACGAGGCCTGTGTTTTCGGCTATTATACTACAGCCTGATAATGTGCAATTGGCGGGGAATGCCAAGTTGCACCTATGTGTCAAAGTGATTAAGGTATCTGACGCGTTTAGTCAGTAATCCCAGGGCGACGCCACGAACTGTCCTTATTGAAGAACATTGTATTGACCATGCACGAATATTCAAATGTTTACCAGCTTGCTGAATGCCTAATGTATACCTATCGATTTCCGGTCAGCATGACCTTGTTTACAATGACTGTTCCTGTTGATACCATGTGTGTTCTCGTCAATAAATGTTTTGAAACGTGTCTGCAGTGTCCAAGCATCCTTGACTACTGCATGTGAGTGTATGGGTTGCAGGGTCTACATACATAAGAGCCTAAACACATTCGCGCCTTCATTCGCACCCACACTCAGTTCATCATCCGCTCGCACTACACACCTAACAACATGTATACTGTCTTGGGCCAGTGATCACCTCAACAAGAGAAAAAGGACAGTTACATTTTTGGTGGACCAGTTACGTGGGCTCTTCTGATACATTTCTTGTGGACAGAGCGAGCAATTAACATTATTGATGACAGTAATGGATCCAGAAATTTACATTTCTCCAGCCTTAAACAGACACCCCACCAGGCTATTTACAGTTGCTGTTACATGTATGATGTCTCCAGTGTTGTCCAGAAATTTACAAGAAGGACAAGTAAACATTACATTTTTGATCTGTGGGTCTAAGCTACACACTGGACAGCTGTAACACACATCGCTAATTCTACACTTGCAAGTTTTGGCTACAACAGGACAGAAATAGGTCATCAACTGTTGACCCAGATAAACAGTGCTAGCATTTAAGTTATAATGCTGCATAAACCACAACAGGACAAATACTGAAGTGAACATCTAGGCATTTGCTACGTGGACCACAACTGCAAGTCAAGTCCCTTACAGTAAACGGTACCGCTGGTCGTTTACACGTTTCAGTCAATAACAGACTTTTCTACACCCGAGCATTCAAGCTACATTGTTCGAGGTCAAGTTCCTGTTTGTAAACAGTACATGAAATTGTAAACAATCGATGTGCAAGGCTCAAGATACGAGAAGGTCATAGTAACTTTTGTTCGTGAATACCACTTTATGCTACAGTGGATTTGACATTCAGTGCGCGCTTGACATTTTGTTTCTGTGTTCGCAAGGAGCAAGTTAGTTACTTTAATATCATGTGTGACTAAGCTTTATTTTGCAACACATTGAATTGATTGCTATTTATGTTAATTGTACTATTGTTGTGTATTTTTCTTGTGTTTTTCTGCGGGTTTTCGGTTGGTGGGTCTTACAGTAAATATGCCACTTAATCGAGGGTTACTGTAAGCGTTCTGTAGGGATTGCAATTTTCTTAATTGAAATTTGCTAGCGACTTTTGTTGCTATATTTTTTTTTTTTTTAGCTGTGACGACATCAGTTAGTGTTGTTTTCGTTATTTTTCCGTTCTTTGATTTTCGTCTAATTTTGTTTGTATCTGTTCTTCTCTCATTCCTTCCATTTATTTCTTTACACCTTTTCGTTTATAACAGTGTTGCCATTTGTCTTGTTTATTTTTCGCGGTCATCATTACACACATTTGTGTAACATTTTTTTTTACTTTTGCTGTATTGTTTATTTGACTTCCGCGAACGTTTTCGGTCATTGTTCTGTATCTTTGTCTTTGTATTTATGATTGTACTACATTATTGTCATACACAGTCTACATACATACACTTGGTCATGTATTATTATTATTATTGATAAGGTACACTCTTCATATAGAGATTGTTAATAAAATATTATTATCTAAGATATTTATACAAGTTCTTTGATAAAAGACTTGTTATCTTCAAAGATTGAGACAAGGTGAAATACATATTCAAGTTCTTTTAAAAAAAAAAAAAAAAAAGACTTGTGCCCATAGTGAGTGGGATATAAAGGAATTATTTTCCACAGGTACTCAAGTGATTTTTTGTTACATTATAAACAAGAGGACCATACAAGGTCTTTGTCTAAGACTAAGAGAGTGAAATAAAGTGAAGTGAGTATACAAGTCTAGCATTTCAGACTTGTCTCCCATTGAAGTGGGATAAGGTAATTTATTTAATTTTTTCAGGTTTCTGATCTCATTAGACAGAATGTCTACATTGGATTTCTTCATCCAGCAAGGGTTGACCCTTGGTAAGTCTGGTAAAGAATTAGAAGAATATTCATCTGCTCAATTCGCCATTGCATTAAAGTCAGATGAAAAGAAACAAAAAGAGGAAATTAAATTGAAAGCAGAAGCTGAACAAAGGAGAGCAGATGCTGAACTAAAGAAGCTAGATGCTGAGAATAGAAGATTAGAACTTGAAGAGAAAAGGTATCAAAGAGAAGCTGCTGCTGAGGAGAGAAAAGCTCAAGCTGCTGCTGAGGAGAGAAAAGCTCAAGCTGCTGCTGAGGAGAGGAAAGCTCAAGCTGCTGCTGATGAAAGAAAATTCCAGATGGAAATGGAAGACAAAAAACTTCAAGCTGCTGCAGAGGAGAGAGGAGAAAACTTCAAGCTGCTGCAGAGGAGAGAAAACTTCAAGCTGAGGCTGAAATTAGAAAAATGGAACATGAGGAAAGAAAACAGAAGATGGAACTTGATGAAAGACTCGCAACTTTGGAGTTAGAGAAATTGAAATTGGCGAGTACGGGTGCTCAGCAAACAACTTCGAGTACGACAAAGGAGTTTGTTAATAGGATTAAATTGCCTCATTTCAATCCTTTAAAGGATGACGTAGCAGATTATCTAGATAGATTCCAATTTTTATGCGATACGCATAACATAAAAAAGGAAAAAATATGTTGAACAACTGATGGAATTTTTTACAGGTGACACAGTGACTACTCTTATGACAATAGACGAACATGACAGGACTAATTATGATGTTGTCAGAGCAGCATTGCTAAAAAAAATACCAACTAAAAGAAGAAGACTATCGTCTTCGTTTTAGGACAATGTTGCCAGAAAATGGAGTAGATTTCTCTGATTTTGTTACAAAAATACGTCGTACATTTACACGATGGGTTGAGTTGTCTCAGACTGAGAAAACATATGAAGGTCTAATGGACTTATTATTGCGAGATAAGGTTTTGTCATCTGTTAATGATTCTTTTCTTGCATTCCTTCATGAGCGTAAGCCTAAAAACTTAAAAGATATGGAGGAATACTGTTGTCAGTATGCCACCGCGCATCCCCATGCTACAGTTAGCAATTCTAAAGTGAAAGAAGGGTTGCCAGCTGCTTCGGCAACACCATATGGCCCTAATTTCAAAAAAAAATTTCAGGGTGCTCAACAAAACTGGAATAGGGGAAGTAATCAGAATTACACTCAGAAGCGGAGTAATCCAACACATGAGGGTTCTTCGTCTATGAATTGGAGACAAGATGGTAGTTCTCGTAATTTTAATGGTAATAATCTTAGACACTTTCGCAAGGGTTATCGTAATAATAACCATTCGAGCTTTCGAGATAACCATTCTCGACGTCAAGATTATGACGATGGTGAATTTAGAAACCGGGATTCAAACCGGAATGAGGATTACAATAGGCAATATGATAACAATTACAGGGGAAATGATAGTCGAAATAATTACAGGGGAAATGATAATCGAGGCAGACCTAGATTTAACAAAAAAAAGACCTTTCCAACAGGCAAACTCTGCACAACAAGAGTTTGATGGAGCCTGTAATACAGTAAATGATAGTGGTAACTCTAGGGCTATCACTGGTTGTGCTTTCGATTTTGGGAGAGCAACTGAATGCCCCCAATGCTTAACATTGTTCGACTCATCGACTGTATCTACTCTAAGTTGTGGTCACCCTCTTCCTGCTCTACCTGCTACAGTTGCGCATGATGGGAGAGGATCTCTCATCTTACATAAAGGTCTAATAAATGATAGGCTAGTCTCAGTACTTTTCGATTCGGGATGTACTACCGTCGGGGTTAGGGAGTCTCTGATAGATCCTTGCTGTGCCACTGGAAAAACAATCAAATGTGTTACATTTGGTGGCACTATGGAAAGTTATCCTACTGCTATTATTAGGATTGACACTCCCTTCTTCACAGGAGATGTCCATGCATGTCTTCTTCCTAATCCTATTGCGGATCTTATAATCGGTCGTATTCATGGGGTTAAGGAATGCACCCCGCAACAAATTTCTAGTTGGGAGAAAAAAAACATTCAAACGGTCAATGCAGTGGTGACAAGAGCTCAGGCTCTTAATCCCCCAACTTCATCGGATAATAGTAATGAAGTTGATAGCCAAGACGAGCACTTGGTGATTTCCCATGACTCGTTTGTTAAACGTCAAGAAGAGGATCCTTCTTTGAAGAAAATCTTCCTTCTTGCAAAGAAAGGGGATCCCAATCAAAATACTAATCACAAATCGTATATTACTATGAAGAATGGTATATTGGTACGGATGGTACAACACTCGGACAAGTCTATGCACTCGCAAATTCTTGTGCCTAAGTGTATGAGAGCCTTAATTCTTCAGCATGCACACGATTCTCAGTGTGCTGGACACATGGGGTTTTCCAGAACTAAAACTAGAGTCCTTGCGTCCTTCTTTTGGCCATTCGTGAATAAAGACATCCGAATTTATTGCCGATCTTGCAAAATTTGTCAAGAGGTCAAGTCTAGAGGTCCGAGACATGCTGCTCCTATTCAGGCTGCAGATATTCCGATTCGGCCGTTTCAGAAAATGGCTATAGACATCATTGGTCCGTTCAAAATTAAGTCAGCCAGAGGACACCAATTTATCCTCACTTGCGTGGACATGTGCACGCGTTGGCCAGAGGCTATTCCTCTGAAGAGCATATCAACTGTCGATATCGCTGATGTTCTTTGGCTCATATTTTCTCGTCTGGGATTCCCCGGAGAAATACTGTCGGACCACGACACTCAGTTAATTTCGGATGTTATGTCTCAGGTAATGGCTACGCTAGACATTAAAAGGTCTCTCAGTAGTATTTATCATTCAATGTCCAATGGATTGGTAGAACGTCTTAACAGGACACTAAAGAACTTACTTGGCAAGATAACGGAGGATCATCCGGAGGATTGGGACAGGGTTTTACCTGCAGTCCTCTTTGCCTATAGAGAAGTTCCCAACGAGCATACAGGGTTTTCTCCTTTCGAACTTGTCTTTGGTGCGCAACCGCGCGGTCCGATGTCCTTGTTACACGATTTGATAACTTCTGATAATATTGACGATGATACACAATCGTCATATGAATATGTCATTGCTCTTAGAGAAAAGATTATCGAATCGTGCAGGTTAGCAACTTCATCTTCCGAATTTGCGAAAGAAAAAGCTAGGCGATTTGCTAACAAGAAAAGACGCCTACGTCAACTTTGTCCTGGAGACAAAGCATATGTCTTACTTCCCTCAAGAGAGAATAGACTTCTCATTTCATGGAAAGGTCCATACACTATAGTCTCCAAAATTTCCGATGTCGACTACATCGTCGATGTGGATGGAAAGCATAAAACCTTCCATATAAATATGCTAACAGAGTTTATTGAACGTCCAGACTATTTGCAGCCTATTTTCCAGGCGATGGACGACTCTCCAGTCCAACATGGTCACATCTCATCCCTGTCCGTTATACAGGATGAGGAAACTATTTTTTCTGACGTTAACTTACCTCTTCCTGCGATTCCACTGAATTCAACGGAATCGTGGAGGGACGTTACAATCTCGTCGAACTTGTCTTTTGAGGAGCAACGTCAAGTATCCTCTACGCTACAATCATATCAGGATGTCCTTACCGACATTCCTGGACACACAGATGTCATAGAACATTACATCATACTTACTGATCGTAATCCGATCAGAGTAAGACCATACCCAATACCTATTCATTTTCAAGCACAAGTCGAGAAAGAATTGGATGAAATGATTCAACTGCAAATAATTGAACCATCCACTTCAGCTTATTCTTCGTCGATAGTTATTGTCGGAAAAGAAAGACAATAACATACGTCTTTGCGTTGACTATCGCAAATTAAATCAAGTTACGAAGTTCGATGCTGAACCTATGCCATTATTAGATGATCTACTTATTAGACTTTCTAAAGCTAAATTCTTTACTAAACTAGACTTGTCGAAAGGTTATTGGCAAGTCCCACTGACGGAACACGCCAAACCTCTCACTGCTTTTTCGACACCTAGGGGTCTGTTTCAATGGAATTTTATGCCTTTCGGGCTTATGAACGCCCCAGCGACTTTCGTGCGCATGATGCGACGAATTCTATCAGATCGTGCAGATGTCATCGCATATTTAGACGACATCTGTCTTTTCAGCGATACTTGGGAAGAACACTATTTGGGTCTAAAGGAATTGCAATCTACTCTACGTGAGCATAGTTTGACTGCAAAACCCTCTAAAGCTTTTGTTGGGTTTAGTGAAATTTCCTTCCTAGGTCATCGAGTTGGTCATGGTCTGTTGAAGACAGAGGACCAAAACATTTCGAAGATATTAAATATCTCGGTTCCGAAGACAAAAAAGCAAGTGCGTAGTCTCTTGGGATTGATACAATTCTATGGAAGATTCATTGAGAATCTGTCCTCCATGATGGCACCACTTTCATCGTTATTGAAAAAAGGTTCTCCTAATATGGTGCGTTGGTCCCAGGTGTGGTGAAGTGGGATGTTATAAATATTTATAGGGGACTTAGTGTACTGACTGAGATCAGCTGTGAAGGTATCTATATCTATTAAGAGTAGTGTATTATAGATAACCTTACTTGCTACCACATATCTATATATCTCAGTCAGAATTATTCTGGAATAGTGTGATGACTACGTTATGTGTCTAGGGTATGTGTATGATGAAGTGTAAGTCACAACAACAGACAGATAAACAATTAAATTTAATCCACTACTCTTGACAACACTGTGACACTCACATACATATAACACTCTATGAGAATATCTTAAGGAGTCACTGATAACTTTTCAAATAACAATATGTATTCATTGTTGTCATAAAGGTATATGTGTCCTGATTCAAATACAAAGGAACCAGGAATCACAATCAATTTTAATTACAAGTATATGTACAGACTTTATCAATATGAATATTGTAGTGACATATATTATTTAAAAATATCCTATGTGTGTCAGTTGTGTAGTAGTAATATGAGGTAATACTGGTTTTGTTTTGTTCAAGCTCTGTTGGTATTTGTCATCATGACTTCAATAGTTTGTCTTTTGGGACTAGTATTGGAGATGTTCTCAGTTCCTGATATTAAGACAATTAAATTCCCCTCTGAATGTTATTTTTACAAAGTCATTTCAAGATGAGGGGACATAATGTTGAGCTCAGCTGGCCAAATCAGCTTATCTTGCGTGATGGCGGCAGGAAAGGACTCCTCTGCTCGAATTCTCCCCCTGGGCTCTGGAGACACCTCACTGATAGCTAAAAAGACCAAGGAGTATGCTGTCCGACTCTGGATTCAGCAAAGCTCTGACCAGGTGCTGCTCAGTACCATCAAGACCACGGTCCCACAATTCATGGAAACAAACACAGATACGTTGATTAGCAATGAATTCTGGCACAAATTCCCATCTGCTTATGTTCCAGGCTTTTATTTAGCAAAATATGAGCTGGCTTCAACGCACTGTTGCTTTATCAAGCTTATTTGCACTAGTGGTCTCGAACTAACGCTCCTAAGTGAGTATATCAGCGAGTCTAGCCAATGGAGCCACGTTTCGACAAGTGTTTGAAAAAATGTTACCTTTCCACGTCTCCCCTAACAACGATAGATAGTATTTATAGCCCGACCAATCGTGGTTAGTCTTTCATTTGTTGCGCTCCAATCAATTTGGAGTTTACATGGTAGGCTATTTCTGTAACGTAAGGTTTTTTCAAACACGTTATAAAAAAATTTTATGAGCAGAAATGATTCCATGTTGTCAGGCATCCCCACTATTTTATTTTGGTTATAATTTATTAATTCCTGGACTATTTGCGTAACGTTTTACATTTTCTTTGTCAGCAAGCCCTAAGGAACCCAAATATCCAAATTTAAAAGAGCTACGTGGCTGCGTTCAAAATATGCAATTTCTTCTACCTCCTGTTTCGAAGATGTGCTGTCTGGGTACTGTAATGTTTTCAAACGTAAACCCATCTATTGTTATCTTTCCTAATAAGCGTTTTTTTTATGATTTTAAAACCTAACTCTGGGAAGGGTAGTGTATTTTATCACTGTTCGTCCGAAAAAGTTAGTGCATGTAGCCTAACACGCGTGATAGTAGTAATTGTGTATCGCGTTACGCTTGTTGGGGGTGGCATTAATAGCGAGACGCGTGTTTAATTTTGCATGCGTTCCTGATTTTATTCGCCCCTCTCTCTTTCTATTTGAGTCCATCTATTCGTTCGTTTTGGTAACGCAGTATAATTAATGTTAGGATTAATTTAGGTCATTACGCAGTCTGCCTCTCAATGTTTTTCCAAGAAATACAGCACACGTTTCATTGAAGAAAGCGGGTATAATACAGTAAGCTTTTACTATCAACGTGAAAGCGTTACAATTTGCAGACGAAGCAGAAAACAAGGGGGATTTCGAGTACCTTCTTTGTGACAGCACTGTTATTTTACCATTGCTCTTTTCTTTATTAATTTTATTTGTTAGGCTTCATATTTACCTAATAATTTATATATGTGGATTAGAATATTCCACGACACCTCCCCTCTTAAAACAGACATTATATGTCAGTCCTTTATTCTATATACACATAGAGAAATTTATTATTATTTCTGGGGTTTACGGTGATTCTCATCACACGGATGGCGGCTTAAAAAATCCGCTCCCAAATTGGTTTTTCCAGATATATACTCAATGCTAAAATTATATGGAGCCAAAAGTAAAGACCATCGGAGTAACCTGGAGTTCTCATGCCTAGCCTGTGCTAGAAACGATAAAGGTTTGTGGTCTGTTTGCAACTTAAATGCCTTCCCATATAGATAAATATTGAATTTCTTTATCGCCCATATTACTGCAAGACATTCTTTTTCGCTAGTTGAGTAGTTGATTTCAGCTTTATTCAACTTTCTGCTAGCATATGCCACTGGGCTTAATTCCCCATCCAATGCATCTGATTTCTGTAGTAGAGTTGCACCTAACCCAATATTACTTGCATCCGTCCTTACTATGAATTCTTGACTTAAGTCAGGTAATTTCAAAATGGGTTTACTTGTGAGCTTTTCCTTCAATTCTTGGTAAGTCATTTCACATTGTGGTGTCCATGTAATGCGATCTGGATGTCCTTTACGTGTCAATTCAGTTAACGGTGCACATATGGAATTAAAGTTTTTGATATACTTCTGGTAGAAACCACATAATGAGACAAAGGATCTCACGTCCTTCTTGGTTTGTGGTCTCGGGGCTTTCTGTAGTTTCTCTAAATTCTTTGGGTCAGGGGTCATGTTTCCCTGATAAACTGTGTGTCCCAAAAATTCCAATTCTTTACATCCAACGCAACATTTGGTTGGTCGGGCTGTTAAATTTGCCTCCCTAAGTCGATCAAACAGCATGTTCAGAGAGTCAATGTGTTCCTCAAATGTTTCTGTTGCTATAAGGATATCATCCATAAAATTTGTTATACAGGGATTATTCAGAGGATCCAATAATTTTCTCATCATTCTAGAGAAGACACTAGGCGCATTCTTCAATCCAAATGGCAATCTATTAAACTCATAGTGTCCTTCTGAGGTACTAAAAGCTAGGTATGGTCTAACCTCAGGCTTTACTGGAATCTGATAGTATCCTTTACTCAGATCCACTTTTGAGAAATATTTAGCTTTATTTAGCCTGGCAAACAGCTGATTTGTATCCGGCAATGGATCCACCTGTCCTTCTGTAATAGCATTCAGTCTCCTGTAATCTATACAGAGTCTATGTTCTCCAGAGGGCTTCCTTAAGAGTACAACACCGGAACTATACGAAGACTCACTGTGCGAAATAATTCCTTCCTTCAATAGATAGTCTATCTCTTCCTTCAAAGCTTTCTCCTTAGCAAACGGAATCGAATATGGTTTCATACAGACAGGTGTGGAGTCTATTAGTTTCATATCATATTCCAATAGGTTTGTATGCCCTGGTCGGTCTGTTAACACCTCTGCATGATTATTTAGAACCTGTTGCACTCTCTCTTTCTGAGTTTTCGTTAAATGTGTACTGATTTTCACCTGTGCTGCTGTCTCACAGGGGTGTAATGGATATTCAAATGATGAAAGTGGTTCCTTTTTTCATCTCCATGGCGATGGACAAGGTCAACAAGTGTGTCTCTTCCTGATGTTCTCTTTCCAAATATTTCTTCAGGAGATTCACATGATAGATTTTTTCTTTCCCCTTCTTATCTATCTTATAATTTGTTCTAGACACCTTCTCTAAAACTGTATATGGACCCTGCCATCCAATTTGTAACTTATTCTGACTCCCAGGCAAAAGAAGCAGTACTTTCTCTCCCACAGCCAAATTTCTGTCTTTCGCCTTCCTGTTATAATAGGCAGCATGTTTCTTCCTGGCTTGTTTCAAATTTTCATTGGCAAGTTTCCAGCCAGTTTTTAACCGAGTGGTCAGCTCATTCACATATTGGTATGAAGATGTAATGTTTTCCTCTGCCTTTTCATCAGTCCACGTTCTTAACATAGCTACATATGGACCTTTAATTGTGTGGACCTATTTGTCCATGCACCGGTATGGTCTCTTCCACTCGAAGCTTTATAGTGATGATTTTTCCTCCCAGAATTATCATTCACAAAACGACCGCTACCAATTTTTCTTTTGGGGCTTTCTCCCCACTTAAAATTCTTGATGAGAGATTTCCTCTCTACATCCTCTTCCTCCAGTTTGTTTAAGTCCGATTGAGGGATTTTCGGCTTATCCTGTGGTAAGACATCTTTTTGCACTCTCCGCATAGTGGCCATTGTAAAACAGTTAAGTGAAGCTTGTCCGTGAAAAGGGGCTTCCCATTCCATTTGGTCCACTTTATCAAATTTATTTTTCTTTTTATTATCAGGCCTAATTTTGCCCCGTGGCGTGTCCAGGTCCTGATCAATGTTCCCACTTGTGGGTGTTCCCTCATGTGCTATGCTACACCTTTCTACAAAATTCTCAATGTCCCATCTTGCTTTGGGCCAATAATAATTGTGAGCCACCTTTTGAATGATGGTACCTATCTTCTCATGGTCCCCATCTGGTTTCACATGTAGGCTCCTTATTAAGTCTGTCCTATATCTTTTTGGAAGAACCAGCTGTCCGTGACCTTTGGATCTAGCTCCAGTCTTCCTATACATCAACTTGTTTTTCATGTAAAAATCTCCCTTGCCTGGAGTTGTATGACAAGTTGACAATTTTCTGAAACAAGGCTTGAGTGTTTTATCCCCAGCCTGTGCCTTCCTCATCTCTTCTGGAGTGGTATCTAACATAATATCCTCCTCCTGTCTTGAGGTCGACCTGACCTGAAGGGTTGCCATATACACAGGTTTCCTTCTGCAACGGACAGTGTCATGATTGTCCATCTGACAATTTTTACACCACCTTTTTCCTTGGTTGAAAGATTTTCTTTCATCATATTTCCTTTCATCGAATTGTGGGAATTTATTTTTATTTTCATACCGTGGCCTATCAAATTGGTGCTTCCCTTTATTTTGATCCTTAGGATCAAATTTATTAAAGTTCTGTGGTGCCCTAAAGTTATCCACTTGTTTCTTTTTATTACCTGTTACCTCTGCTTGAGCTGCTTGATACCTTTCAGCAACATTTAGCAACTCACGCAGCCTCTCTGCACCTTGTTCCATGAGAAACTTTCTCAGGTCTGGAGCCATGGACTCTCTTAATTGCTCTATAAGGACCATTTCCTTAAGATCTTGGGTTTTCCCCAGAGAAGTCCATTTCTCCAAGTATGTCTCTATTCGTGCAGAGAACTGGTGATAGGTTTCACCTGACAGTAGTTTAGCATTCCTAAATTTTTTCCTATAAAATTCTGCATTCTTTTCATACCTTAACAAAAGAGCCTGCTTTAGCATGTCATAATTTTCCTGATCACCTCTGCTCATTTTTGCAAAAACTTCATAAGCTGCCCCACGAAGTCCCTGAGATAACTTTAAGCTCCACCTTTCTCTCTCTAACCCATACGTGGTAGCTAATAGTTCATACCTATTTAGGTAGCTCTCTATATCATCGTCTTTCTCAACAAAATGATCTAAATGAAAATTCATAGCTGAGGTTGAGGCTCCTTGGCTAGCAGTGGCATCAGAGGCAAAGGGACTGGCACCATTTTCAGGAGCATGGCCCTGAAACTCAAACTCCCTTAGTCGTAATTCATGTTCCCTTTGTAATCTTTTCTCCTCCTTTTCTGCTTCCCTCTCTGCAGCTAATCTCTTCTCTTCTGCAGCTAATTTCTTCTCTTCCCTTTCTGCAGCTAATCTTTTGTCTTCTCTTTCTGCTTCCAATTTCTTAGCCTCTTTGTCAGCCTCAATCTGCAACCTCTTAGTCTCAGCCTCAGCTTGCAACCTCTTAGTCTCAGCCTCTAACTTTCTTTCGGCCTCTTTTTCTAATCTTCTTTCTTCGCGTTCAATAAATTTGTCACATTCCGTAGTGACATAGGCAACCATAACTTGCCCATCTAATCCTAACTCTTTTGCAGTCTGTACAGCAGCAGATCGAAACTTGGCCAGGTCCGCCATTGTCTATCAGGTAAATTTCTACAATGTCTAACCAACAATTTAATCTCTAAATATATCTAATGGACAACACAGGCACCGTGAGCTCAACCTTATTTAATTCCACCCAAGGATACCTTTTAATTCTTATATTCCCTGAAGTGAATTACCCCCAATATTTTTAATAGGGAAAGATTCAAAATCCCAAGAGCGAGACCCCAATATATGTGGGGAAGTGGGATGTTATAAATATTTATAGGGGACTTAGTGTACTGACTGAGATCAGCTGTGAAGGTATCTATATCTATTAAGAGTAGTGTATTATAGATAACCTTACTTGCTACCACATATCTATATATCTCAGTCAGAATTATTCTGGAATAGTGTGATGACTACGTTATGTGTCTAGGGTATGTGTATGATGAAGTGTAAGTCACAACAACAGACAGATAAACAATTAAATTTAATCCACTACTCTTGACAACACTGTGACACTCACATACATATAACACTCTATGAGAATATCTTAAGGAGTCACTGATAACTTTTCAAATAACAATATGTATTCATTGTTGTCATAAAGGTATATGTGTCCTGATTCAAATACAAAGGAACCAGGAATCACAATCAATTTTAATTACAAGTATATGTACAGACTTTATCAATATGAATATTGTAGTGACATATATTATTTAAAATATCCTATGTGTGTCAGTTGTGTAGTAGTAATATGAGGTAATACTGGTTTTGTTTTGTTCAAGCTCTGTTGGTATTTGTCATCATGACTTCAATAGTTTGTCTTTTGGGACTAGTATTGGAGATGTTCTCAGTTCCTGATATTAAGACAATTAAATTCCCCTCTGAATGTTATTTTTACAAAGTCATTTCAAGATGAGGGGACATAATGTTGAGCTCAGCTGGCCAAATCAGCTTATCTTGCGTGATGGCGGCAGGAAAGGACTCCTCTGCTCGAATTCTCCCCTGGGCTCTGGAGACACCTCACTGATAGCTAAAAAGACCAAGGAGTATGCTGTCCGACTCTGGATTCAGCAAAGCTCTGACCAGGTGCTGCTCAGTACCATCAAGACCACGGTCCCACAATTCATGGAAACAAACACAGATACGTTGATTAGCAATGAATTCTGGCACAAATTGGCACCATTCTGCTTATGTTCCAGGCTTTTATTTAGCAAAATATGAGCTGGCTTCAACGCACTGTTGCTTTATCAAGCTTATTTGCACTAGTGGGTCTCGAACTAACGCTCCTAAGTGAGTATATCAGCGAGTCTAGCCAATGGAGCCACGTTTCGACAAGTGTTTGAAAAAATGTTACCTTTCCACGTCTCCCCTAACAACGATAGATAGTATTTATAGCCCGACCAATCGTGGTTAGTCTTTCATTTGTTGCGCTCCAATCAATTTGGAGTTTACATGGTAGGCTATTTCTGTAACGTAAGGTTTTTTCAAACACGTTATAAAAAAAAATTTTATGAGCAGAAATGATTCCATGTTGTCAGGCATCCCCACTATTTTATTTTGGTTATAATTTATTAATTCCTGGACTATTTGCGTAACGTTTTACATATTCTTTGTCAGCAAGCCCTAAGGAACCCAAATATCCAAATTTAAAAGAGCTACGTGGCTGCGTTCAAAATATGCAATTTCTTCTACCTCCTGTTTCGAAGATGTGCTGTCTGGGTACTGTAATGTTTTCAAACGTAAACCCATCTATTGTTATCTTTCCTAATAAGCGTTTTTTATGATTTTAAAACCTAACTCTGGGAAGGGTAGTGTATTTTATCACTGTTCGTCCGAAAAAGTTAGTGCATGTAGCCTAACACGCGTGATAGTAGTAATTGTGTATCGCGTTACGCTTGTTGGGGGTGGCATTAATAGCGAGACGCGTGTTTAATTTTGCATGCGTTCCTGATTTTATTCGCCCCTCTCTCTTTCTATTTGAGTCCATCTATTCGTTCGTTTTGGTAACGCAGTATAATTAATGTTAGGATTAATTTAGGTCATTACGCAGTCTGCCTCTCAATGTTTTTCCAAGAAATACAGCACACGTTTCATTGAAGAAAGCGGGTATAATACAGTAAGCTTTTACTATCAACGTGAAAGCGTTACAATTTGCAGACGAAGCAGAAAACAAGGGGGATTTCGAGTACCTTCTTTGTGACAGCACTGTTATTTTACCATTGCTCTTTTCTTTATTAATTTTATTTGTTAGGCTTCATATTTACCTAATAATTTATATATGTGGATTAGAATATTCCACGACACCAGGAATGCCAATCTTCATTGGATCAGGTTAAGAATTTGTTCTCATCTCATCCTATCTTAAGACTACCAACGATTGATAAGACTTTTGTTCTTCGTAGTGATGCCTCTTCCACTGGGATTGGAGCGGCACTAATGCAGGAATATTCAGGAACTCTGCATCCTGTAATGTATATTTCTAGGAAGCTAAATGCGGCAGAAAGGAATTACTCGGTTTTAGACCGTGAATTGTTGGCTATGGTTTGGTCCATTCTTAAGCTACAAAGGTTCCTTCTGGGCGCGCATTTCTTTATGGAAACCGACCAAAAAGCTCTTACGGCTATGCAAAGTAAGGATTTGAAGAGCTCGAGATCTACTCGTTATGCTATTGCTCTTCAGCCTTTCCATTTCACGGTGCGAGCTATCCGTGGTTCGGATAATGTGATGGCGGACATATTGTCCAGATGCCCACATGATTCCAGTTAAATCTTGTGTCCTAGTTTTTCCTGATACACTTTCAGACTTTTGTCTGTCCTTAATATCCTAATATGTTGTAATACAAATGTAATTGGATGATGTTTAGATAATTTAATAAATTTCATTTTGTCCATCCATCAGTGATATGTTGCTAATATAGCATTGTAATTCATGACATTTGTATATTGCTATAATTATAGTATTTAGTAATGTTTGATATATGATTGGTATTGCCAGCAACTTAGGTTTCTTTAATGGTACCCCCTTAGTTTGTTTGGCTTAAAGGAAATATTTTCTCCTATGTTGGGAGATGATTTGTATCCTCTTCATACGCTTTGTTTATGCGTCTATTGTACCTGATATTAGGTTCATTTTTTTCATGAGCACATAAGTGATACTTGTGCAATCTTGCACATGGACATATTTTTAAAAAAAAAAAATTTCATTTTTTTTTACAGGGGGGTGGTAGTAATATGTTGCGGTCATTTTTGACGGAGTCATCTGTCAAGTTATTTGCTTATGTTTTTATCATAAGAATAATTGTGTCTTTACCTGCGATGTCAGGTTGATTAGGGGTTGTCTTCCCTTGTTTATTCATTCATTGTGTTTGACCTTTAGGGTCAAAGGTAGACAGTTCGGGCGTATGCCCATGGGCAGGTTTTTTAAGCGGGAGTTGAGTTAGACTTCCGGCAAGCCGAGAAGTGTCCTGGTTTCTGAAGGGACGAGAGTCCATTGTGTTTTTCGGGGAGAATCTTCGAAGTGACTGCACTGGCAGTTTTCCCCAGTGAATCTCTGTGCGTTGGAATGACAGCAGAGTTCCTTGTTAAGTTCTGTGGACTCGGTTACAGGTAATACCGACTTTTTCCATTACTATGCTTTCGGTAGCAGAACATGTTAGAAGATTGCCTAGTCTGTGAACTGCAGCTCACCGGTCCTCCATTTCAGAACTTATATGTTGTGCTCAAGGTAGCCATCCAAGACTATTAGTCTTCATACCATCCAGAAATCCAGTGACGAAGATATATTGTGGGAGCCGCAGATTGGCGGCATATTTATGTCTACAATAAGCATTACTTCAGGGTTGATGGTAACCTGCTTATCAGAAGTACACAGCCGACGTCAGAACGAGGCCTGTGTTTTCGGCTATTATACTACAGCCTGATAATGTGCAATTGGCGGGGAATGCCAAGTTGCACCTATGTGTCAAAGTGATTAAGGTATCTGACGCGTTTAGTCAGTAATCCCAGGGCGACGCCACGAACTGTCCTTATTGAAGAACATTGTATTGACCATGCACGAATATTCAAATGTTTACCAGCTTGCTGAATGCCTAATGTATACCTATCGATTTCCGGTCAGCATGACCTTGTTTACAATGACTGTTCCTGTTGATACCATGTGTGTTCTCGTCAATAAATGTTTTGAAACGTGTCTGCAGTGTCCAAGCATCCTTGACTACTGCATGTGAGTGTATGGGTTGCAGGGTCTACATACATAAGAGCCTAAACACATTCGCGCCTTCATTCGCACCCACACTCAGTTCATCATCCGCTCGCACTACACACCTAACAACATGTATACTGTCTTGGGCCAGTGATCACCTCAACAAGAGAAAAAGGACAGTTACATCCCTCATATTTCCTTTGGCTGCAGCTCCAAATAACCTTCTTCTGTTTTGGATGGCTGAATTGACTTATATTCTGTACCTGACCTGTAATTTTTTTTTAGTTTCTTGAAGTTTTTGTCATATAGATCGTTTACATGATAGGGTAACCGGCCCCCTTGCCAATCCTCCTTAGTTGCTTTTTACGACATGCCTGGGAGTGTTACTATTTTTTATTCCACTCACGGGGTTCCCGATAACGCACGGAACCAGAAGTCAATGACAACCACTGTCACCACATTGCAAGGTAAGTACCTAGTACTGACACAGAATACGGACTTTATTTTTTAAAATCTATTAGACCATAATCTTTTTTGTTAAAAATTGACTAGTTTTCTGGACAAATCAATTTTAATCATTTTAGCTCTGTTGATAATATATTTCATAAATAAATTTCTTCTAATCTATGTAAATATTAGCCCATAGTTGGAGTCGATCGATGGATTGGGTGAATTAATGTCTGCATCCGTATGACTCATTTTTTAAATAAAATATACAGATCTAAACATCAAATTAATATTTTTGCTCATTTACCTTCAGCTGGGGCCTCATTTAATACTAGTCAAAACATATATTTCTCACAGAAGTGGTGGGGGAATACAAAATTTATAAGAAATTTAAGTGACTCAGTTGTTATACTTGCCATTCTAGAAATTCCTGTGAGACTCCCTGTATCTCTGCCAAGAGTAATCTTGAGCGAAAGTTGCTACTTTTGTATAAAAAAAAAAAAAACACTCACTCCTTTTGCTCGAATTTTGGCTATTAGTGGACACTACTGTAGAGCTGGGGAGACAATCAGCGATGTGTGCTTATGTGTGTGTGATTTTTATTTATTTAGTACTTGCATCTGATTTATTTCCTGCTTATTTATTAATTTATATAAGGAAACAGCAGTTTTAAAAGTGCGTGTTGTTACGTTTAGTTCTTGCTCTGTCTGGTAATTTACGTAATAGCTGTTAAGTCATACATGAAAACATGTCACTACAATACTTCACGAGTTGGAACCTCATTGTTTGTCACCGTTTGTCTGCAAGATTTTTCTTTAACCAATTATCAAGGTCTGAGTCTATCACTGAAAGTGTACATTATTTTAACAATTTTTTTTTTTTTACTTTATCGTCATAATTATGAGCAGTAGATATTCTTTTTCTTTTTCGTTCTCTTTTAAGTATGTGAGTGCGTGTATGTGTATTTACATTTGAGTGCGTTATATATATATATATATATATATATATATATATATATATATATATATATATATATATATATATATATAGGGAGAGAGAGAGAGAGAGAGAGAGAGAGAGAAAAAAAAGAGAGAAGAGAGAGAGAGAAGGAGAGGGTAAAACAGTGGTGTAAATAATGCAAAGAAAAGTGCAATAAGCATTCCACATCCCCACTGGGACCTAAGACGCGTCAACAGTGAGAAATGCAGTCAGCGACCCATAGCTAGACAGCTTGCGTCAGGGTCAGCGAACCAGAGCTGACCAAGACCCTACTCCACCTCCAAGTGGTGGTCCTGGAAACAGACTGCAGTCTGGCTGAGTGAGTAGGGATCGAAGAGGGAAGACTAACCCGGTCCCAAAAGTGCCATGCTGAAGTCGGATGTGTCGGCCGAAAGGCGCAAATATCGCAGCTTCGCTGTAAACGGACACAACGCAACCAACGTCCTTTTCAGGATGAAAAAAAGAAGAAGAAAATCCCCACTAACATGGGAAAACGAGTGAATAATCGACAACAAGACAAACAAACAAACAAATAAAAATTGCTCAAGTTTTCGAAATTCCCTACTTAGAATGAGAAAACGAGTGAATAAACGACACAAGCACCCGCCAAAAATAAAAATAAAAAATTTAAATAAAATGCTGAAGTATCCTAAATTCCCAAACTAGAAAGAGAAAACGAATGGAATAATCGACAACAAGGTAAACAAACAAATGCTGAACTATTTAATATTCCCTAACTAGAATGAGAAAACGAATGGAATAATAAATTACACGTGAAAAAAAAACGAAAAAAAAGATAGGAACAAAGATTGAGATGATGGCATTATGGCGGATGTATTATGATAAAGAAAGATTTACTCGGGGCTCAGTCTGATCAAAGCTGATGCCTAAATCCCGGCCTTCACAATTACACATGTACGAAAAAAAAAACGTTTTAATGAAGTTCTGGTAAAACAAAACTGTTTCAGGTGGCCATGCTGAGCGTTCAGATCGAGAGCTGAAAAACAGGCAAGCTTTGATGGTCTGAGAATTGCAGACTGAGAACGCTTGTCGTAAGGCAGGGGAGGGGGGAGGGAGTTTACCGTCCGATCGGCAAAGCAGTTAGAGCGCTGTCCTCTCGCTGCACAGTTACTGGGTTGGGATCGAAATCTCGTAGCGTCATGCTCCAGTCTACCCAGCTGTAAATAGGTACATGACTCTGCTCTTGAGTTAGGGAAGGCAAAGGGAACTGGTCACCCCACGTCATAAAGCTGGACCTAATATGTTAAAATCTCTAACGCTTCACTCCCTTACAGCAGGACCTCCAATGGGACTACTGATATTTTTGTTACTGTATCGTGGAAGAAGATTAGGAAATGAGCGAGCGTATAAATGAATAAAGTCACGGAGATATAGATATACTGTGACTGACAGTTGACAGTGACAAGTGCCGCCACTCCAGCTAGTTTTCTTGAGCTATTTCACGCTCCTGAGAGGGAGTTTTTGGGAGAGGCAGTCAGCTAGCTAAGCATGTGAGAAAGTTACACGTCAGATTGGGTATATTGGAGCGTGAAGATACCAGGTTTTGATCCGGGAACCCTGTTTGTCGCGGGAGGCAAGTGCTAACTACTCTGCCAATCGGACTTAAAATATGAATAAAGCTCTAAAAGGTTATCGCTCTTCTGACCAGTTTTAGTCGGATTCTTAGTTAAATTCTTAGTAAATGTCACATTACCACGCTGTCTATACCTAAATTCTTAGTAAATGTCATACTACTGTGCTGTCTATACCTAAATTCTTAGTAAATGTCACACTATTGTGCTGTCTATACCTAAATTCTTAGTAAATGTCACAATATAGTGCTGTCCATACCTAAATTCTTAGTAAATGTCTCACTACTGTGCTGCCTTTACCTACATTCTTAGTAAATGTCACACTACCATGCTGTCTTTACCTACATTCTTAGTAAATGTCACACTACCGTGCTGTCTATACCTAAAGTCTTAGTAAATGTCACACTACCGTGCTGTTTATACCTAAAGTCTTAGTAAATGTCACACTACTGTGCTGTCTTTACCTACATTCTTAGTAAATGTCACACTACCGTGCTGTCTATACCTAAAGTCTTAGTAAATGTCACACTACTGTGCTGTCTATACCTAAAGTCTTAGTAAATGTCACAATATAGTGCTGTCCATACCTAAATTCTTAGTAAATGTCTATACTACTGTGCTGTCACTTGTGCTGCCTATACCTTAGTAAATGTCACACTACTGTGCTGTTTTTACCTACATTCTTAGTAAATGTCACACTACCGTGCTGTCTATACCTAAAGTCTTAGTAAATGTCACACTACCGTGCTGTCTATACCTAAAGTCTTAGTAAGTGTCACACTACTGTGCTGTCTATACCTAAACTATTAGTAAATGTCACACTACCGTGCTGTCTATCTATACCTAAAGTCTTAGTAAATGTCACACTACCGTGCTGTCTACACCTAAAGTCTTAGTAAATGTCACACTACTGTGCTGTCTATACCTAAACCCTTAGTAAATATCACACTACCGTGATTTCTATACCTAAATTCTTAGTAAAGGTCACACTACCGTGATTTCTATACCTAAATTCTTAGTAAAGGTCACACTACCGTGATTTCTATACCTAAAGTCTTAGTAAATGTCACACTACCGTGCTGTCTATCTATACCTAAAGTCTTAGTAAATGTCATACTACCGTGCTGTCTATACCTAAAGTCTTAGTATGTGTCACACTACTGTGCTGTCTATACCTAAAGTCTTAGTAAATGTCACACTACCGTGCTGTCGATCTATACCTAAAGTCTTAGTAAATGTCACACTACCGTGCTGTCTATACCTAAAGTATTAGTAAATGTCACACTACCGTGCTGTTTATCTATACCTAAAGTCTTAGTAAACATCACACTACCGTGATTTCTATACCTAAATTCTTAGTAAAGGTCACACTACCGTGTTGTCTATACCTATTGTTCTTGTTGAACCGAATCCACATCATTGCACTCCGGGCAAACCCATAAGTGCTCAGTCTCCCTCAGTATACGTCGAAGAGTGTGAATGGTAACTGTTCCTGTAGCTTGCTGGTTGTATACACGACGGATGCATCCTCTCATACGTCCATCTCTGCTAGCCTTACGTTTAATGCCTAATTCCAACAGTCTTAACCTTGATGAGTCATCTATTGCAGTGTCATTCTCTAACGGACGATCAGTACATAGAAATTCTTAGTAAATATCACACTACTATGCTGTCTATACCATCAAATAAATTCTCAAAACCCACAGTGTAGTTTACAAGAATGTTTAGCTGTTCTTTGGCCGCTCCTTGAGGAATATGAGCATTACTTCCAGATCTGTGCACGATCTGCTTCTGTATATATCGGGGTTTCTTAACCCTTGGTCCTCGGACCCCTTATTGTTATATTGACAGAAGAAACGGCAGAGAGACAAGTTGCTTTCTTTACTGATGCAGTCAGTAATTGCAACGTTAATGAGCCAAAATAATACAGACCTGGATGATCTCAGAGTAGTGCTCCACAAACTTTGTCAACAATTCAAAAGTGTTGTGATCCAGTGGATCCCATCTCATTGTAACATCGCCGGCAATGAAGAGGCTGACAGAATGGCAAAAGAAGGTTCACATCTACCTCAGCCTGATGCAAGCATAACTTTTGAGGAGGCAAAGAGTTTTATCAGAATCAGTTACAGAAACAAATGGAATGTAGAACATCCAGGGCACACACAGAATGATGCTTACTACCAGCTCCACAGAAGAGAACAAGTGGTAATCTTCAGACTCCGCACTGGCCACAACAGATTGATATACTATCTATTCAACAAGCTAAAGATAGGAACTACCGATCAGTGTAACTGTGGCACTGATAAAATGACTGCTGAACATCTGCTTCAAAGTTGCCCCTTATATGTGGTACAGAGAAAGTGCATATGGCCGACGCCAGCTCCTTTCGTGGAAAAGCTTTACGGGGATTCAAATAGCCTCAAACTGACTACTGCTTTCTTTGAGAACATTCAAGTGGACGTCTGAGAGTGTACGAAGAAGAAGAAGAAGAAGGACCCCTTAGGGCTGCATGAATGCATTCGAGGGCGCCTGGACTTGGGTCCCCTCTACACTTCGTTTCACGGGGTAGAAGAGGTTCCGATTATGAGATGAGATGATGTGCCAAAATCAGTGAATGAAAACTACATGAATGTAATCTCCTTGACGCTGTTTCATTAACAAGCAATTACTAAACTAAGTAGCAGAGTAGAAAAGTGTAAAATTCAAACTGTTAAATACATTTCTTATATGTGAAATGTATATACTATTTTTTTTCCTTACTTAGCTTAGAATTATTCCAGTACATGTAGCTCTTTCGCGCTGCTAACTAAGCTTGGAATTATTCCAGTACATGTAGCTCTTTCGCGCTGCTAACTAAGCTTAGAATTATTCCAGTACATGTAGCTGTTTCGCGCTGCTAACTAAGCTTAGAATTATTCCAGTACATGTAGCTCTTTCGCGCTGCCAACATAGTTACCAGAAACGACCAGTAATAGTAGATTTGTATGTATACTTAGAGATTACAGGGGTCGTCCACATTTGACGTCACGCAGTGATGGCGAGGTGGGGGGTCTAAAATTTTGTGACGAAGTGTGACGATAAAGGGAGGGGGAGTTTTCAAAAATGTAACGCCAAACAAAAATAGGAGAGAGATTTTTAACCTAAATACTCAAAGTCTGCTTTTATCCACAACAGTTAACAACTGCCTCATGGGTAACATATTTTACTATTATAATCTCAACTGAAATATCGGATAATTGTTGTAACCAGGGCTGTGCAGTCGTGGAGTCGGTTGTTGTTTTTTTTTTTTTTGTGTGTGGAGTCAGAGTAGGTTGTTTTTTGGTGAGTCGGTGTCGGTAAAAAAAACGGCCCGACACCTACGAGACTTATGTCAAGCCAGATCCACGTTTGATCCATGTAATGAAGAGTAATGAGTAAATAAGTAAGTAAATATATTGTAGATATTTGACACTTTACGATGTGTTTTCTATTTATTCTTTAAAATATAACTGCAACTTTGATGTGGAAAAAGATGAGCAATATATTTAGCGTCGTTCAAAGGCCAGAAGCGTAAATAATTTCCAGACTGCAACAAAAAGTTTGTACGGGACGCATGGGGAGGTCTTCCCTCGAGAATTATATGATTTAAAAAAAAAATGAAATTATATTTCCAGTAGCTCCGTCATGATTGCTTAATCTTAACAGAACATTCTAATCAGACATACTTTTCCTCATTCCGTAACATGGAGAATGTTTAATTAGATTATCGGTAGACAAGATAATAAACTTCCACAGATTCTCTAACGGTCCAATCTCACTATGATGTAACGATGCGACCAGGAGTGCACTCTTACATTGGGCAAAGAAAAGACAGTTAAAACTAAATAAGAAATATACGGTTATGTTGGACACGTCCAGGTAGGTATGGGGATAAAACCTTGGGGACCGGGGGCCTGCCGGAAAGTGAGGTGATCATGATGTAAATCAAGTCTAGCATCAACACGGAAGATACTGTGTGAGCGGATTTCAAGCATTGATCAAGTTAGATTCGGTAAGGTAGTTCCATATCGTAGTGGAGTGAAATGTTAGAGACTTCATAATGCTAGGCCTAGCTTCTTTATGAGGTTGTATGATCAACTCCCATCTTCATTGCCTTTGCCTTCCCCAACTCAAGAGCATAGCCATGTATCCATTTGGATCCGTTACATGCACATTGAGGCATATTGGGAATATGGTGTTAGGCCCATATTTTCTTGACCATCGGCACATTAGGGGTGATGTAGTCAGCGTCATGCCGGCCGCCTTAACTTTCCCAGAGTTGTTCTGGTACCCAATTCATGAGGCTGGGTCGACCCCGGAGCCGTTTGCGGTCTAAAAATCCCACCTCAGCTAGGGATCGAACCATAGACCACTGAGCTAGGAAGCCAGTGAAAGTACCCATTTACAGCAGGGTAAACTCGAGAGTGTTGCTACCAGGTTTCTAAAACGGAACCCGGTACCTGTGTAGCGGCAGGAACGCGCTGTAACTGCTTAGCCAATCGAACGCTCTAAGTGAAATAACGAACACATAAAAAAGCACCCAAAACTGGGCAATGAAGAGCCTTTTAACGGATTGCTTCGATCATGACTCGGCTGTCTAAGGACTTAAAATCTCTGAATGAAGTTCTCATTTCATTTCACATTTTTATTTAGATTGGTTTTTTTTTTTTTTTTTTTTGCGCTTGTCTAGTCTTCTTTTACAGGATTAAATGTTGCATTAGGTTTCAGCGCAGCGTAAGAAATGGTATCTAATTAATTTAATTTATGCACTTTATAAAACTTGCCTACAAAATGATAAATCATATGTATATATATATGGTCGGACAAAGCTGTAGGGACAGTTAATGATATAAAAATAAGAAAACAAAACGCAAGATGATGATGATGATAGGAAACTCTTTACAGAGCGATACAACAGGAAGCAATCTGATCATCAGAAGCGGTTCCCCCGTCCGACAAGTGTTTCGGCCCGATTACTCCTTTACACTCTTAGGGGGGCGGGCCCACTTGGGTCATGACTCCCAAGCGTCTCAGCCTCCTGTTGTCTTGTATCGAAAATGAAAACATTTCACTTATGGTAGCAACTTTTAAATCCACAACTCCGCCAGCCGTGGAGGCAATTGTGAAAGTAACATAGAGAAGACAAATTATTCCGTTCGTTCCGTCGCACATCACAACTAAGGACACACAGAGACACCTGCGCGAAGCCATTGAAATTCTGTTCCTGACATTCTGTTCCTGACACCCCTTATAGTATATACCGCCTGTTGCCCCTGAGTCACAGAAAATGCAATGGAAAAAAACAATTGCAATTTAAACACAACAATTAGAACCATCTACTGAAAGGAGCAAGTAACCCGCCAAAAATGGGAATGAATTATGGTTTGCCCTTGCTGCTGCGTGTCCTGATGACGGCATTACTTCTCCTGTGATAATCCCATTCAATTTCTGCTTCATTGGATCTTTCTAGTCAAACTTGTTATGGCTTAAGGTCAAAGGTCAATGCATCATGAAAAAACAATGAAAGGCCTGCGTTTTCTTTTATGGGTAGTCAAATTTTAGTGTTCACTGTGCAATGAGCGCCATTTCCGTATTTTCCCGAAAATTCAAGATGAAAAGATTGTAAGGCTTGCCTGTTCTTTTACTAGGTGTTCAAATTAGCTTGCATGGAGCAGTGCGTACCTTTGCTGGATTCTCCCGAAAAGTTGGCGGGATTGTGTCATTGTGGTTGCAACCGTGTCACAAGCTTAAAGACCTATACGGGATTGACATCTTCATGCAGTGGATAAACATGTTAACAAATAAAGAGGGGAAACCCGAGGCCTGTAAACAGTACATAAAAACAAAATTACACACATAAAGGTATGTTTCAGGCACTCGTGAGAAATAAAGAAGTAGAAGACAAGACAACAGAAAAACAATAGAAGTGAGTGGCTCACCGGAGAATCGAACCCACGATCTTCTGAACGGAACCACCGCCTAGCTACGGAAGCGAATCACACTTTCCTCCCTACCAACTATGCAGTGGATACTTGGACATGCAGATATTCCCTTAAATGAAGAGACAAATAAACTAGCAAAAAGAGGAGCCTAAATGCCAAAGACTGACCAGCAAGTCAACATCACTTCAGCAAAAAAATAATAAAAGACAACTGTATAGAGCTGGCTGAACACCTGAGCAATGACTCAAACAGGAAGACGGCTCTTCAAGCATCTACCAATACCATCTAAGAAAGGTGCTATAAATCATCTTGGACGTAAACATCAAACAGAAATTTTCAGTTTACGAATAGGGTACTGCTTACTTAACTCTCACAGCAATAGAATTCACAACACACACACACACACACACACACATACATACATACACACACACACACACACACACACAAAACAGACCAAACTGTAGACACTACCAACACCCCTAAGAAACAGTGACACATCACCTATTGCTATGCCCAGCACTACATGAGACGAGACAACTCCTATCAAAGAACCCAACCATTGAAAATACCTTAAACAGCAGACCTCGGCAACTAATCAGAACAGCGCAGTTTCACCTTATGGCTTCAAAATCAAGAAGAGCTAACTCTCAGTGAGGGTGTATCAAATACAGCCGTTTTAGTATAACAATTTGTAGTATGGAGATATCAAGTCAGTCTTGTTGAATGGCAGTGAAACATGGACAAAAACTAAAATGACAACCTGAAAAAAGAAAGACTACCATAAATGAGTACAGTACTTAGAACAGAAGGACTGAGGTGGTATGATGAGATCACTAATATGAACCTGACGGAAACAGCCAAACGCCGCCGGAACAGGAAGCCAGTAGAAGACGGTAGTGTAGGATAGGGCATACGTTAAACAGCATTACAAGGCAGTTCATGATCTAGAATACACAGGTTAACAGTTAACAGAAATAAAGGGACACTATAACGCACGTGGAGAAAAGAAGATAGATTTGAAAGATCTAAAGAAGACACAAAAAGACACGGATGACACAAGACAGGAGGACTTGGCGTGGTTATGTTGAGGACCTGTGCTTCATAAGTAGCTGAGATATATTAATGAGGATGATGACGATGATAATGATGGTGATGATGATGGTCATGACGATGATGATCATGATGATGCATCAGCGCATCCCGGTATTCAAACATTCAGACGTATTCCAGACATGCACAGGAGGTAATGCCCCCTAAATTTCCCATTTCGACCTGTGAATACACTATTCAAAATTCTCAATGTCTCTACCCCCCTCTTCAAATACTAGGATCACATCCTCCTCAACATAATACCTCTAGCTCCAGATTTTCGTCTGCCAACTTCAAAGTCAGATGTTCAAACATTTTAAAAAGGTGACTTGGTCTAGAACGTAACATTTTGGAAGTTAACATTGCCACCAGACGTAATCATAATCGGGTAAACGTTGTGTCATTACTTTTTTCGAGTTCTTCCTTTTATAACCATCGATCTCGGCGAGGCTGGCCAAAAAAGGCGGTCTTTTTCAATACGCATCCGCTCATGAGGTGGTTATTTACGGGCTATTTCAATTTTACAAAGTCTGAAGTCTCCAAAGAAAACATCAAAGAGGGGAGGTGGGAGCAAGATGGCAATTTTTTAACCCCCCACCTTTTTTTAAGCAAAAATGAATTACGATAAAGGATTTGTATTTTATATTGCCATGTGACTATAATAAATTTTGTCACATATACCGTGTTGACTAGTTTTTACTGTTACTGAGATTTTTATGGAGAACTTGCAGCAAATCGTATTATTATACAGAACTGATAAAGTTACAGACTGTCATAAATGTGTGATGTGCAGAAAAGAAGGATTCACTTGGTTTTACTTACTTACTTACTTAGTCGTTTCTCTTTGTGACGAAACCTTCCGTTCTATTTTTCTGGTCTTCAATTCTTCCGTTCGTATTTACTCGACCATTCCCTCTACGTGCTATCTTCTCTTGTTTAGTGTTTACGCTTCCATCGATCGAGGCTGTCTTGTCATATCCTGTCACTTCCTTCGATTACCTGACCGTGACCTATATTTGAAGTAACATTGACTTATATTTGTGCAGGGTGAAGTAATTTGCGTACAAGATTTTTTAACAGCTCCTGACCAGACAGAAAAGGCGTCCGTAGGTAGCGGAGAAGGGTTGATTAAACAAACACCGGCAGACGGCATAGGGCAAAAACCCATACGTTTGTCGGGGAAGGTAGATCACAACCGTTGATATGTGGTAGATTTTACTCTGATGTCGGAAGATTACAATCTTGTTAAAGATTAAGGCACGGAAAGTGATGTAACACTTACGACAGACTGACTTGTTGTAATAATCAACTACGAGAAAGCAACATCTTGAAGGATATTAGCAGTGATAGATCTGTGATGTAGTGAGTTGTTAAACATGATAAGTAACATCGGAAGTGGCAAGACCTTATATGGTCACGGAGTTTGAAAATACCATGTAAAGGGCAATATCTTATTCAACATGAGAGTGTGGGGGATAAACCCCTACCATTATCAGACGCCTTGATGATGGTTGGTTTGGCATGAAAATACTAAGATAGACTGCTCCTGATTGGATCTCTCCTCAACGAAGCAACATGGGTGTGTGGGCGAAAATTTTGTTTTTAACGTACCGCTTGTAAGACTAATTCACTGACTTCCAATTTCGTCAAGGAGAAATCATAGACAGCCAGAAACACGGAATAATAGGACCCCAA
Organism: Oreohelix idahoensis; assembly: GCA_024509875.1. Lineage (NCBI taxonomy): Eukaryota > Metazoa > Mollusca > Gastropoda > Stylommatophora > Oreohelicidae > Oreohelix > Oreohelix idahoensis. The sequence goes on from JAMPIV010013813.1 coordinate 129,852, forward strand.
TACAGGACACGCCACAGGACTGGAAGTGAATTCTGAGATAAGAAGGGAGTAATTCCAGAGTTATCACTTTGACCTAGGATCTTACTTCAATTGCACCCATTTTGACACTTTACACACCTGTAAGTATACAGCATCTTAAACAGTTGCCTGATAATAATCGGACGTTTTCTGTGCAAAAAGTCTATGTTCGTCCGATATTGGGGTAAGCTGTATTGTAAATAAATATTACACACATAAAGGTATTTTTCAGGCACTCGTGAGAAATAAAGAAGTAGAAAACTAGACAACAGAAAAACAACAGAAGTGAATGGCTTACCGGAGAATCGAACCCAGGACCTTCTGAACGGCACCACCGCCTAGCCACGGAACTGAATCACACTATCCTCTCTGCCAATTAGGCAGACGCTTGACAACCTTTGTAGTTAACCCAGCCTTACTGCATGGGACGTACTACAGCCACCAGATTTGACTATTGAAGAGAAGAACCAGTCCAAAGATTCTGTGGGAACCAACAGCGGCTGAAGAAGACGCCAACCGACTCCACACAGGCAACTATGTACCGTAACAGCACAGTCAATGGACACTTACAATTTTGTTTACTAACAAATACTCACCTTCAATTTAGATCGTCCAATGAGGAAAATATCAGTGCTTCATTTTTTTAAATAATCAACTTTATTTATTTTACATTGATGGAATATAAGTGATTATATTAAAGCTGTTTATCTGTAACTGTACAGCTATAGTTGGTTTAATCACTATTGAATCTGCACTCAACATAACCAGATAGAGCTATTAGATTAAGATTTTACTGAATCACCTTCAGCTGGGGGTTCAGAAAATGTGAGTGAAAATATATTACTCACAGAAGAGGAGGGAGAATAATAAATTCTTGACAGCTTAGATGATACCAGTTGTTATGCTTGCTTTTCTTTAAAATCCTGTGAGGCTCCCTGAAGTAGAAGCATCATTCTTCTGGATCTCTGCCAAGAGTAATCTTGAGCGAAGGTTGATAACTGTGAAGAACTTCAAGTTTGGCCATTGTTGGACCACTATTGCAGAGCAGGGGAGATAATTCCGTCACATTCTTCTAACCAGGGGTGTAGAGGTTTGCCAGCCAAATAGCAATCTTGTCATATCGGCAGTTGGTATGACAAGATCGCTAATGTGGAAATGGAAGAAAAGTATTCGACAAACACCGGTGGAAGAGGAGGTGAGGTAAAGACGTTGGCTTTGGATAGAACAAAAAATGAGAAAACCCAGCTGATGACATTACAAGGCACTCCTTTGTCTGGAATTCCGAAGGAGTCGGCGCCTCCTTTTCTTGGAAATAAGAGAAATAGATGGAGACAAAAATAAACATGGATAAGTGAACATGAGACAAACATGGAAATACATTGAATAGATGGCACAGAACAAGCAGACTTGGCACGTTTTGACTGATGACTTGTGCTCCATTGGGGTATTGATGACGATGACTGTTACCTTGAATTATATTGTGTGTATGATGATTCACCTTATAAAATACCTGGCATGTCTCGCACTCCCCGAAGTTGGATCACGTGCAGGCACCTTCTGTTAAGAAGCATTGGGTTATTATCTTTGTCATCGCGGAAATTAAATTTTTTTTAATGCTTCTAAAGCTCTGGAAAGTCGATTGTGTCTTTACAATCCTTCCCTTTTTTTACAGGCTTTTCTTGCAACGTATGTCACTCTCTTGTCACTCTCTTGTCACCTTCAAATCTTGCAATCGATTTTTCAATCACTTCTGGATGAGCAATAGCTCTGAATCTTGGCATATTTGTGTACTCCCCACGACAATACAATAATCAGTCGTAAAAGTAATAAAATGAATAAAATTAAAATTAATTTTAATCTTTTTTGGTATTGTATCATTACTGAAATGGGCGATAACTGCAAATAATCTAGGTGTATTATTTCCAACAAGACTGTCTCTCTTTAGAGAAATATTGAAACTTCCCCCTCCCCCCTTTCCACACACACACACTATCGCACGCCCGTGCACAGACATACAGACAACTGACAACTACATTAAAAAAATGTAATTTACAACTCTTATCAAAATTTTAAAAAAAATAAAACAAAAAAAAAAATTAACTTTCCGTGTACTATACTGAATAATGATATCCGCCTCCTGTGCTCTGGACTCGTTTATCGCAAAGTGATAATGTCATTAGCGGATCGATTACATTTGACTTAAATTTAAAAACAAAAAAATAACACTAAAAAGACGAAAAAAACAAAACAATATTTTAAACACTGGCTTTTAATGCACTAAAAAGCCACAAATAATTTTTCATGGAGCTTATAACTTGCAGTTAAAAAAAGTAACATCAAATTGACAATAAGCCTAGGGCGCTTAAGCGCTTATCATATATTTTATCCATAAGTGTGTCATGAAGTATAAAGCAGAAGTTAATTTCATGTTGAATCAGCGCCCCAGGCTTTTTGTCAATTTGATGTTACATTTTTTTACTGCAAGCTATAAACTCCTTGACAAATTATTTGTGGCTTTTTAGTGCATTAAAAGCCTGTGTTTAAAATATGTTTTAAAATATTTTTTTTATTATTTAGCAATCAGCCATTTGATTGTATTATGGATCATTAGGCAGTTAAATTGTTTGATTTTGCTGTAATGGTTTCCCTTCTACAAATATTTTACATCCTGGAATTATTTCTTTCCTGTATACAACAGCTATTTCTGTCTTCTTCCCGTATACATATTTGCTGGTGCTGTTGGCCATAAGAAATTGGAGATCTCTTTCGTTTGGCAACAAATGGCCATAGCTAGATTCAACAACGTGAGACAAATACTAACATCTAAACAAATAATTCACAAATAAATTAAAAGTGAAAATCATCAATTGTTATACGTGCCGATCATTACACTATGGTGTAGGGGCATGGGCGGTAAATGGGCGATTCGAGGAGAGAGTTGAGGCCCTTGTGACGTGCAGGTGTAAAATAATGGGGCGCATCTCATGGAAAGAGAGGAGGTGCCCTGCGGATGCTGGGAATGAATTGAGAACTGGTGGAGGAGATCAACGTTAGACAGCTAAAATATTGTGGCCGTGTAGAGAGACATGGCGCCCTGCTGGAGTCCATAACGGAAGGGAGAGGGGAACACAAACGTGCAAGAGGAAGACTGATGGTTGGGGGGATAGCGTCGGGAGATGGACGGAAGGTAGTTTGTCGAAGTGTGTCATCAAAAGGAGAGACAGAAGACGCTGGAGATCATAATGGAAGGAAGAGGGGAAGACAAACGTACAGGAAGACTGGTGGTTGGGGTGATAGCGTCGGGAGATGGACGGAATGGAGTCTGTCGAAGTGTACCATCAAAACGAGAGACAGCATTATTATTTCCTACCACTATTATTATTCTCAACTTGTCAATACGTTTCCGCTGTTTAAAGAGAAAAGGTAATGGGATAACACACACCCTTGTCAATAAAATAATTATTTGAGAGCACCAGGGATCAAGATTTGTTGGAGAAACATAATGTGAATTAGGGAATTCAAAGAGAAAACGTAATGGAGAGCTTGGTACTAGGGCATAAGAAGTAAACGACAGAAGTAATGGAAAACACCAGGGAAGAAAGTATGTGGGGAAACATGATTTAGGTTAGAAATGGTAAAGCCAGCGTGAACGGAAACTGGTCACACCATCTTATAAAGCTGAAACCTTGTCCTCAATAACCACCAGGTCGGTGACACTATCAACCACCTGGTCAACGACGAGCGTCTATTGGTCAGTGCACTCTAACTTTGCGTTCATAGCTCACAGCAGTTGTTTCAGAAAATCTTTATTTTTATAATTTTTGTTTTAATTATTCTTCTATTTCATTGTCTAATCTATTTTTTTAAATAGTTTGCCTCGTTTTGATGCGGCACATGCGTTCAAACTACACATAGACAATTTATAGAATGTGTGATTCCTATATACACACATTGGGATTCTCGCCGGTGCTATGGAGTTCGTGCACTGTGCTGAGATCCTCCTTGTGTGATCTAAGGGAGGAGATCGGAGCACTGATGGAGTTGTCCGTGTGCAATGAAGGTAGTCCTTAAAACCAAACCAAACATATAGATCCATCGGTTATATTAAATTGCAGGTCAAAATATAAAGACCTTATGGTACTGTGATCAACGTAATAGATATAACTGCATTCTGTTATCAGAAATTCCCCGTCTGTCTGGAAGAGAGAAAGCGTTTTTGTCAATTCTATATATGGTCATCTCAACGCCTCCTACGTGACCAAAAACTACAAGGATACAGAGATTTCGATTTTTTTAAACACTATTACTTTCCAACTTTCCTTTATTTCAAGGAAATGTGACAGGGACATTCTGGAATATCATTTTGGCGGCCATTAGGGCGTTACTCAGTCAGGATCCAAAAATAGAACATTAGTCATGTCCACTGACAGAACAACAGCCAATCACAGGAATGCTAAACTGCCTGGATGTTAACCACGCAAAGCTTAACATCTCAATATTCTTTGCCATTTCGATTGCAAGACCCCAAGAGAGAAGTCGTCAAACCAGAATTAAAATCCGCAGTTGCCTTAGATACAACGTCCACGAACACCGTCTGGGTGTTCGGTAGAATTAAATATCGTTCTATATAAAGCTTTATGTTGCTTGAATTACTAAGTCTGGTGTTGAGAGGGTTGCAAACAACCAATAATTGCAACATCTGTCAAACGATCCTTAATTAAATTTTCTTGGTGCATGGGTCTCGGGTGTGAGATAGCCACGTCGACATAGGTTCGCCTCAACCACACCTAGCCCCTGTCACGGAAACACCGAAATTACACGGACGTAGACTTTCAAGACTGTCAGATAGACAACAACAGTAGTATAACATCAAATATATAAAGTAAACGTATGGAATTGTGTCCAGTGCACGACAAAAGTAATGAAACATTATAAATATATAAAGTAAACTTTTGGAATTGTGTCCAGTACACGAAAAAAGTAATGAAACATTATAAATATATAAAGTAAACTTTTGGAATTGTGTCCAGTACACGACAAAAGTAATGTAACATTATAAATATATAAAGTAAACTTTTGGGATTGCGTCCAGTACACGATAAAAGTAATGTAACATTATAAATATATAAAGTAAACTTTTGGGATTGTGTCCAGTACACGACAAAAGTAATGTAACATCATAAAAATTTTAAGTAAACTTTTGGGATTGTGTCCAGTACTCTCTCTCTCTCTCTCTCTCTCTCTCTCTCTCTCTCTCTCTCTCTCTCTCTCTCACACTCTATCTATCTATCTATCTATCTATCTATCTATCTATCTATCTATCTATCTATCTATCTATCTACCTACCTATTTATCTAATCTATATCTATCTATCTATCTATCTATCTATCTATCTATCTATCTATCTATCTATCTATCTATCTATCTATCTATCTATCTATCTATCTATCTATCTATCTATCTATGTCTCTCTCTCTCTTTTTCTTTCGACTCCCAGTGGATATGAGTTTTCACTCTTTACCCCTTTGTATTTGGGGTGATTTTCAGGGCTTTCTTGCAAACCCAGAGTACTTCCTCAACTCAGCAGGCTCATCAATGGTAAAATATACCAGACTCACTAACTACAACAACAATAATAACACTTCTTACACCGTCAACATATGACGAGCATGAATTATGTAACACTCTTTCCGCTGCGTGTCCTGATGACGTCATTATTTCCCTGTGATCACGTCACTCCTGTCCACTCTATTACACCTCCACTGGAACTTTGTAATCAAACTAATCATGACCTAAGGTCAATCGTAAATATACTGTAAAACGTGGTTTTGTAATGGGTGTTCAATTTATCTTTCACCGTGCAATGAGCGACGTTTCCGTATTTTCCCGAAAATGCACTATGAAAAGATTGCAAGGCATGCGTGTTCTTTTAATGGGTGTTCGATTTATTTTTCACCGTGTTTTCCCGAAAAGCTGGTGGGATTTTTCATTGAAGGTTACAGACTTTTCAGTAAGACCTTTAGTCAGTAGGGAATAGGTAGTTTCCATGAAGAATAGTGTAAGGAAATAGGAAACCCACAGGTCATAATGACCGACGACACCGTGAAATGACCAGCTAGGGTGCAAAGTTATAACCACTGGCAATGATAAAAAATACATCGACACCAGAAAAGTGACAGATGTAAACGACAATACGAAGATTCGAACCTAGTCTCTCTAGGTGACGACACTGCTGCTTTGTAAGAAAGAGATACATTTTTTTTTTTTGGTGAGGTGTAAAGAACCGGTTTGGTTTGGTTTTAAGGATTATCTTCATTGCACACGGACAACTCCATTAATGCTCCGAACTCCTCTTTTAGATCACACAAGGAGGATCTCAGCACAGTGCACAAACCCCGTAGTACCGGCAAGGATCCCGATACATGTATACAGGAATCACAAATTCTATAGATATTTTTGTGGTGGGTAGATTTTCCTAATTTTGTAAATTTTGCCAAGGCAGCGGCCGAATGGCCTACTCTTTTGATTTCCACATGCCGAGGGATTTTTACCTATTTTTTCGCCCTTATTCTACAAAGCTAGGCATCTGATCTAACTACCTAGGAGATTTAGCGTGATGAAACAATGCCTTACCATTCATTGTATAAAGAAAAATATCGTCCAATCAAATCAACGCACTATCTTGCGTGTGTTGCGAACAATTTGCAAATGGCGTAATGGCAGCAGGAAATTGTGTGTAACGGTACCACGGATTTACATAAATTGCAAACGAATGGAGTGAAGAAAAGATATGGAATTTATTGCATTTTATGAAGGAGAAGGCCATGCTGTTATATTCGAAAGGAATAGTTGCGATGTGCTTTAATTTCGGAGATATGCGAGGTAAAGTAGGCCAGCATGTTAGAAGTTAGTGTGAAAATGGTCTTCCGAAAATTGCTACAAATCGTAGACAAAACGAATTAAGGAAAACCAGAGATGCAAAGGAAGCTAAGGATCGTCCCGGTAAAAGGAAATATGGATGAAGGCAGTAGATGCCAAGGTTGAGAAGAACGAATATATTTTCAGGACCAAACTAACACACTTGCTCGAATCTGCATACAAAAGGCAGAACTATACAGAGTGTGAAATTGTAACAACGTCTTGCCCTCCGATACGGCCGCACCCTCTATATATAAAGGCCAGCAGCGGGCTTTTTAAACTTTACATACACAGCAGAAGACAGGTAGACTGAAGGAAGGATACGTTTGCCGGGGCTAAAACTTTACCATCTATATGCCGTGCAGCTCTATTTCACCAAACCGAGTCTGTTCTGTACTTTGCATCTATCCTAAGAGGGTTCATTCGTGTCATACTTAAGAAAGAGGTCTAAAATTTAGATCAATAGTGCCTTCCTGGACCAACGGAGGAGCACCATATATTGCCATCTTTATTCGTGTAACCTGCCCCATCTGTGCTTGGTGGCCTGGTATAAGACCTACAACTGATATTGATGTGAAGTATCACCACATGTGTGACAGAATGGGCCGACCCTTCTTGATCTCTGTTTCACTACGGCAGTATCAGTTACATTTTTGTACTGATTTTTATTGCATGCTTTCATTTGTCGCACTTTCTTTCTTTCTTTCTCTGCTATGTGTAGCAGATATTTTGTATTTTCCTTCATACACCCCTCCCAGAGATAAGTCATCACGTCATTTGATACCCGTCCCTTCCCTAAAGCTTTGCAAGGAGCGGCAGAGATAATATTAACGTCAACTATGTTGGCTATCGCGAGTGCAGTCGACATTAGACTACTGATTAAACACTAAAATCGCTCAGCGTATTTGTTTAATTGCTGATAAGGCGAGACTGTTCTCGTCGCAAAGCTGGTAACACGGGATGACACATTTTGGACAGACAGGACTGACAAGATTACTTTCGATAAAGTAATAATTTGTTACATCTGAAACACATTGTCGTATGAGTTTACATATGTGTTGGTGAGTTCGCCTGCCAGGCAATCGGATGTTTTCATACCATATATGGGAAAGGTGACCTCTACATCACGCGCAGAATTATTCCATGTTGGAATATTTTGAAATTACCAAACCCAACATTTATGTTTGAAAATGATTGGAGCTTTTGTTTAGCTTCATAACAAACAGATGCGGGGAAGGACAGTGAATATAACCTGACAGGTTTCAGAGTTAAGACATTGTAAGAATCGATTGCCAAAGACACCAGACTTGCCAGTAGTTAGAATAATGATTCCATCTTATCAGACCGGATACCTTTTATTGGAGTATTCATAAGGACTTACAAAACAGCCCAGGAAACTCTATCAATTTAATATTGAAAGCCGCTGTCTGAGGAAACTGAACACACGAAGTCATAGAGTGAATTATCTTATAAAAGTAATGACCCCCAGAACACGTGTAAGAGGCCTAATCAAGTGCCTTAACTTCATTCATCTGAGCAAAAAGTCTGTTAGCCAGGATTGGCGTAAGTTGTCATTTTACATTGTATATTTTTCATTACTAACATGTGAACTAATATGTATATATTACCATGTGAATATTAATATGTGAAAATCGCTAGTAGATGTCCAAGCCATTTGAGGCTGGCAACTTCAGTGTATAGAATGATGATTTCATGACCCACCACTGCAAGGGCAGGTGACTGCTTTATCGCTAGTTTCTTATACAGAACTAAAAGCATAAGGCAGTCCCAAGTTCCATATGGGGCAGGGAGGAAAAGATGAAAGAAATGATGTACATTATAAGTATAATACTTACAGTTTCATACCAGTGTAAATGTCTATGTAAACATATTCACTTTAAAATTAACGGAAGTTTTTTAGCTTTTCAATCAGAGTAAATGTAAATGAAAACAGATTCAATTTATATTGTGAACACTTTTCAATCATTGGAAATGTAAATGTAAACATATTCTATCTGTGCTATTAACTTTTTCATTTAAATGTAAAGTAAATTTACAAGCTATTCAATTTAAATGTAAAGAAAGTTATCTCTCGAGGGATTAAGTTTAGTTCTCATCGAGGGTAAATTATGAACTAAATGAGATGGTGGAATAGGACGATGGGGGGCATTTAGGTATGTGTCGGAAAACGCAATACTCAGGAGAGCGTTTCTATTCTTTTAACATAGTTCTTGGTGGTACCAGGAGGTACTAATCTCTGGAACAAAAAGAGGGTAGAAGTAGACTGACGTAGAAACGCGGGACCATCTTGGCAGTTACTCCTTGACATTTCTGGGAACGTGCTGCGCCTTTAATCTTGACCAGAGAAGCGAGAACTCCAGTGACCTATCTGCACACAACCAACCCACCAGCGGGAGCAGAACATACCATAGGAAATTAAGTAGCGCCATAAGCTAACAAGTGACCTCCTTAAAACTAACTTCCCATCACAATCGTGATGAAAATTTTTTTACTTATAATTCATTATTCAAATTTTCTAAAACCTTGTTAAACTTAAATGATTATTAAATCTGTTATTTGTAATTATACAAATTTAACTTTGATTCAATCATTTTAAATGTACTGCATGTTTGCCTCAGTCAATTTACTAAACACACTCTAAACAGAGCTATATCAGAATAATAAGAATTACACTGAATTCAGAGGTGGGGGTTTGACGAGCTGAAAAAAAATAATTGCTTAATCCTTCACAGAAGTTGTCGGCAGATCATAGAATTATCGTGCTCATCCAATGCAGCACTGCTTTCGCTCTTCTGAACATCTTGTGGTACTCTCTTGGGATAGAAGCGTCATTACCCTTCTATCTACATCTTTGCCAAGAGTAATCTTGTGCGAAGGTATACACCTTTGACGACCTACTTTAGATACACTTGAGTTTTGGCCACTGTTGGACCACTACTGCAAAGCGGGGGAGGCAACCCGTGACAACAAGACATTAACATAACTTAATGTTAAATATTCAGTGTGACAATGCAAACAGCTATTGTGAGTGGGCAACAGAGAATTAAACTATTGTGTCATGACAACGAAACTGTTCTAGAAGACAGGCAAGACAAGTGACATTTTAGGTTTAAAGGAAATTGGAAAAAACATTCTGTTTATTTTGAAGATTACAGCAAGGACCTTTTGTCTAATTAATAATTACAAGTCAACTTTTGAATAATTGTGTAATTAATCTTTTATTCATCCAGTTTCATCATTTTTCATCATTTATATTTTCACAAGAAGAAAACCAGATAGATGTACATAATAAATGATTTAGTAATTGTACTCCTCTGACATCAATTTTATATTGTTGCATTTTGAGTTTTACTGAATTGTTGATTATCATAGGTTAGTTACTAGCGAAAGTGGCATTTTCAGCTCTAACTTTTATCTGATTACTATCTGAAGTAGAGACCTTCACAGCCGTGACTATCCTGTGATACCAGTGCTCTTCTCTGACACTGGGACTACATTCTTTCAGACAGAATTCGACAGTGATCTTCCCTTGCCAATATGGCGACTTAACTTTTGACGTTAGTGATTTTCTACTTGTTTTTATTTTAGAATCCAATCAGACAGTGAGACCACACTGCTGCTTTGCAGGTTGGCTGGGGACAGTTAAAGGCTAAGGAAGGCAACCCGACATAAATGCCCGTTGAAATCGGATGCACTGGGCCACAGGCCTAACGAAACAGTGCAACGTACGCCGCTCCATGATGACGTCATTACCTAGTATGCAAAATGTCAATAACTCCGTAGCGTTCCGCTGGGCTACAGAAAGCGCATATGGTCGACGCCAGTTCCTTTGGTGGAAAAGCTGTACGGGGATTCAAATAGCCTCAAACTGACTACTGCTTTCTTTGAGAACATTCAAGTGGACGTCTGAGAGTGTACGAAGAAGAAGAAGACATAATTCTTTGTCTGTTCTATCAGTACTACTAGTGACAACTATACTCATAAAAACCTTTCGCTACAGGAGATGAGGGAGGAGAATGACATAATTAAGAACCACTGATTCTGAGAAAAATTTCCATCAAATATATTCCCCGTACAGGGAACCGAACCCGGCACCTTTATAATTAGAGGCGGATGCCATATCTCTTAGCCACTCCGACCCCCTTTAAGAAACGATGATGGTGGCGCTGACCACATCGTCACAATGGGAAAATATAAACGGCAAGAAAAGTAGAAAAAGACAAAGGGGACATGCAATGGAAAGCTCGGCACAAGGGTATAAGATTAAGTTTACAACAGAATTATTGGAAAACACAAAGGATTAAGGTCTGCGGAGAAACATGATTTAAGTTAGGAAGGGCAAAAGCAGCGAGAAAGGGAGCTGATCACTCCATCTTATAAAGCTGAAACATAGTATACGTGAAGTCTCAGGACATCTTCCCTACGGAAGTATCTGCTACGTGACTTAACTTTATCTTCGTTTTTTTATATTAAAGGAGCATGGAGGCTAAGTTAGTGCCATTGGGGATACTAGCGTAGGGGAGTGAAGTGTTAAAGATTTCACCTATACTTGATCTAGCTCTCTGAGGCGGGTGGACCAGTTCCCTTCCTCGCTACCTTTACCTTGCCTAACTCAAGAGCAGAATCAGATAATCATTTACATCTTGCAGCCTTAAGCGTAACCCTATTAAGTTTCGAACCTAGAGCCCGGTAACTTTACCGTTTGGGGGTGTCGTAGATTTTTGATAGGGAAATTAAGAGTTGGGTTGGTCCCTTCTGAATAGGTTTGAATGAGTGATAGCCACAGTGAGATGTGATAATAGAAATAGAGTTCCACGAGTGAGATGGTAGAAATTTATAGAGGCTGTCCCGGAAATCGAGAATCTCTCTCTCTTTCCGCCTATCTTCTACAACAGATCCAAAGGAGTCAGACAGTCTATAAAAAATAGGTATATTAATATATATCTATCCACTCACGTGCCCGCACATACAAGTGACGACAGTTAGACACACAGACGTGGGAACGACTATAACAATGATTATATAGATATTATGGGAACGAACTGACCACCACACTGAAATAAATGTAGGTATAGTTTATTTATCATAGTAAACTTACATCACAACATATAAAATACATCAAAAGCATGTACACATAGTCATAAAAATCAAGGAATGCTACAATAGTGATAGACCCGTTTGTATGGTCCTCCCCTAGATATATAGCTCACAGTCCCGTTAGAGAAAAGTGATAACCCTAAAGAGTTACAGATACATATGATTGAGTCTATGGTTTCCCCCTTTTAAGGTATGGACAGACTTGATACTCTGCTTTATTCTAGGGGTAAATATTGTTAGCAATAACTTGCATAAAGGAAGTTACAACGTGGGTGACTCAAACAAAGAACATATTTCAGTCTACTTTCACTCGGTTCTTTCATCAGGGCCCTGATATACTTACAATCGTGCTGTGGTTCGCCGTCTGGCGCAAACTTTGGGACACTCACACACTTTTTATCTGTTACTGTCGTTAAATGAAGCGGATCCCAGCTCTGCAGATTTGTTTGTTGGTTTCATCAAAATGGATCCGGGGAGCGTCTGCTTCATGCGATAGTTATTTCAGACTAAAGTTAGTGTCACTTGACTCACGAGGTAAGAATTAGGCTTAAACGAGCACACAATGTCAGAACACGAGGTTTCCCTTAATTAGGAAGATGACCGGTGGACAACTTCTCTCAACAAATAATCTTGGTTCACCACACACTTGTCAACAATGTCGGAAAGTTAATGTTTTAGATTTCTGTAATTTTTCTCGCCACAAGGCAGCATGTACATTAGAGTTAGTGTAGAAATATGCACTGGCTCAAAGGCCCAGTATAAGCATTTATTAGGTATGTCTCTGTACAAAACGCCGGCAAAGTTTGGGTTACCCCAGTATTCACTCAACACACAGAACTACAGGTAATCGCACACTTTAGAATTATACGCTGATATATTTATTTGAAGTCTAGAGCTCGGTAAATTTCCGACAAACTAGGGCTTCGCTATACAGCTTATTCTATTCACGAACAACCTGTCTACTGCGAATTTTGAGGACTGAATGAAAATAAAGTTTAACATTCTGGTTAATATCTTAAACCAGACAAAGGGTCCCACTTTTTTTCGCCAAACGAAATAATCTCCCCTTTCCGTCTAAAACACCTTATATCAACTAGAAGACTACCATGAACTGACACTGGTGCGTTATCACACCTCACGCTGACCAGGCCAACAGTAAGTGCCTTGTTAGCAGAGATTTCCAGACAAATGCCTCAAACTGCGCCGAGGAGATGTCGGCTATCGCGCCTCACTGAGCGCTCAGCCGATGCAACTCGTTGTGGCAGGTGAAAATGCAGACAACTTTGTCGCCTATAGGTCTGGCGAAAGCGAATATTCACAGTGTATTTCGTCTGGTGCAGGGAATGCTGTAGACATATGTCTGCTCCTATGTCTGGCCAGACGAATATGTTCACAGTTTCGTCCACTGACACCTAATGCAATAGAATGCATTTTAACGCTCTCTCTCTCTGACACGTTATGTCATAAATGCGTTTACCAGTATGAGAAAGAAAACGGTAAAGTTGAGAATGGGGAAGAAAATATTTTTCGCAAACGAATGGATGCGAAAAATACAGGGAAAAGGTAAAGAGTGATAATAAAATAGAGGATACGGGTGAAAGAAAATGAAGAGGATATAGGCAATTTATGATCAATAAACTCTCTGTGACAGGGGGTAAGCGCTATTAAGCACTCTGCCGATCAGATACTGCTACACGCAAACTACATGCATACAGCATCAGGGGCGTACTTAAAGCACTTGGCACAAGGGCGAATCCTACCTTTGACACCCTCCTCCCCATTAAATGAACACTTCCAAGTATATTCTTAGCAGTAAGTACTATCATAGTAGTATCAGACGGCACCCCCTCTCCTGGCTGTAACCAGGGGCGAACCGCCTCCCCCTTACTCCCTTTAGTACGCCACTGTATGGCATTAATAACGTATTAGTAGAAGGAAAAAAAAAACTACACCAACAAGAAAAATAAAGGAGAACGATGAACGTAATTAATATTTTTGACATTTAACAAAAAGTTGATTGCCCATGAATATTGTCAGCCATAACAACGACAGACATAGCACACACACTAAATGGACTAAAATCAATAACAAGCGAGTTAGATAGCTCCCTTTAGCTTCTCTATTTCAGAAAATCGTAGCAAGCTACCGCGGTCCAAGTAAGAGCGAGTTAATCCACGCGCTGACCCCTAATTTTATACCTCACGGCACAGATGAGGTCTCTCATTTCCAGGCTGTAATTGGTAGAACGCTAACTCCAAATCCGGGAAAGGCGTTGCCCCGCAGGTTATCATTAGATTAATTGAGCCTACAGCTTGGGGTCTTAAGCGTTTCAAGCGGAGGTGATTATGGGTCCTTGATGTATATGTTGTTGTGCTTTTCAAGCTTGAAACACAGGATGGATGGAGATCTTCTTCGCACACTCTCAGACGTCAATTTGAATATGTTATGGGAATATTTCTATCGGAATAGAGCTTTTCCAGGAATGAAACTGGTGATGGCCACATATGTTTTCTCTGTTCCTCATATGTAGGACATCTCTGAAGCAAATGTTCAGCAGTCGCAATCATTGGTAGTTTCTATATTTAGCGTACTGAATTGGTGGTATCCCAGTCTGGTGTGGCCCGTGCGGTTTCTGAAGATTATCACTTGCTCTCTTCTGTTGAGCTGGTAGTGTGTATCATTTTTTGTGTGGCCTGCATGCCCTACTTCCCATTAGTTCCTGTATCTACTTCTAGTAAAACTCTTTTCCTCTTTGACAGTTATACTTGTTTCAAGCTGAGGTAGCTTTCTGTTACCGTAGTTTGTTTAGGTTTCATTGTAGGTTTCGGTTAGCATTTTGACTTCGGTAACAAATATATTTTTGAGGCTAAGTTCCTGCTTTAGGCTTGTTTATCATTGAAATACATTGCTCTGGTCATGTGATGACTATTCTTAGTGTAGAGCGAAATCGTGCTAAGATGTAAACAACGAATGCATGAGCCAACAGTGATAATATTCAATAGAGCAATTTCACTTGACAAAGTCCGCTAAGTTGAGAGTCCACAGGTTACATTTATTAACGGCATACAAGTTCAGTTAAAACAGTTCATGATCAATCAAGCAAATACATCCTACAAAACGTCTCCTGAGTTTACCTCATTGTAGTCGTCCTACCGTCAAGATTATTTACACGTGATTCCATAATCCGGTAACGAATAATTTGACTTCGGCGATCAATATGAATTCTGAATATTCATTCATAAGAAACTTGCTCCCCGATACATTAAATCCAATTTGAAGTATATTCCACTTCATTAAAACTGAGACGTAAATCGTATCCAATAATAATAGGCAGACCCTAGTGCCATATAATAAGTTCCTTTATATAATTATCATCATCATGGGAGACTTCCGATAAAACGCGTCCGTCAAGGACCACGGTCACTACAAAAAGGGGTACAATTACAAGGTCGTCACGCCGTAGCTTACCAACGTGGCACGTCATTCTAAAACTAGGCAACCTATACCCTTTCGCGTTCAAAACCAAGAATCCGCGAAAACATAATATAAATTAATAGCGTCTTACAAACCAAAATGCGCAACTTTAAATATAGAGCTCACTACCCTAATGGCTACAATCCCAAATCCTCTCGTAACAGCCCCCTGGCCGACGGGGTTAAAAAAAAAATTTATCTCATAGATTTTTTTTTTTTTTTTTTCATAATTATTTTTAAGAAAAAGTAAAAATTTACGAGATTATGGACCCACGTATCACGTAATATCGTCCAAGGGTGTAGTCAACTTGAGTTCATGTCAACAACCATAAAAAATATGTCAAGTTAAGAAATAAAGATGTCAAATGTCAGAGTGTTGACTAACTGATAAATAATTATGTCTCTAACTAAAATAGTATCCTAAGATTGTGACATATCCTTCCATATTAATGAATATTATAATCTAAACTAATAAACTATAAGATTAACTAACTGTATTGTGTGAAAGGTATTATAGAACGTAAGTATAGCTTCATAGCTAAAGAAAGCAATGAATTACAAGAAAAAAAATAAGGAAAGTTAAGAATGTACGAAAAGAAAGTAATAGTAAGTTAATCGAATAGAGTAACTTCTGTGTGTGTAAAGAAAGAATATGTAAGTAGATGTGATTAAATTAATCTATCATTATTAAAGTGTAATATTTACCATTATATATATTATTAATAATATACTAACGTAAGTTCATTAATGCATATAATAAACCATAGATAAATTAAAATTGCAATATTATCTAAGTGTGTGATACTGTACGTATAAATGTTTCTGATCAGTTTATTTCAGCAGGTCGACCACTTCAAATACCTCGGAGCTATTATAGACCGAAAGGGAGGCATCAAAGAAGAGTTGGCCACTGGAAAAGCAGCAGCTGGGAGACTTTTTCAGGCCATAAATCGAGGATTCCTCAGCAAGAGAGAGGTTGGTAAGAAAACGAAGATGGCTGTATACCGCTCCACCTATGTCCCAGTTTTGACATACGGATACGAGTCATGGGCAATGACTACAGCCCATAAAAGCCAGATCCAAACCTCAGAAATGAGGTATCTGAGGAAGGTGGTTGAAGTAACAAGAAGAGACATGGTACGCAACCAGACGATACGTCAAGGCCTTAAAATCCTACCCCCTGCAGACCCAAGTAGAACAGTCCCAATTAAGATGGTTTGGCCATGTCTGCAGAATGGGAGAAGATCGGATACCACGACAAGCATGGGAAACAAAGAGCCAAGGATCCAGACCCCGAGGACGACCCAGAGTCCGCTGGGAGGACAACATGAGACAATCTTTGAAGGATCGAGGACTAGAATGGAACCAGGCCAGGAGGAAGACAGCCGATAGGATAGTCTGGCGCTCTCTCTTCCAAACCTCTACACCTCACGGTAGAAGGGGAACGACTAAGTAAGTAAGTAAGTTATTTCACTATTATAAGTCTT
Organism: Oreohelix idahoensis; assembly: GCA_024509875.1. Taxonomy (NCBI): domain Eukaryota; kingdom Metazoa; phylum Mollusca; class Gastropoda; order Stylommatophora; family Oreohelicidae; genus Oreohelix; species Oreohelix idahoensis. Next base: position 146,866 of record JAMPIV010013813.1, read on the forward strand.
TGAAATCAATAATGTCTATCACAAGGAATACGCTGTCCTTATTTTGAAATTTTCCATGAACCATAATCCAAGTAGTCCTATGTGATCCTTATTTCCGATGAACGTAGTTGAAAATACCTCTGTAAGTTGTTTCGATCATATTTTCATCTTGAAATTTGAATGAACAATGTTCTCGAATTGTACTTGTAATCGAATAATGTTTTAAGTCGCTTGTGTTATGTCAGGACACTAACCAAAGTCCGTGAATATTCCAGCAAAGTCGCAAATGTAAAGTGATTATTTGTAACAAAATGTCAACATTGTAGAACATCTGTAGAATTTTATTCTTTGATACATCATTTGACCTAGGAAACTGTCAATTCTTTGACTTCGAAAGTATTTCAAGAAATCATTTTCGTTTGTGACCGACTCGATGTGTTTGTTCATTATCCGTTGTGACATTGTAGTCGATTGAATAGAATTCAGTAAATTTCCGTTTCTCTTGAGTTCATTGAATTATTCTTTTGCATCATTTGGTGACACTAGATTGCGTGACAACGTATCAGCAACGACCTTCTCATGGCGTGGGATGGCTTCAATCGTAAAATTCGGTCTTGAACTCGTTTCAATCGTAATTTCGGTCATGAAGGAGACCAATACTCGAGCGTAAATTGCATGCCTCTGACGAAAAACAGTACATTTTTATTCATATCTGGCAACATGAAAATAGGTTGCCTGGAAGAAAGTGATAAAATTCAATTAAAATTTTCCTAACAATTTCATGAAAGTTGTATTGCAAGTAGCAGTCCACGTGCTATTCATGGGCATATCCTTCTTCAAAGTGACGACAGGACAATAGATCATGCTGCATTGGCTGAACATGAGTAGAACAGTCAACAACATTACTGTCTAACGTAGGCATGCGAAAATAACATACAGACAAAAAGACAAAGTGTCATTGTAGATAAGACCACAAAATATTATATAAAAGAAAAGTTCACACTAATCCACCTATGTAGAAATAGATTACTAGGAAAGAAGATAGACGATGACTGCATATGCTAAGTCATCAAAGAATGAGATGATAACACCAAGTGTCAATAGGCTAATATCTGCGCGAAGCAGAATTAGGTACCATCTGTAAATGGAGAGAATGGTGATGAAAACATACACCATTGTCACGCTCGACAACCATACGAGCATCCCTATTGTTACAGAATGTAACCAATGCCTCACTATTCTGACCATTGAATGATGGCAGAATACGAACAAACTTAACGTTTGCTGTATAATTGAAGAAATTTCCAAGTGCCTGCCATGTAGTACATTGTGGCAGATTACGCACTAGAATGGTGCGAGAATATGCACCTTTCCCAATATATGTAGTCTCATTGTCACGAAACTGTGAACAATGAAGATAAGTATTTCTAGTCATACAAGAATTGACCTTTCTTTTTTCCATATACATAGTCTTATTATTGTTGGATGATGTATCATCCTGACTGAACCTAGGATGATACTTGTTAGTATATAAGGTAGGAGGGTTCTTGCATGTCGTAGACATCTCCTGGCTGGGCAAAGGAAAAACTTTGCCGGCAGACTTATTTGTCTGAAATTTATTATGAAGGTTCATGTTAACCCTAACATTATTTCTATTTTTAGCAAAGTCATCTTTACTGATGACCACCTCGACAGTTTTCTTGAGATCAGTATCAATCTGATCATGTCGCCATGATTTGTTATCTGAATTGGCAGTATTTTGTCGAGGGAAGGTGTACTTGCCTCGAAATAATTTACTAATCTTCCCTGGGTGTGTAGACGCTTTAGTATCACACTTTGTACTTGAGGCATATCGTACAATAGAGTTATTATGTCTGTTGTCCAGCAATATCTTCTTGCTCAACGCAACGTCCAGCAGACCATCAACTCTTTTCCTTAATTTATTACCTTCAGAAGTCAGGAATGCAATCTCCTGCTTCTGCTTCTTATTTAACTTATCTAAATTAGTCGTTATCTTCTTCTCACTATCACGCGAAGACTTAAGTGAATTCAATTTAGTTGAAAATTCATCGATCTGCTGTTGTGTTGTCTTTTCTAGTTCGAAATATTTACGTTTCAATAAATTCACTTCATCCTCTAATTCTTTCTTCTTTATGGTTTTTATTTTTCTTGCCATTTTTATAAATCTCTTTTTATGGGCTTCCATCGTATGTGGCTGTAGCAGAGCGACTTGAGCGTTAAGACCCAGAATTTGGGCAGCGTGTGCCTGAATTCTGGCCTCCAAAGCCTCTTTTGCTTTACAAAACTTATCATTAATAGCAGTAACTTTATCAGAACAGTCATCACTGATTTTGGAAATTTTATTCTGACATGCTGCAATGTTATGTTGCAGTACCAGAACCTCAGAGTTCAAAGCTGTATTCTCCCTCAAGGTAGTATCTAATGACTCCTTACACTTTGAAAAATCAACTGTTAATGATCGAAAATTAGATCCATCCACATCTGCCTGGGATTTTAATACTTTCACCTCCTCATATAACTCATCAATCAATCTCTCCCTATCATCAATGATTCTCAACAACTTATTTTCCTTCCAATACCACCCTTCTCCCATTATATTATTATTATTAACCAACATCCTCCCATTTGCCCCGTTTTCCATTTCAATCTTTGACTTACTGCCCCCATGTTGACAGAACCGTGTATATTGATCCCTATCATCATACATGGATCCCAACTGCATATCATCAGTCAGAATCAAATCACATTGAATGGCCTGGTCTGTGTAACAATCTGCTCTTAAAGCAGTATCAATCTTATTATCTGCTATCAACAATGTCACCTTATTCTTCAATGCAGCATTTTCAAAATCCATTGCTGACAACTTCTTCTCATACTCTACTTTCAACTGTTGCATCTCACTAGTAAGAGCCTTCTCTTTACAGTGATGTCCCTTATTATTTTGACCAACATGACCCTTGTCAAGTAAAACATGATTTAGGTACTTTAATATATGATCATGTTGTATATTAATATACCTATGCACAAACACCCGAAGATCTCCAAATAGGAAATTCACCAAATCATTGACCATAATCAGATGAGGGACAGAATTAAAATTGCAATCAGCAAACTCCCTTAAATCTGATGCCGCATGACATATAAAACGGTCAATTACAAACTCCTCAAGAGCATGGCCTTGTAATCTATCTTGTATACCATTCTGGAGTAGCTCCTCTAACACAGGAAACATGCTCTCCTCAGACATGGTTATATTTATAGTGACTCACTCACCTAGTCAACTATATATCTTAATCACCAATATAAAGTATTTAATTATTCATATATGTACTCAATAGCCAACGTAGTACTATTCCTAACAAAAATATACTAATAATAATAGTAATAATAGCCCCTTCAGTCATAACTGACTATGGGAATGCGCCCCTGAGGTGACAGCCCTCAGCTGCTTATTTTCCTGGTGCTCCTTTCGACGTTTTCTCCTCACCTCTGCTTCTTGTGTGAGCCTCTCTTCGCCCAATCTGAGGTGGCGCCGTAAATAGCATCGCCACTTAGTGCGATCGGCAGCTTCATCCTCCCCCATGTTGCTGGATCCATGTCCAGTGCCCTCATATCTCTCTTGCACACATCTTTGAACCTCAGCTGTGGTCGCCCAACTGTTCTCTTGCCATCTGCTAATTGTCCGTAGAAGATATCTTTTGGGATGCGACCATCTTCCATGCGGCGAACATGGCCAAGCCAGCGAAGTCTGCGCTGTCTAAGCAGCGTATACATACTTTGAAGGCCAGCACGTGACAACACCTCGACATTTGTCACTTTATCTTTCCACGAGATGCCGAGGATGCGGCGTAGACACCGCAAATGGAAGGTATTGAGCCTTCTTTCTTGCTTAGCATAGGTCGTCCAGGTCTCGCTGCCATATAGGAGTGTGCTAGTGACGCAAGTATTATATACCGCAGCTTTGGTCTTCATTGTGAGTTTAGAGTTTCCCCAAACACGCGATGTGAGGCGGGCAAAGGTAGCTGCAGCTTTGCCAATGCGGCTGTCGATTTCTGTATCCAGTGAGAGTTTGTCATTGATGGTAGACCCTAGGTATGTGAAGTGGTGCACCACTGCCAATTCATAGTTATCGATAGTGATAACTGGTGCAGCACCCACATCCTGACTCAGCACATTCGTTTTCTTTAGACTTATTGTGAGGCCAAAGTCCTTGCATGCTTTAGTGAAGCGATTCATCAAGCTCTGAAGCTCCTGTTGGCTTTGAGTGACGACTGCAGCATCATCAGCGAACAACAAGTCTCTTATAGTGACCCTTCTGATTTTTGTCTTTGCCTTCAGCCTTGAAAGATTAAACAGACGGCCATCTGACCTAGTGTGAAGGCATATTCCTTCAGTTGCATCTCTGAATGCATACTTCAAGAGTAAGGCAAAGAAGATTCCGAAGAGGGTCGGAGCCAGAACACAGCCTTGTTTAACGCCACTTCGTATATCAAAGGGCTGTGACGTGCTTCCAGCATATTGGACTGTTCCCTTCATGTCGTCATGGAATGACTTTATCATTTCCAGCATTTTAGAAGGGCAGCCTATTTTCAGGAGGATTTTAAAGAGTCCATCCCTACTAACCAGGTCGAATGCTTTTGTGAGGTCTATAAAGGCGATATATAATGGTCTTTTCTGCTCTCTTGATTTTTCCTGAAGCTGGCGGAGAGAGAAGATCATGTCTGTTGTTGATCTGCCAGCTCGGAATCCACACTGTGCCTCTGGATATATGCGCTCAGCTAACTTGTGTAGTCGCATTAAGATGACTTTGGCAAAAACCTTACCAACAATACTAAGAAGAGAGATGCCTCTGTAGTTATTGCAATCACTTCTGTCTCCTTTATTTTTATACAGTGTTACAATCTTGGCATCTCGCATGTCTTGAGGAATAGTTGTCTCTTCCCAGCACTGGCACAGCATCCTATGCAGGGGATGTAATAGCGTGCTCTTACAGCATTTGATTAAATCAGGAAGAATCCCATCACTGCCTGGTGCTTTGCCAGAGGCCAAGCTATCAATGGCCTTGCTGAGTTCCTCTAATGTTGGTTCGGCATCCAGCTCCGCCATAGTTGGCAGACTGTTGACACCATCAAGGGCTGCAGGCGTAACGGTATTGTCTCTAGCGTAAAGCTCAGAGTGGTGCTCGACCCACCTCTCCATCTGCTTACCCTTATCGGTTAGCTTCTCTCCGCTGATGGTTTTTAGCGGTGCCGTCTTACTTTTATGGGGGCCAAGTGCTTTCTTTATACCGTCATACATTTGTCTAATGTTGCCTGTTTGCGCTGCGATCTGGATGCTCTCACTGAGCTGGAGCCAGTAGTCATTTGCACAGCGTCGAGCAGTTTGTTGAACTTTGCTTCTCGTAGCCCTCAGGATCTGTAGGGTTCTGGCACTCGGTGAATGTTTGTATTCATTCATAGCACTGCGCTTAGCTTCAATGACAGGTGCCATCACATCTGATGAAGCATCAAACCAGTCATTTGACTTTGCTGTTTTCTTACCAAAGGTGGCAAGTGCAGTACTTTGAATGGTGTGTTCCGTAGATGCTCCCAGTTCTCTGTAATAGTATCACCATGCTGAGGGCTACTGAGCACTTTCTCGAAGGTCGCAGTGAATTGAGCGATCATGAAAGGGTCTGACATCTTGCTGGTATCAATGCGTGGTTTCCCTTCATGTCTGACACGATAGAGTTTTCTTGGTTGTGCTCTGATTTTGCAGCAAACCAAGGAGTGATCTGTATCACAGTCTGCACTATGGTACGAGCGCGTGGAGAGCACATACCTGAGGAGTGGCCTTCTGACGAGAATCAGGTCAAGTTGGTGCCAGTGCTTGGATCGTGGGTGTCTCCATGACACCTTATGCTGGGGTTTTGTCTGAAAGTAGGTGTTGGTCACGCAGAGGTCATGGTGGACGCACAACTCTAAGAGCCGTTGTCCATTTTCATTCATCTTGCCAATACCAAACCTGCCCAGACATGAAGGCCATGAAACATTATCGGCACCCACTCTAGCGTTAAAGTCACCAAGGAGAACAAGCTGTTCTTGCCTAGGTATGCTTTTGATAATTGCTGTTAGATTCTCGTAGAACTCATCTTTAGCTTCTGAGGCAGAGTACAGAGTAGGAGCATACACACTGACAAGGGTGATGGGACCTGTGCTAGTTTGCAGGCGGAGCGTTAACAGGCGTTCCGATCCATTCTCGCCTGGTTCAACCATTTTAGTTAGCGATTTTTTTACCGCAAAACCTACTCCGTGTTCTCTAGCTTTATTAAGATCTTTCCCTTGCCAATAAAATGTGTAGTCCTTCTCGCTCACCGTTCCAGAGCCCGCCAGGCGCGTTTCCTGAAGTGCAGCTATATCCACCTGAAGTCGTTTAAGCTCATCATTATTATGGCTGTCTTCCTTACATCGTTTACATCCTGTAGGTTTTCGGATAGTCCAGTCAACATAGTCCGGACGTTCCAGCATCCCAATCTGAGAGTTTGCTTATTTCTATTTTTCGATAATTGCTTGGTGCAAAATTTTCTGTCCACAGTTCGGGTTTGACCCTAATCCCCATGCACCCAATGGGGAAAGCAGACAGTGGCGGGACAACACCTTATTGACTGGGGGCTGCCCAGCTTGAAGCGGGCGGTAGCTGTCCAGTGAGATCCTAGAACCTCTCCCACTGTCGGAAGTAGCCCCTGGCGCCATGCCCTACGCCAATTGGGCAAAATGCTTATAACCGGTAACTGCTACTTCCCGTGTTTTGCCGACACCTATAGGGTGAAGCTGGAGTGTCCTCTCCAGGGCGCGAGCTTGGGCACAGTTATATGGAGATCAAGGTGTTGCCCATGCAGCATGTTCCCCCTCTCCACACAGCCGGTAGATCCAAAGGAACGGCAGTAGCCGATACAGTCTGGTACCAGCCATGTCGCAGGAGTTGCCAGAATAATGTCGAATCGACATTAGACTGCCTTAGGGACTCCGACTCCGGATTTATCCTCAGGGTTTACTCCCGAAGCCAATTCCATAAATGGATATTCCCGCAAGGCAGCGGTGGTTTGAATTCAGAGTTCCTTCTCTTAGATAAGATACCAACCAAGGATCACGAGCCCTATCTGCCCGAAGCTGCTGGTTTTAAGGCGCCAGTCGCTCGCCTTTGCCCCTTCTCCCGTCAGTGGAAACAGTTCCGCCGGGCTCAAATTGAGCCACACGTGAAGGCCGGGAGCTAGACTTGGTTGTCAGAGGCTGTTTGAGGCGCGTGCCATAGAAGTATTTTATCTGCAGTGAGAGCTTATCCTCACTACAACTCCCGGCAATAACAACCTTTGGAACTCAACCAAAAAAAAAAAAAAAAAAAAAAAAAAAAAAAAAAAAAAAAATATACTACTTACTCTGTAATATGATCATCATATTCACTGGAAATATAACCTTGTAGTTATTTGTCAATATACTATATCATCGTGCCTTAGTCATGATGAACAAACACCAGTACCTTGGGCCACTACTGCAAATAGTTGCAATCATCAAGTCCCTCCTTTTTTTCATAATTAATCAAATTACTTCTAATATTATTATATTATTATTCTTCTATAATTAAATTAAGTTATTATTATCCTAACATCAGTTATTAATTAATACATATCACAGAAACAATTAACTAAAGTTTCACAAACATTAGCACATCACAATTGACAAATGCAAACATTAAAATATGATTACATGAACGAAATAAGAATCGGAAGTGGTATGAGAATTAAACCAAAATCTAGGTCAAAGTACCAACAACAACAAAAATACGAACACAGAAAATAATGACGTCACAGGACTCTATAACTGACAAATATGTACAATTATCAAATAATCGAAAGTAAGACTGAGAAAAACATGAAAGATTACAAACAGTAGACGAAAATGAATATACATGAAACTTATTATACAGAAGAATTACACCAGATTTCACAGAACTATACACCTAACACGTAATATCGAATTTTTGCAACAACGAGCATAACGTTCCTCAAATTATGTTAGAGGGTATACCGTAGCAAATTGCAAAAATTCAATGATCCTTAATGAGAACGATCAGAATTGTTTGTGGTCTGCCAAGGCAATCCTGATTGCCGCCAACCAAATGCCCGCTTAACATTACAAACATATTAATATGACATAAATACATATAACATGCGTGAATTAAATATGCCAACGAAGGAAAGTGGACCACAGTTTGCTATCATTGCACAAACGGGTACTTAGCTTTACAAGTTTGATAGTCTCCCCCGGACAGTGTTAGCATGCGCCAACGGCGAAGATAGGTCTTTCTTGAAGCTGATATTGAACGTTTGAAAGTATTGGCTCTGTTCAGAATGTAGTAGTGTTTTCTAATTTGTCGTTAGCCATTATTTGAGAAGATCTTGACTTTTGCCGTTCCTCTTGCACATAAATCGATGACGTGGTTGCCCTTGGGTCGTTATGCGCAGTGCGTCACAGTTTGTAGGTCACGTGAGGGATTCACAATTAAAAACATTTCGTGGCAATATGAGAAATAACTGTCCTTTTTAAAATCCACTTGATATCGTTTTAGCCTCAATAAGAAAAAATTTTTTCGATCCCCGCGATGGCCGCCACCTTTGTTACCGTAGTTTGTTTAGGTTTCATTGTAGGTTTCGGTTAGCATTTTGACTTCGGTAACAAATATATTTTTGAGGCTAAGTTCCTGCTTTAGGCTTGTTTATCATTGAAATACATTGCTCTGGTCATGTGATGACTATTCTTAGTGTAGAGCGAAATCGTGCTAAGATGTAAACAACGAATGCATGAGCCAACAGTGATAATATTCAATAGAGCAATTTCACTTGACAAAGCCGCTAAGTTGAGAGTCCACAGGTTACATTTATTAACGGCATACAAGTTCAGTTAAAACAGTTCATGATCAATCAAGCAAATACATCCTACAAAACGTCTCCTGAGTTTACCTCATTGTAGTCGTCCTACCGTCAAGATTATTTACACGTGATTCCATAATCCGGTAACGAATAATTTGACTTCGGCGATCAATATGAATTCTGAATATTCATTCATAAGAAACTTGCTCCCCGATACATTAAATCCAATTTGAAGTATATTCCACTTCATTAAAACTGAGACGTAAATCGTATCCAATAATAATAGGCAGACCCTAGTGCCATATAATAAGTTCCTTTATATAATTATCATTATCATGGGAGACTTCCAATAAAACGCGTCCGTCAAGGACCATGGTCACTACAAAAAGGGGTACAATTACAAGGTCGTCACGCCGTAGCTTACCAACGTGGCACGTCATTCTAAAACTAGGCAACCTATACCTTTTCGCGTTCAAAACCAAGAATCCGCGAAAACATAATATAAATTAATAGCGTCTTACAAACCAAAATGCGCAACTTTAAATATAGAGCTCACTACCCTAATGGCTACGATCCCAAATCCTCTCGTAACACTTTCCACCTTCCTTTGGCAATCTGTCAGCTTCTTCATTGCTGGAGATATTGGAATGCGATGGGATCCACTGTGCTACAACTCTTGTGGATCGCTGGCTCAGTTTGTGGAGTATTACTCTTAGGAGATTGATAAGACTAAAGCTGATAAAGGGGAAGTGATCTTGAAAATGTTAAGCGAACAGATTCGATTGCGGGTTACGTTGCTTGATTAAGCTGATGTTAAGTTAAAATTGTGATAGGAGAATTCCCTCGTATGTTCGAGAAGTTTCCAAGTCGGTTAAGCGTGGCGAACACTGGTCAGTTCAAATTGCGGAGATCTGTTTTCTCTGAACTGTCTTGAGCTATGAGTTAGCTCGGGTGGCTAGCCCATGCAAGTATTGAGACTGAGTTGTGTTTTTTAAACAGCCGAGTCTCGTGTCTTTTTTTTGGCGGGACTAGTGTATGAACTAAGGGGAGTCTGTTTTGGGCATCGACTGGAGAGGTCGGCCCCACAGTGTGTGTTTTCGATGGTAAGCCTGCGCAGTGCAAAAGATAAGAGGCCATTATTTGTGTAGGCCAGTAATTCCTGAGATTATTGAAGAATTGTGGTTTTGTGAGTATTTTGAGAAGTAAGGATCCATGACTTATATTGTCATATATCGCGCTGAGATGAGTGAAAGCTAGGTTTCTGATAACTGCCAGGGAGTGCAGTCTTGCGAGAAATTGCTGGTAGTATTCATCATATTATATTAGCACGGTGATGCCGACCGTTTGCTATGAGGATCCATATTTATATTAGAGCGCCAGTCTTTGGGAGTTTGATGAGGCATATTGATTATATAAGCACGGTGATGCCGACCGTTTGCTATGAGGATCCATGTTTATATTAGAGCGCCAATGTTTGGGAGTTTGATGAGGCATTATTATTATATAAGCACGGTGATGCGACCGTTAGCTGAAGGATGCAATGCATTAACTATTTATATGATGTTGAGAGCATCTTTGATGAGGAATATTTATTATATTAGCACGGTGATGCCAACCGTTTGCTGAGAGGATCCAGTATTGATTATTGTAGCGCTAAGAAGAGGAGTATCTGGATGATTCTGAGTAGGGGAGCATTTTCTTGTTGTGAGCTATGTTTGACTATGTGTATTTCATATTAACGTATTGTGACAATAAACCATTGTAAAATGTCACCTGTAGTTCTACGACTCGTACGTGCGTACCTGTAGTGTGTGAATGTACCCACGCACACTCACTGCAACATTTAACACGGTAGGAGAACAGTAGGCGTGACGGTAGTAACGCATGACCATAAATAGCCTGTGTGGCGAAATATATATCAACAAACAGGTTGTATCAATAACAGTATCTCGTGTGTAGCCGTGGTATGTAGTAGCACTAATCCTCATTAGTAACAAGACGCATTAGTAACAGTGATCTTCATTATCAACAATAATAATGTCATTATCCCCATACTGGCAATCACCTCGTTAGTAACAGTGGTGGTTTTACAGATTTAACGGAATGAAACCCACGGAATTCGCGTGATAAGGGAGCCCTGTGTGGGCGTGGCTTGTGTGAGTCTCCTGACCTTGCTTCATAATCCTCAACCTAGTTTGTTAACTGTGTCCAACAAGGCAGAATATAACAGTAGACAGTCAAGTTTAACTAAATGTGAAGTGTTTTTGAAGAGTCGTTTGCAAATTATCTCAAGTCAAGAGTTGCAGAGGATACTGTGCTGTGTTTCCTGTGTGCTGATGCTGTGTTGAGCGCATTCTACACTTTGGCAAGAACCTTAAGAGAAGAAAGTCTAGTTCGTGTACCTTTCTGCGGTGGAACGTTTTTATCTGCAGAACTTTGTGATATCTAGTGTGTTGGCGGAAAGGACGAAAATATTTTAAGATAAGTGGTTTTTGTTCTGTGTAGATTGTGCCACTTTTCTGCATGTCAGCAAGTCTGCCTATACTATCCATCGCTATTTCCTGTTGATAAGTGTCGTTTTGTTGTCGATAATTATATCGATTGATTGTACAATATGTTGATGCATAGGTAATGTATGCTATATATAGGTACTATAACAGGAATTGGTGTACAGTAATTGATTGAGTCAGTTGAAACTCTTATAAAATGTGGGAATATGACAAATACCGTGAACTATTAGGATATGGAGACCGTGAGCTGACTGAGTCTGAAATAACAATATTGATATGTGAAAAGCAAATTCATGAAAGTGATGAGAGGTATCAGAAAAGGAAGCTAGAAGAGAAGAAGCAGCTGGACATAAAACAGAGTACCCTAGAGCAAAGGGAAAGTTTCATAGAATGTACTGCTGAAGTAACTACGTTACACGAAAAAGTCTCTAAACTTACAGATGATTTAGGCAAATCAAACTCAGAACTTGCTAGTGTTCAAGCAAGTTTGGATTCAGCATTGTTGAACATAAAGCAATTGGAAGTTCAGATGAAAGAGAAGCAAATTGAGGTGGAAAATATTACACAGGAGGCCCAACAAAATAAGCAGAGTTATTAAAAATTGAAAATTGAGACCGATGAACATAATAGGACGTATACAGAAACGCTCCTTGATTTATTAGATGATATTGCAAATCTCGGTGGCGAACATGAAGAGAAAAAGATTCATGAGCTTAATAAGAGCAGTGATGATATTAAGATTCAGTCACTACAGCTGGAGTTGACTCAGTTAAGAGAAAAAAAGAAAAGGATGATAAAGATAGATTAGTACAGTTGATGGCTGAGAAAGAGAAGGTCACTAAGATTAAGAATTTACTAGCAGAGGAAAGCTGTAAAGTTTTAAGAGCTGAGAGTTTAAACAAGAAATTAAGTGCAGAGATTGCACTTAAAAATATTCAAATTTCAGAAGCCAGAATGAGAATAGATGGTCTACTCGACATTTTCTTGGAAAAAAATGTGGTCTTCTGTCAGTGTTGACAGTGATAGACAAAAAGCGAAAAGTCAGCATCATACACTTTTTGCGGATTGTAAGGTCAAGAATGGTGGACATAAATCTTTTCGTGGGAAATATAACTTTCAACGCAATGCCGATGATTCTAACGATATTGGTTCCTGGCGGCAAGTTGGCAAAGGAAAATCTACAGTATTAGACAGTCCTGTAGATAATGAAAGAAACAGGAATAGATATCAAGTCAGGGTGTTAAAAACAAACCAGGTATTAAGTGAGAACTCTGATGGCTTGATAACAGGGAAGAAAAATAGCACTCCTTGTTCCAGGAAGGAAACATATTTTGTGAAAAACAATAAAGAGATTGTCAAACCTTCTAGTCATACCCAGTCAAGTCAGTGTGACTCATTTCTTAAACATATTGCCACAAGCAAAGATAAAAACACTTTTGATAGGAGATATAACCCTGAGGTTAGAATGTACCAAGGGAGTTCTTCATATAGTAACGTTTCTTCTCCTAAAAACAAGAAACAATTTGACAGATCTCAACATCGTGATCCTGAGAGTGTTGGAAATTATAGTGGAAATAATTATGTGAAAGTTTGTCAATCTGGTAATAAATTTTTTTGATAAAAAGCCAGTTCTATCTAGTAGATATTTTTATCCAAGAGGAAATGCTAATTGTAATTATGCTAACTGGGATGTAAAACAGTACAACTGTGTCAATAGAACAAATAACAATGTTCTCAACAGCAATTATAGAAATCGTAACCAGGTTAGCTGTGCTCCACATAAGAGCAAAGTTATTAACAAGCAAAGTAATAAGACTATTGATTGTCACACTGGTGGTGTCGAAAGGGCATCTTGTTCTTGTGAATATAGTAATTTTTTTCAGTCTACAGCAGGGATGAACTTTCGTTAAGGTCAAGTGGTCTCTAAGCCTTATGTGATGTCTACACGTTTGAGGTGGGCTTGCTGAGATATGTGAAAAGGGGCCAAGACTCTACACTAACCAAAAGGGTTTGGGTAATTGTTAGTGTGATTTTCCGTTTTTCCTCGTTGGATCGGACGGTTGATTATAATAGAAAATTTTCATTTGTGTTGTACCTCGCAGCATTCGACTTTGCGATGACTCAGCGCGCCTGTTGGACATTATCGGTGGAGAATGTAGGGTCACCGTGGCGCTTGTATGCAATCAAGCGGACCTGACAGCGTCTATTGAGCATTGTATGTGTCCCACTTTTTTGGAGGGTCAGGACATGTTGACAAAACGACGGGAAATTTTAGCGTCTGATTGTTTTTTAAAATAGTACATGTTATTGTATCTGTGTATAGTATATGTTATATGATGTTCTATTAAAATATTTGTAATTTTTTTGAAATATTATGATGTTCATCTTTATGCATTATTTGATTGCTATAAAATATATATTTTTTGTGGGAACATATCTGAATGTTATGATTGTTCGATAATGTACCAGTCCAATTTTTTTATGCCATTTGTATACTATTCTGTTTGATGATTATGTTAACATATGGTTAAAACACTGATCTTTGTCAGAGCATAGTACCCTAGAATTTAAATAATAAGATTTTTTTTTTTTTTTCAACATTTTTGCAACAAATTATTTGATAAACAACAAAACCTTTGTAGTATTTTTAGTAGGACTAGTCTTTTTCATATCTTATTGTACCATTAAATTTTAGATTTATTTATAATATATATCATACTAGGCTGAGTAAGTTTGATATAAATTTACAGTTAAAATAACACTGAAGCTCAACGCTATTGTCAATCAGAATTTAACTTATAATAAATTAAATTGAACTTTTTTGTAAAATTGATAGACCACATCTATTCTATTGTTTGTTTGAGAAGAATATAGACGGATTGTTATAATACATACTCTCTATATACATTATGTTATGTTGTATGTTGGAAAGTTGATATACAGACGACATTGTATTTTTTTAGGTTTTTTTTTTGGCGATGTATTTTTGAAAAAAAAGAAAAACTTACATGTTTTGATTTAAGTGTTTGTCTAGAGATAAGATATTTTATGCTTCTCTCCATTTTTGTTAAAAGTTAATTTCATTGTTAGTTTATTATCGTTTATTGACTTAGAATTACTTAAATAATAATTTTATTTTTTTGAAAACTTATCGATTCTGAATATTTTGTATTGTAATTTTGGGGAAAAAATGAGTTGTTTTTTGGCATTGTAATTTATTTTTGTGTGTGTCCTAATGATTGAAAGGGATTTAACTTCTTTGGAAACTTGTCTTATTTGATATTATGATGGATTTTTATTATTTAGCGGTTGATTGTGCGTTAGGTCAAAGCTTGGTTATCGCAAATGCTAGTATTTGTTTGGGTAAGGTTTGTAATTTGTTTTCGGTTAGGTATAGCTTTTGTAACTTAGTTAAATTACTTATTAGACTTTGTTTAGTTATGAATTATTCTTTTTGTGGTGTTAGAATGGATATACTTTGACATTTTGTTATTGTGCCTTGTAATCATGTTTGTATTTAATTTTTGAAAGATATTGTCTGATGTAAAACATCTATTAGTATGTATTGTTATTGACTTTCTATGCGTTCATACCTTTGCTTTCCATTCGTCTTTGTTAACTATCCTTCATTTCATTCTATCTTTTTGTTGTCTTTTCGACATGTGTTCATATCTTGTTTTATATTTCCGTTATCACATCTTCGTTTCTCTTCATTCTACTTGTATACTTCTTCTCTTTCGATACTTATACTTTCATTCGTTGTATTCTTGAGTTAATTATATATAACTTATATAATGTAACTAGTATTTTGGTAAATTTGTATTTATTTTTCATGAAATCGTTTTACTTATTGGTTATTAGGTGGTATTGTTGATTGTTTCTCATTTTCCGATTTCCTACTTTCCTTTACTACAGATCATTCTTCTGTTGCTTGATCTTGTTCGTTCACTATTTCTATTGGTTGTTGCTTGTACTAAAATGTACTTAGCTTGGTAGGTGTCGTATTAAGATTAATTTTGGTATGCTTGGATGATTATGTTTGATGCTTTTGTTGTAATATTACATTTTATTGCTATATTTTCTGGTAGATGTATTATTTTTCATTTGTTATAGGTTACATTTGTGTAGCCATCTGATATAATTTTCATTTTACTTCTAAATTTTTTATGACTTAAATTTTTAAAAAAATGATAAATCATTTTTTTCCCGGCAAGTGTGGGCAACTGATAAAGACTAAAAGCTGATAAAGGGGAAGTGATCTTGAAAATGTTTTAAGCGAACAGATTCGATTGCGGGTTACTTTTGCTTGATTAACGCTGATGTTAAGTTAAAATTGCGGTGATAGGGGAATTCCTCGTATGTTCGAGAAGTTTCCAAGTCGGTAAGCGTGGCGAACACATGGTCTCAGTTCAAATTGCGGAGATCTTTTTCTCTGAGACTGTCTTGAGCTATGAGTTAGCTCGGGTGGCTAGCCCATGCAAGTATTGAGGACTGATTTGTGTTTTTTTAAACAGCCGAGTCTCGTGTCTTTTTTTTTTTGGCGGGACTAGTGTGTGATAACTAAGGGGAGTCAGTTTTGGGCATCGACTGGAGAGGTCGGCCCACAGTGTGTGTTTTCGATGGTAAGCCTGCGCAGTTGCACCAAGCATAAGATGGCCATTATTTGTGTAGGCCAGTAATTCTGAGATTATTGAAGGGAATTGTGTGGGTTTTTGTGAGTATTTGAGAAGTAAGGATCCATGACTTATATTGTCATATATCGCGCTGAGATGAGTGAAGGCGAGATTAAACTGCAAAACTGGCCAGGGAGTGCAGTCTTGCGAGAAATTGGCTGGTAGTATTCATCATATTATATTAGCACGGTGATGCCGACCGTTTGCAATGAGGATCCAAATTTATATTAGAGCGCAATGTTTGGGGGGGAGTTTAATGAGGCATATTTATTATGTTAGCACGGTGATGCCGACCGTTTGCTATGAGGATCCATATTTTATATTAGAGCGCCAATGTTTGGGAGTTTTGATGAGGCATATTGATTATATAAGCACGGGAAGTGATGCCGACCGTTGCTGGAAGGGATGCATTAACTATTTATATTGATGGTTGAGAAGCACTTTGATGAGGAATATTCTATTATATTAGCACGGTGATGCCCAACCGTTTGCTGAGAGGATCCAGTATTGATTATTGTAGCGCTAAGAAGAAGGAGTATCTGGATGGTAATTCTGAGTAGGGGAAGCATTTTCTTGTTGTGAGCTATGTTTGACTATGTGTATTTCATATTAACGTATTGTGACAATAAACCATTGTAAAATGTCACCTGTAGTTCTACGACTCGTACGTGCGTACCTGTAGTGTGTGAATGTACCCACGCACACTCACTGCAACATTTAACACGGTAGGAGAACAGTAGGCGTGACGGTAGTAACGCATGACCATAAATAGCCTGTGTGGCGAAATATATATCAACAAACAGGTTGTATCAATAACAGTATCTCGTGTGTAGCCGTGTTATGTAGTAGCACTAATCCTCATTAGTAACAAGACGCATTAGTAACAGTGATCTTCATTATCAATAATAATAATGTCATTATACACATATAATAGTAATCAGACCTCGTTAGTAACAGAGACTGAGATAATATTGCAGAAGATCTTCAATGAGTTTTTGAACAGGAGGTGAAAAACTGAGTTTACCTTGAAATTGATTACTTTGAAAACTGTCTTTTATGTTTTTCTTTCTTTCGACTTCTGCTTCGATTCTGCTACGATTTTTCTCGTGCATTCATTTCTATTTCCGGTCCCCATGCAAGATGGATCCACTACTACAGCTTGTCCTGCATAAATAACGCATGCGCTCTTACAGAAGTCGTTTCTGTAGCAATGTGTTTTAGATCAGGTTGCCATCCCATAATATTAATCACCTCTTAGACGTGTCTAAGACATGTAGTAGTCATATTCCTCCTTTGTCTCCTAAGACCCAAACCCCCCCCCCCCCCCCCCCCATCCCGGGAATTACACGGGAGACTTTTTTCTTCTGCTTCATCTTTGTCTTCTCATCCTCTGCTCTCCTTTTTTTTCCTACTTTATCTTATCTTCACCTGTGTGTGTGTGTGTGTGTGTGTGTGTGTGTGTGTGTGTGAGGGTGTGTGTGTGTGTGTGTGTGTGTGTGTGTGTGTGTGTGTGTGTGTGTGTGTGTGTGTGTGTGTGTGTGTGTGTGTGTGTGTGTGTGTGTGTGTGTGTGTGTGTGTTTTCCCTCTTCTCTTCGTCCTTCTTATTTCTGCTTCAGGAATTCAGATTTCAACTGGTCTTTGCTTTTTTCTCTTGCACGTTAGGATGTTGACTATCGAGATGATATGTCAATTTGGCATCATTTTTCATTCTCTTTCTCTGTATCCCGATATCTGTATTCTACGCTGGCCATGCTATTCAGCTCTCTGAGTAATGTAAGATAATGGTAAAGGTTGTCCCGTTGAAGATACAACCGCCGGAGTGAAAAGTTAGAGACTTAAATATTACTAGGTCTCAGTTTTATAAGGTAGGGTGATAAGTTCCTTTCTTTGCTGCCTTTGCTAACTCAAGAGCATTCAGGTACCTATTTACAGCTGGGGAGACTAAGTCGTGGCGCTACCTAGTTTCGAACCCAGTAACTTTGCCTCGAGAGGCAAACGCTCTAACCACCCTGCCACTCGACATTCTTCAGAATAATGTATCTCCGCTAAAGGTGAATAAGAGCTGAGCTTCAGCTCTGTCAGCTGGTATATAACCAGGCATCATTACTGTTGTTTCCTGGGGTTACTAAAGAGTAAAAGAACGAACAGGTTACTGCTCCCTCAAGCAAGTCGTAAGAGGCCATAATACGAGACTGCATGAAGGACAACAATCGTAATTTCATCATCATCATGATTATCTTCCTTCTCGCTCCTTATGGAACATGTAACCACCACTACTGGAACTAGCCCCCTTGCAGAAAGCCTGCACTAAGCATTCACACACAAGAGAAATCAAGTCCAACACGAAAATAAGAATCTTCAACTCAAATGTCAAGTCAATCCTATTGTATGGCTATGAGACATGGAGAACAACAAAAACAACAACCAAAAAGCTACAGACTTTTTATAAACGGGTGCTTGCGTAGAATAGAAGGACTGAAATGGTATGACAAAGTCACAAATGTGGAATTGATGACAAGAACCAGACAAGTGCCAGTGGAACAAGAGTTGAGAAGAAGACGCTGGCGATGGATAGGACACACATTGAGGAAACCTGTTGATAGCATTACAAGGCAGTCCTTATTCTGGAATCCTCAGGGAATTATGAGTGGGTAGGGGGCAGACCAGTTAAAAACACAAGGAGAAGAGAACTGGAAACGGAGGTGAAACTTGATGAGGAAAACATGGAAAAACTTTGAGCGGATGGCACGTGACAGGAGGACTTGGCATGTGTTTGTTGAAGGCCTATGCTCATTGGGGTGCTAAAGGGTATTGATTGATTGAAGCATTCACACGCGGCGGTGGTTTTTTAGCTATGTGTTGTACATTATGAGGCTTCCATTGGTCGCCACGTACTGAGACAGCAGTAATCATATTATTTTTGTCTTATCACAGACCCCCGGGAACTACAGTAGGCAACAGCAATTATGCTAGAACTAGCAATAACCCGTCAAACTTGACGGGTTTTTAATTATAGTGTGCTGTTTACGTTCCCGGATGAGCAGATAGAAGTACATTCTTAGAGTGTTTTTGGTTTCTTTTCATTATACAGTGTAATCAAACTGTTCATGAACACCGCCATTTGAACGCTTTTCTTTGTTGATTGTAACTATTTTCGGGAGAGTATATATAATGGAAACAATACAATTTTTCAACACGGTTGCATTCCTCAGCTGTGACCAACGTACACACGGCGAGAATTATGTTATTTTAGATTCAATTTAAAAGTTCTTTGATGACAACATTTCGCGTGAAAGTGCGTGGATTGTTTTCAAAGAGTGTTCTCTGATAATAAGTGGTTTTTAACAAAAACTCAAGTTTTCATGATTTGTACCTCGGGTGAGGGCTCATGCACACCAATTTTTACGCACTTTTTCTTTGTCGAGCGCTACTAATTTCGTGAAAGAATAAAAAAAAATTAAAAAATAAAACCAAAGTATTTGTTTTATATAACACCCACACCGCGCAAGTTGCACACCGTGCGTTGCGCACTTTTTTTTTCTGGCGCGAGTTACTATTTTGAGTGAGACCGACCGACGTAACAAACATCGGTAATTATGATAGTTGGGATGGGATAATAAATGGCTGAAATCCCTTACCCTGTATAACACGACTCTTTCTCAAACTTCACTTTTTTACGATTGGTCTTACATACTCTAGCCCAGGGTTTCTAAACCTGTAATCCACAGACCCCATGAATAGATTCTAGGGGGTCCATGTACATAATCTAAACATCTGAATTTTTCCAAAATTTTACTCGGAAAATTAGCACAGATTTTGACATTTAAAGAAATATATTCTCTTTACAGATTATTTTTGTATTTCAGTATGTCTGTATGTAAGAGCTAGAGAATTTTTCTTTTTAATAAAATGGTATTATTTGTATCCAAATATTTTAATTATGCACACTTTTACATTTATTTAATAAGAAGGGCCCCGCAGCCTTCATTGGACAATTAAAGAGGTCTTTGGCACATGAAAAGTTAAGAACCCTTGCTCTAAACTGTGACAAAGTGAAAAAAAATACCGTGGCAATTCTTGGAAAGCGAATCAGAACCAACCAATCAGAAACGCGCTATGTCTGGCAGCTGGCTTATGGTAATTTCAAAATGGCGGAACATGCTATCGGAATCTGTGCTAGTCGAGGTTAGAATTAGCCAGATATTCCAGAAATGGATTATTACAGCATATTTCTACTAAACCCACAGTTTTTTTTTTTTTTTACGCCCGCTATTACTCGAGGCGAAATCTCCGGTTAATATGTCTAAACTGAGACTGATTTTACGAGAGTATTCCTTGTTTCTCTGTACAATGACAAGTGTCCACTCGCCATTCAGGCAGAGATACTCGCCGATTTCGGAGGTACCCTGTTGGAGCTGGCCGTTCAGGTTATTCCAGTCCCTGGTCGACGACACTTCTTCAAATGTTCTCGCCAGGACTCGAACCTGGATCACCCGATCGCCAGCGCAGTGTGTTAACCATTACACCAGCGCGGCTCCCCAAACCCGTAGTTTGAGGCAGATGGTAAGGCAAGTGTGGACATTGTAAGAATTGTATTGCATGTTATAAAAACTGTGATAACTGCAATTATGCGTGTCGCCTTGTTGTGAAAACTGTGTTCTGTTCACTTTAAGAATTCTCATAAAATCGAAATCAGCTTAAGATGGGACAAAACTTATATCTAATGAAAGCCTCGAATGAGCTGAATAAAAAGAGATATGTAGGAAAGTGACAGCGATTATGGTTGAAGAGGAAAGAGAAGTTATGTGTAGTGGAAATAACACAAACTATAAAAATCTGCTCTCGAGAGACTGGAAAATTTTGACCAAGTTCTGGATGACGTAAGTGCTTTATCGGTCGTTCGCACTACGCCTACATAAACAGCGGCAAATTTAAAATCGACACACACGCACGAAATCAGTTTACTCAGCTGTTGGTGAAATTGAATGAAATATATATACATATTTAGATTTATACAAAATATTCACCGAATGGATTTGAATTTTACACCACAAAAATGTTCTGTGCTATTCTGTCTAATTCACTGACTAATCTTCACAGAACTGTGACAGAGCGAGCGCAGACTTCATTCCATTGTGTCTAAGTGGCAGCTTACCTTGATTCAATTAGTGTCTAGCTAGTGTATATGGCGGGGTTGTCGCACGGAAGGTCCTGGGTTCGAGTCATGGGTAAGCCACTCACGTCTGTTGTTTTTCTGTTGTCTAGTTTTCTACTTCTTTATTTCTTACGAGTGCCTGAAAACATACCTTTATGTTTGTCTAATATTTATTGACTGTTTACAGGCCTCGGGTGTCCCTTCCTTATATGTTATTCTGAACATCCAATAGGGTATGTAGAATTACCGTATATACTTATGAAATTAACATAACTGTTTATTTCAGGATGTCTGTTGGCTGATGTACATAATTATGATGATTAATGTACCACGTATAATACTTGTATTAATTGGTATGATTGGTGAAGATGGAAACCCAACATTATAACCAACAGTGACTCAAAAGAGTCCTATCAACAGTCTTTATCAGGATTAGTACAACCTGAAAGTACAGCACTTTTCATAGCTGACTTGACAGGCAGAGGAAGTAAAGGTGACTAAGACATCAAACCATGATATAAAAGTTGACATATTCTACATATATGATATTATTGTAACTTTAGTAATGTATCAGCATACAGACACCTATAACACTGACAAATGTAACAAAAACATGTGTCAATTACATACACATACATAACTGATGATAACAACACCCACCTACACTAGGCTAGTGGAAACTCATAGGAAGAGGCTATCCACATAGTCTGTGTTGTTTCAGGTTTCATATTGTAGAAGTCAAATGTGGAAGTGAGATCCATCAGTGTTATCCTGCACTGTGACAAGGAACACTACATTCTGGTCCAGTCCTATTTGCTGGCCTCCATATTGCATTGGCAGTTCAGTAAAGACTCTAAAGTGCTGTGTCAATATTTCCTGGTTGAGGCATTGTTGCTCATCATGCCAGGACTTTAACCAAAGATAAGTGATAAACAGTCTCAAACGGTTGCACACAACGAGTAATCAGAAGAATAATCACATGATAAACAGTTCTGTGAAGATTAGTCAGTGAAATAGACAGAATAGCACAGAACATTTTTGTGGTGTAAAATTCAAATCCATTCGGTGAATATTTTGTATAAATCTAAATATGTATATATATTTCATTCAATTTCACCAACAAGAAAGAAGAGAACAAATAAGTATAAATAAATTGATTAAATTTAATTGTACTTTTTAACTTTGTGAGTTAATTCCATCTTGTTTATTGTGTGAAATTACTTTAGAGCATAGGGTAGTCGTGCGAGAAGCGAGGTAGACTCTTGATCTACTCTCTACTATCAGGACAAGAGTTCTTAACAGTCTGACTACATCGTGTGCCATTCTTACACCAGTGTTCAGTTCTGAGACTTGGATATCTTTGGTAGTCCAGCACTCTTTTACTGGATCTACTATCAACTCTTCACCATCTAAATTTCCATCTCGTCACATAAACATTGATATCTTATAACATAACGTGTATTCTAACATTAGCTTCAATACTCACAAGAGCTTTTGCCGCAACAGCTTCCGGTGTTGAGACAACCTTTGGGATTGTCCCGGGAACCAGGAGAGTGCTGGATGGACTTGACGGATG
This sequence comes from Oreohelix idahoensis, assembly GCA_024509875.1. Classification (NCBI taxonomy): domain Eukaryota; kingdom Metazoa; phylum Mollusca; class Gastropoda; order Stylommatophora; family Oreohelicidae; genus Oreohelix; species Oreohelix idahoensis. Next base: position 169,685 of record JAMPIV010013813.1, read on the forward strand.
AATATGGACGAAGTTATTGTTTCTAGTGGAAGCCAAATCCGGGAACACGAAGGCAGTTTCAGATTCTCGTCGAATAACTTCCATTTTTGCTCTCAGTGCGTCAGACTCTCGGCGAAGTTGCTCTGCTTTGGTTCTCATCTCTTCCGACCGTAACATAAGAGCTGTATGGTCTGAAGTTCCGCGTCTACCACTGCTGCAATGTTCATCGGACTTGGAGCGGAGTGCTTCTGACTTCAGCCGAAGCATATCTGACGTAGCTTTTAAGTAGTCGGAATTTGCTTTCAGAGAGTCACATCGGCATTGTATTGGATCTGATCTGGCTCGCCATAAATCGGATGTCATTCTTGCGCACTCGGGGATATGAAACAGTCCTGGTGGAGATGGACCTGTTCAACAATGGCAAAAAAGGAAGATATCATGGACACGAACGAATCTATTCATATAATTTCTTCTTTCTTCTTTGATCCTTAGCCGCCGACCGTCAAAGCAGTCAGTGGCCATCACGCATAGTGGCGTTTTGTAGGGCAACAACAAATTGATTCCACTTTGCTCGATCGGTGGCCATCCTTCGTACAGTGCCCCAACTCTGGTTCATTCTTTGCATCTCAGCCTCCACAGTCCTCCGCCAGGTTGTTTTTGGTCGGCCTCTCTTTCGTTTTCCTTCAGGGGTCCAAAGCATAGCTGTTCTTGTGATGGCATCGGGGTCTCTTCTGAGGACATGGCCAACCCAGCTCCAGCGTCTGCCAGCTATGATGGTGTGTATGTCCTCTTGCTTGCTTCGAGTAAGCAGATCTTGGTTGGTGATGGTATTCGGCCAAAAGAGTCGGTGAATTTTTCTTAGGCGTTGTAGCAAAATATGCGAGAATAAACGCCCAATTCAGTAAGATTTAGGCATAAAACGATAAAAAATACATTAGCCCGCATGTGTCTGACGGTTGGCATCTTCGACGCCAGCAGCGCTGCTTTTTGCACAGTGCTAAGCCTATAGAACGATTTCACGGTAAAAGTCTGACACGCTTTTAGTTTCGTTTTCGAGAAACACTACTAATATTTAACTTTTGCCCGATCTGCTGCATACACTTTGTAGTCTAGCCTTATAATTAACGATAGGCGGAAGCGTGCCGCAAAATAACTATCTGAATTAACGCTTTCTGTCAACTTTAACGAAAAATTTAGTAGTAATCCTTACATTGTTTGGTAGTATTACACGATACAATACTAATTATTAACGCCTATTCTTAACCCGCCCCGTCTACACCCCGCTTCGCTGACACAGTCTGCAACGCATACACACACTGTGGAAAAGCCAGCCAAGGCAAAACCACGCAGACAATTTTATTTTCCTCCTAGTGGTAGCATTTCTGACGTAACTAAAACAAGTTAGTTATTTGAAAAATACATGCTAGCGAGATGAAGGAGAGGAAAGATGGCGGACTTGTGCAAAATTTTATTTGACGAGTGACTATGACAGAAATTGGAAATATTAAACCATTATGAAGTTCCCCATAAAAATTATATGGTAGTATGACGTAGAGTTCGCTGAACAAGAATGTACTGTAAATAATATGATAGTCCCAGAATTTGAGAAGTTATTGAAGAAATACTAATATCTACGGACACTCGACCAGACAGACTGGCGTTCCTGCTTATGTTTTTTTGTAACGTTAGGGGGACGCGAGCTTGGAAAAGAGGCAGGGAGGTACATTCAGATTCGCTTGAGTAAACCGAGTATGACTGAAAAGGAGAGCGGTAGGAAAAATGTAATCCTAAACGAAATATCTTTTTGTATTGGGCATGACTAAAGCAGACTGGCCAATCGACCACCAGACGCTGAAATTATTCGAAATTATTTTGGTTTTTCATTCAAACTGCTTTTGAATTCAAGTAGCCGAACGTTTCGATTGGCCAGTGCTAGTAAATATTAGCAAAAGGCTTTGACTATTCATTGCCAGTTGAACTAAAAATTGTATTCAGATACGCTGAGAAACAGCTGTGTTAATTCTAAACTTAAATAAAGAATAAATTCACAGTCTGTGCAGTTCGGAGGAAGCTGAGGCCATTTCTTCACACAGTCAGCGTCATTTGTTTATATATTTCTTGATTGTGGTAAGGATATTTTATGAAATTTAATATGTTTGGTCCAACTACAAAGTTAGATACTGCTATTGGGAAAAAGTGAAGGACATGTCGGGAGCAGACATTGTTGAGTCCTCACATTAAACGGTATCTAACTGATGTATGTTGTTATTATTATGTTGTCATATTATTGTATTAGAATAGATTAGTAAGCCTCTGTGTTCAATGAACACTGTTTAACATGCCTGAAGCAAATATATTAGAAAAGAAGAGAATATCATATCAAAGGAAATATGGTTACGCCACATTATTGTATGGAGGAAAAGTATGTGAACGTACAGTGGCGTATCTGCTATAAGGACCTGAGGTGAGGTCACAGCAAGGTGGGAGTCCTGTACAATTCGGGGCTAGTGCACTTGTAAGGCACGCGAGGCTGACCCCATACCCACGTAGGAAATTAAGTGTTAGACTAAGTGATCAGATGTAAAAGGCCAGGGTGTCCTTTTGTTGCAGAGGGTCTATGTTCCTGTTGCCGGCTGGTGACAGAAAACCTTAAATTAATATTAGACAAACATAAAGGTATGTTTTCAGGCACTCGTAAGAAATAAAGAAGTAGAACACTTGGACAACAGAAAAACAACAGACGTGAGTGGCTTACCCAGGGTTCGAACCCCGTACCTTCCGTACGACAACTCCGCCTAGCTATCAAGCGAATCACACTGACCCCACGGCCAGCTAGGCATCCCCAAAAAAAGATGCTTTACTGGCTATTTATCAGTAAGAAACACAAGATAACACCGGAAGTATACAGTGGGCAACTCAGCCCCTTAATGACGCAATCACTTCTGTTGTTCTCCTATTAACAGTATGTGTCAGTCCAAACAAGACAAAGACCTTGATACTGGGTCCAGTAAATAGTAGAAGACTAAAGGACAATAGTATAGAACAGTGGGTAGGTTTCTGGTATTGTATGAACATAAATAACACATAAGGAAGGGAAACCCGAGGCCTGTAAACAGTAAATTAATATTAGACAAACATAAAGGTATGTTTTCAGGCACTCGTAAGAAATAAAGAAGTAGAACACTTGGACAACAGAAAAACAACAGACGTGAGTGGCTTACCCAGGGTTCGAACCCCGTACCTTCCGTACGACAACTCCGCCTAGCTATCAAGCGAATCACACTGACCCCACGGCCAGCTAGGCATCCCCAAAAAAAGATGCTTTACTGGCTATTTATCAGTAAGAAACACAAGATAACACCGGAAGTATACAGTGGGCAACTCAGCCCCTTAATGACGCAATCACTTCTGTTGTTCTCCTATTAACAGTATGTGTCAGTCCAAACAAGACAAAGACCTTGATACTGGGTCCAGTAAATAGTAGAAGACTAAAGGACAATAGTATAGAACAGTGGGTAGGTTTCTGGTATTGTATGAACATAAATAACACATAAGGAAGGGAAACCCGAGGCCTGTAAACAGTAAATTAATATTAGACAAACATAAAGGTATGTTTTCAGGCACTCGTAAGAAATAAAGAAGTAGAACACTTGGACAACAGAAACACAACAGACGTGAGTGGCTTACCCAGGGTTCGAACCCCGTACCTTCCGTACGACAACTCCGCCTAGCTATCAAGCGAATCACACTGACCCCACGGCCAGCTAGGCATCCCCAAAAAAAAGATGCTTTCCTGGCTATTTATCAGTAAGAAACACAAGATAACACCGGAAGTATACAGTGGGCAACTCAGCCCCTTAATGACGCAATCACTTCTGTTGTTCTCCTATTAACAGTATGTGTCAGTCCAAACAAGACAAAGACCTTGATACTGGGTCCAGTAAATAGTAGAAGACTAAAGGACAATAGTATAGAACAGTGGGTAGGTTTCTGGTATTGTATGAACATAAATAACACATAAGGAAGGGAAACCCGAGGCCTGTAAACAGTAAATTAATATTAGACAAACATAAAGGTATGTTTTCAGGCACTCGTAAGAAAATAAAGAAGTAGAACACTTGGACAACAGAAAAACAACAGACGTGAGTGGCTTACCCAGGGTTCGAACCCCGTACCTTCCGTACGACAACTCCGCCTAGCTATCAAGCGAATCACACTGACCCCACGGCCAGCTAGGCATCCCCAAAAAAAGATGCTTTACTGGCTATTTATCAGTAAGAAACACAAGATAACACCGGAAGTATACAGTGGGCAACTCAGCCCCTTAATGACGCAATCACTTCTGTTGTTCTCCTATTAACAGTATGTGTCAGTCCAAACAAGACAAAGACCTTGATACTGGGTCCAGTAAATAGTAGAAGACTAAAGGACAATAGTATAGAACAGTGGGTAGGTTTCTGGTATTGTATGAACATAAATAACACATAAGGAAGGGAAACCCGAGGCCTGTAAACAGTAAATTAATATTAGACAAACATAAAGGTATGTTTTCAGGCACTCGTAAGAAATAAAGAAGTAGAACACTTGGACAACAGAAAAACAACAGACGTGAGTGGCTTACCCAGGGTTCGAACCCCGTACCTTCCGTACGACAACTCCGCCTAGCTATCAAGCGAATCACACTGACCCCACGGCCAGCTAGGCATCCCCAAAAAAAGATGCTTTACTGGCTATTTATCAGTAAGAAAAACAAGATAACACCGGAAGTATACAGTGGGCAACTCAGCCCCTTAATGACGCAATCACTTCTGTTGTTCTCCTATTAACAGTATGTGTCAGTCCAAACAAGACAAAGACCTTGATACTGGGTCCAGTAAATAGTAGAAGACTAAAGGACAATAGTATAGAACAGTGGGTAGGTTTCTGGTATTGTATGAACATAAATAACACATAAGGAAGGGAAACCCGAGGCCTGTAAACAGTAAATTAATATTAGACAAACATAAAGGTATGTTTTCAGGCACTCGTAAGAAATAAAGAAGTAGAACACTTGGACAACAGAAAAACAACAGACGTGAGTGGCTTACCCAGGGTTCGAACCCCGTACCTTCCGTACGACAACTCCGCCTAGCTATCAAGCGAATCACACTGACCCCACGGCCAGCTAGGCATCCCCAAAAAAAGATGCTTTACTGGCTATTTATCAGTAAGAAAAACAAGATAACACCGGAAGTATACAGTGGGCAACTCAGCCCCTTAATGACGCAATCACTTCTGTTGTTCTCCTATTAACAGTATGTGTCAGTCCAAACAAGACAAAGACCTTGATACTGGGTCCAGTAAATAGTAGAAGACTAAAGGACAATAGTATAGAACAGTGGGTAGGTTTCTGGTATTGTATGAACATAAATAACACATAAGGAAGGGAAACCCGAGGCCTGTAAACAGTAAATTAATATTAGACAAACATAAAGGTATGTTTTCAGGCACTCGTAAGAAATAAAGAAGTAGAACACTTGGACAACAGAAAAACAACAGACGTGAGTGGCTTACCCAGGGTTCGAACCCCGTACCTTCCGTACGACAACTCCGCCTAGCTATCAAGCGAATCACACTGACCCCACGGCCAGCTAGGCATCCCCAAAAAAAGATGCTTTACTGGCTATTTATCAGTAAGAAACACAAGATAACACCGGAAGTATACAGTGGGCAACTCAGCCCCTTAAATGACGCAATCACTTCTGTTGTTCTCCTATTAACAGTATGTGTCAGTCCAAACAAGACAAAGACCTTGATACTGGGTCCAGTAAATAGTAGAAGACTAAAGGACAATAGTATAGAACAGTGGGTAGGTTTCTGGTATTGTATGAACAAAAATAACACATAAGGAAGGGAAACCCGAGGCCTGTAAACAGTAAATTAATATTAGACAAACATAAAGGTATGTTTTCAGGCACTCGTAAGAAATAAAGAAGTAGAACACTTGGACAACAGAAAAACAACAGACGTGAGTGGCTTACCCAGGGTTCGAACCCCGTACCTTCCGTACGACAACTCCGCCTAGCTATCAAGCGAATCACACTGACCCCACGGCCAGCTAGGCATCCCCAAAAAAAGATGCTTTACTGGCTATTTATCAGTAAGAAACACAAGATAACACCGGAAGTATACAGTGGGCAACTCAGCCCTTAAATGACGCAATCACTTCTGTTGTTCTCCTATTAACAGTATGTGTCAGTCCAAACAAGACAAAGACCTTGATACTGGGTCCAGTAAATAGTAGAAGACTAAAGGACAATAGTATAGAACAGTGGGTAGGTTTCTGGTATTGTATGAACATAAATAACACATAAGGAAGGGAAACCCGAGGCCTGTAAACAGTAAATTAATATTAGACAAACATAAAGGTATGTTTTCAGGCACTCGTAAGAAATAAAGAAGTAGAACACTTGGACAACAGAAAAACAACAGACGTGAGTGGCTTACCCAGGGTTCGAACCCCGTACCTTCCGTACGACAACTCCGCCTAGCTATCAAGCGAATCACACTGACCCCACGGCCAGCTAGGCATCCCCAAAAAAAGATGCTTTACTGGCTATTTATCAGTAAGAAACACAAGATAACACCGGAAGTATACAGTGGGCAACTCAGCCCTTAAATGACGCAATCACTTCTGTTGTTCTCCTATTAACAGTATGTGTCAGTCCAAACAAGACAAAGACCTTGATACTGGGTCCAGTAAATAGTAGAAGACTAAAGGACAATAGTATAGAACAGTGGGTAGGTTTCTGGTATTGTATGAACATAAATAACACATAAGGAAGGGAAACCCGAGGCCTGTAAACAGTAAATTAATATTAGACAAACATAAAGGTATGTTTTCAGGCACTCGTAAGAAATAAAGAAGTAGAACACTTGGACAACAAAAAACAACAGACGTGAGTGGCTTACCCAGGGTTCGAACCCCGTACCTTCCGTACGACAACTCCGCCTAGCTATCAAGCGAATCACACTGACCCCACGGCCAGCTAGGCATCCCCAAAAAAAGATGCTTTACTGGCTATTTATCAGTAAGAAACACAAGATAACACCGGAAGTATACAGTGGGCAACTCAGCCCCTTAATGACGCAATCACTTCTGTTGTTCTCCTATTAACAGTATGTGTCAGTCCAAACAAGACAAAGACCTTGATACTGGGTCCAGTAAATAGTAGAAGACTAAAGGACAATATTATAGAACAGTGGGTAGGTTTCTGGTATTGTATGAACATAAATAACACATAAGGAAGGGAAACCCGAGGCCTGTAAACAGTAAATTAATATTAGACAAACATAAAGGTATGTTTTCAGGCACTCGTAAGAAATAAAGAAGTAGAACACCGCCAACCAGTCGCCAACCAGTCTTATATGCTGTCGAAGATAACAGTAGGAGCTTTGGCGAGTGGTGAAATTGAAACTTTCTGCAACTACACATTGAAATATCTTACAACAAGGACTCCCAGGTGATGTGATAGACATCTGGGGCATCTCTGACATTTTCTTGTGTTTCGAAATAATACACAGGACGTTTATGGGGGTAGGATGAACTACAGCCCTCAGATACAGTGACTCTCCCTTTACATGAATAAAGTGAATTCTTTTAATATTTCCTACAGGAAAGACATATATATAAATACATAATAACTTTTTAGTTATTGGGCAAATTGACCCAAAATTTTAATTGTTCTTTTCTGTAAACTATCTTGTCCTTATTTTCAAAGACCTGTCCACAAGCTATGAATGGACAGGCAAAATAAATTGTAAAGAAGAATTGTTCAAAGAAAAACTTAACTGCTAGTTTTATTATCTTCTTTATAGAAACTTAAAGTGTTTGACTGTTGTGTACCATCATTTCATTTCTCCCCTAGACACTAGGTACACCATACACCATACACTAGAGCCAGAATAGTGACCGTGTGAGACCTAGGGAGGTAGCGGTAGGTTCTCTGCACATAATTCATCATCATCATTTATAGAGTCAGAGGCCTACATGTGCTTGACCTCACACGGTTAAAGCAGACACCTTTTCATTCTTTTAGGATACCATCATAACCTCCCCAGCAAAATCAACTTTGCTACAGGCATGTTGTGTGAAAAGAGGACAATTTCGACATTTCCTTCTCTGTAACTCTCCAGCATTCCGCACCATAGAGAAGCACAGAAAGCAAACAGCTCTGATATAATCTTAATTTTGTGCTTGTGCTGTATTGAGAGGACTTCCAGATGTTGTTTAGGCTAAAGAAGGCTGTTCTTGCTTTATTCATTCTGATGTTGATGTCTTTGCCTGCCCCGCCGTCTGGTGTTACTATGCATCCTAGGTATGTGAAGGTGCCTGTCTGTACCATGTAGCGTAGTTCTGAACCAATATCTAATGGCAATTAACGAGAGCCTACCTTGCCTACCTATATCGAAATATGTCAACAAATGTTTTTGACCAATCGCTGCACGAGCTGAAACCCGGTCTCAGGAACCGTAGGCTGCAGGATTACTAGAGGGAATCTGTGCAAACGTGAATGTGCATTTGTGACTTCAGATCATAGGAAAGGGTATGTCCCTCAGAACAGTGAGCACAGTAAGATAACAGGAATCTTAAACTTTCATTAGATACATGAATTTAAGTTGTAGAAGCATGGACACAGGAGTTATGAGTGATTACATGCAGTAATAACTTAGAGCGAAGGCTGTTTTTCCCTGTTTCAACTGTGATTGCAAACGCTACAAGGGAGGCAGAAAAAGGATAGCTTGTTAAAATGGTAGCGCCCAATTGGCCGGTTTAAACCAGACCTGGATGGAAGAAATCGGTTGGGAAACACCGGAAGAATAAATTATCGGAGTTTTGTCAGATCGACAGATCGGGCAGAAAATGGTGGTTTTACTGAAATTTTGGTAAACATAAATTGACCCAGCCAGCCAATGGAATTGCTTGTCTTCCGTTTGCCCGCTACCTGTAATAAAAAGGGAAACAAATCTGGAATATTTCTCTTGAACCGCCAGAACCAAATTCGTCAGAGGACAGAATCAGATTCTACCCCAGCTCCTTCGCCATTTGCCAGTGAAGCAGACTGCATGGGGTTATTAATAGCCTGGTGAATCTGAGATGGTGGGTAAGAGAATGAAGTCGGAATATGTATAATATTAATTACTAGTGTTTAAGGGAAGTGATTGTGTGTGTAAAATCTCATTGTGTGATTCATAGAAGGAAAGCTGCTTTGTGCTGTATAAATTATGTTCGACATTTAAACTAAGGCCGGACGGAATGAAGGTTGTTAGTTTTAGAAGCTTTTAAAGCCTTTTCTGATTGCTGGACTAGACAATACTATCAGGAAATAGTAAAAGAGGAAAGATTGTAAATTTAATGTATTGTTTGAGTAGGCCTATACACTCAACACTCACCATAAGGCCTATGCAGTTTTGGTGATGTCGGTCATGGACATATTAGGAAAGTATGGGTTGTAATGTTGTTATATTATTGCATAAACCTATTTGTCACTGACTGAGTCTACCTTTCCTGTGTGCTGTAATGTTGTGTTATATTATTGCATAAACCTATTTGTCACTGACTGAGTCTACCTTTCCTGTGTTATCATCACTTATTCTGAACTGCCTCACTAATCTACAAATCTGGGTAGGAGGATTTTAGAGCCAGATGCTATTACATTTCAAGTCAGAGGTATCCTGTCACTCATCTTGTTAGCAGAGAAGAACATTGGTGTTGTACCTAGCGATTTAAGATTTGAACAAGCACCCTGTACCTACATCAGTTGGAAGAGTGGGGACCCTCAGTGTTGGGCTTCTCCATCTTATACTCTGGCTTCAAGGAAAAGGCGGAAGTGAAGAAGTTAAGTCCTATTAGACAAGACTGACTCGCAGAGCATTGGCGTACCACACCCGGTCATAGTAGTAGTGATGAAAACAGTGATGATTAAATTAGTCTGGAAGCAACATAGATTGTAGTCAGTGTGACATTTTCAAAAGCTACATAACATAGAAATACTTTGAAGATAAATTCAAGTGATATCAGTAACAGTGAAATCATTGTGACAGTTGTCAATATCTACTCCCCTAATATTGAAGGTAAATTCAAGTACCATCATTAACATTGGTTCCAGAGGATTAGGTGAACTAAGACTATTTTCATAACAAGGGAGCCTTAACAACTAGGAAAATACTTTATTTTTAGTGATTGACTTTTATTTGGTGTAGATACATGCAATATCATCAGTGTGTTTTTATTTTTAGGGTTTGTGTTTACACAAACAAAACTAAACAGATGACTGTACATAAATAAAATTAAGAAATTGTAGTGCACTGTTTTTATTACTTTATGTGGGAGCCGCGCTAGCGTAGTGGTTACAACACCGCTCTGGCGACCTTTGACGGCATTTGAGGACTTTGAATTTGGAATTAAACTCGAGACCCTAGGAGTGTCGTCGACCAGGGATTGGCGGCTCCTGAGCCGACCCAGCTCTAATGGGTACCTCCGAAATCGGCGAGTATTTGCCTGAATGGCGAGGGACACCTGTCTCTGTACAAGAAAAGGGATACTCACGTAAAATCAATGACAGGTTAGACAATAATAACCTGAGATTTCGACTCGAGTATTAGCGGGCGTTAAAAAAAAAAATTACTTTATGTCAGCTTTGAATTACTTTGAACCTTAATTAAACTCTATAACAGCCCATTGCTATTTTCTGAGAGGGGAATAGGGGTATTTCTTTTAAGGCCAGACTCTTCTCTGGCAACTATCCTAGTACACCATCACCTGAATGGGGTACACCTTGTTGACTCTTCTTATACTTCATGATACATTAAGGAACCTCTCTCGCGACACTGGGTCGGTGGGGACGCTCGTCTGGGATTGTTCCTGTATATTCTGAGCCTGCTGTTACCTTTTGGTGCTGTCAAGTGGGAAATTTTTGATAGTAAATTTTTGGTAGGGCAGGTTAAGAAATAGATTTTTGAGTACCATTGAGTACAAATTAAGATGTGGTACATGTGACGCGAAATCAGTCATTAATTAATTAATTAAGAAATTAATTTGATTAAGTGACTAATTATATTGGTAAAAAATTTTTTTTACTTTGTATTGGTTGCAACTAAATTACAACATTGCCATGGCAGATTTAGTAAAGTTCAGGTCAGCAACACTGCAAGTGGGGAAAGAGCTTGGGATGACTGCTGATGCTCTGATCCAGTATGTTACGACTGAATGCGATAAATTCACAGAAAGAGAAGATAAGCAGTTAGCACGGCAAGCGGAAGCTGAGAAAGAGAATAAGAAACTGCAATTGGAGGCTGAGGAAAGAAGGGTTCAAGCAGAGAGAGAGGCTGAGGAAAGAAGGGTTCAAGCAGAGAGAGACCATGAGCTAAGATTAAAAGAGCTTGAACTTCAGGCAACTGCCAACCACAATGGTAGTAGTTCACCTCATTTGGACAACAGCTCCAGCCAGAGCATCTCAAATGGAGCCATGAATTTTCATCTGGATCAATTTGTGGACAAAGTTGATGCAATTGAGGCTTATCTAGACAGATATGAGAGATTAGCGACTACTTATGGTCTAGAAAAGGAAAAGTGGAGTCTGAAGTTATCGCAAAGTTTGCAGGGAATTGCGTACGATGTCTTTTTGAAATTGCCAAAAAAGGATCAGGAAGATTACGAAGCCCTGAAGCAGGCTTTGCTTGTTCGATATGAACAAAATGCTGAAGCATATAGACGGCGCTTCAGAATGGCAAAGCTTCAACCAGGATAGACATATCAGCAGTTCTCAGAAAGATTAGAAACTTACCTACTGAGGTGGTGTAAGTTAGGAAACTTCACCCTAGATTTCAATGGGCTAAAGGAAATGATGTTGATTGAACAACTATTGGATTCCATAACCCCAGAAACTAAGAAGTTCCTAATTGAGAACAAAAGAGACAGGCTGGCTGACATAATCACATATGCAGAAAGCCACCACCTGGCTCAATCCCTGACTCAAGGGAGTAAAAAGAAACAGGAGGGAGTTAAACAACCCCAAACTCATAAGTTTGATCAAAAGGACAATGCAACCAAATACAGGCCAGGATATGATAATAAGGATAGGAACCTACAATTTCAGGATAGGAAACCTTACAAAAAGGAAGAAAGTGGTGTAAAATATGTAAAATGAACAACCACCATACAACGGAATGTGGTAGGAAAGTCCCTCCATATCACGCTGCATGCATGATAACAGTGGGAAAGGGAAGGAAGGAACTGACATCGAGTCCGGTAGATCTCCATCATCCCCCCATCTGTGAAGAAGTAATATGTAATGGCACTAAGGTAAAGTGTCTGTGGACCTCAGTGCAACATTATTGACCAGGTGTTGCTGAAGACATATTTCAGTATGTGACAGCCTGTGCACAATGTAGCAAGGTGACATCCCCAAGTTTGGAACATCATCAGGACCTAGGAAAGCATTGGGGCGGACGTAGGCCTGAAAATAAAAAGGTAGACATAGTGGATAGGATGGCACCATCTCACAAAGGGTTTACCAGACAACCAGTTACCATGGCAACTCTCCGTATTGTACAGGGAGGGGATACAAAACGTCCCATACCGACAAGATTTAGTTCGGAACAACAGGTACTGGATCAAAATAGGAGTGTGGTTATTCGACCACCCTTGATAAACGACCTGCGGGGAAACCCCAGGAAAATAGGTAGTGGGAGAATGTGCAGTGCGAACCATTTGACTGATGCAAAGCCAACACTATACGGCTATTAACAGTAGCATTTTGAGGGCACGGCAACATTGGTAGTTGGCCAGCCCATCACAATCGATTGGAAGTATTGATACGGACATGGATTGAATAATATATGGCATTTTTACAGGGAGAATTGATTTCTTGGTGCAGGAAAATTTCATTTCCCCATAGGAATCATATTATATGCTCCGAGTGTTTTCTCCAGGGTAATGAGGAGATTATTGGATCCCTTACAAAACCCATCTATCACTAATTTCCTGGATGATACCCTCATAGCTACAGAATCATTCGAGGAACATCTATATCACTGGATCTCAGAATGTAGGGGCAGATTTTCTTAGTAGGCACCCATCTGATGAGAACCAGGAGGGAAAGAGGGAAGAATAGATTCCTGCTGGATGATTGCTTCGTTATTGGTCTCAGATTGAAGCTCGACAGATATCTCTCGCTTAAAAATTGGGGGGGCTATCTGTAGCGTAGTCCTGAACCAATATCTAATGGCAATTAACGAGAGCCTACCTTGCCTACCTATATCGAAATATGTCAACAAATGTTTTTGACCAATCGCTGCACGAGCTGAAACCCGGTCTCAGGAACCGTAGGCTGCAGGATTGCTAGAGGGAATCTGTGCAAACGTGAATGTGCATTTGTGACTTCAGATCATAGGAAAGGGTATGTCCCTCAGAACAGTGAGCACAGTAAGATAACAGGAATCTTAAACTTTCATTAGATACATGAATTTAAGTTGTAGAAGCATGGACACAGGAGTTATGAGTGATTACATGCAGTAATAACTTAGAGCGAAGGCTGTTTTCCCCTGTTTCAACTGTGATTGCAAACGCTACAAGGGAGGCAGAAAAAAGATAGCTTGTTAAAATGGTAGCGCCCAATTGGCCGGTTTAAACCAGACCTGGATGGAAGGAATCGGTTGGGAAACACCGGAAGAATAAATTATCGGAGTTTTGTCAGATCGACAGATCGGGCAGAAAGTGGTGGTTTTACTGAAATTTTGGTAAACATAAACTGACCCAGCCAGCCAATGGAATTGCTTGTCTTCCGTTTGCCCGCTACCTGTAATAAAAAGGGAAACAAATCTGGAATATTTCTCTTGAACCGCCAGAACCAAATTCGTCAGAGGACAGAATCAGATTCTACCCCAGCTCCTTCGCCATTTGCCAGTGAAGCAGACTGCATGGGTTTATTAAAAGCCTGTTGAATCTGAGATTGTGGGTAAGAGAATTAAGTCATAATATGTATAATATTAATTACTAGTGTTTAAGGGAAGTGATTGTGTGTGTAAAATCTCATTGTGTGATTCATAGAAGGAAAGCTGCTTTGTGCTGTATAAATTATGTTCGACATTTAAACTAAGGCCGGACGGAATGAAGTTTGTTAGTTTTAGAAGCTTTTAAAGCCTTTTCTGATTGCTGGACTAGACAATACTATCAGGAAATAGTAAAAGAGGAAAGATTGTAAATTTAATGTATTGTTTGAGTAGGCTTATACACTCAACACTCACCATAAGGCCTATGCAGTTTTGGTGATGTCGGTCATGGACATATTAGGAAAGTATGGGTTGTAATGTTGTTATATTATTGCATAAACCTATTTGTCACTGACTGAGTCTACCTTTCCTGTGTGCTGTAATGTTGTGTTATATTATTGCATAAACCTATTGTTGCGTGCATATTTTGACGCACATATTACAAAAATCGATATGGCTATTTAATATGGGAAAAATATAGACATTCATTCATTTGTGTATGAAAATGCTGTCTATGGTAAAAGCGAGAGAATCCATGTTTGATTCACACTTTTGATTATAGGAGTAATCGTTCTGGATATTGATCCGGCGCAAGGATATTGTGCTTACGTTTGTACTTATTTTTTAGGGCCAGAAAATATATTAATTTGCTTATTGTGTTTATGGCCTGAATTCATATGTATTACATATTATTAGTACAAGTAGAATCAGTCCTATATTGTATATTTTGGATGGGTAGGAGGGACTAGATTCTTGTTATTCCGGTCTAGCGGAAGTATGAGTTGTCTTGACAAGTCGTGATGAGTTCCGATGTACCGTGATAATGGCGGGTACGCACTTTTCAAAGGGCTGGTAGATTCTTAAGGAAATATGATTCATGAAGTGGTTTTCTTCTAAAGGAGATGGTATCTCTACTATAGTTTATGTTAGAGACTCTCCTAAGGTACGGTACAATGTATAATTCGGACTCCATGTATTGCCAGACCCTATTTTGATGATCTCATGTCGATTCGACCTAGATGGAACATTGTGCTTCGTATCGCTAGGGTCGTGTTTTGTATCGACAAAGATGACAGACTTTCCTATAGTGGTTATGGCTACGTGAATTAACCTGATCACCGTAGAGCTGTATGGGAACATTTATGAAATCATTTATATACCCATTATAAATTAACTCTGGCTTATATTCTCCTTCCTATGAATGAGTGAACGACAACTCAGGGAGGCGGCCATGTTAGATTTCGGTCATCATATGTTTTGATCACTGCCAAGAGAACAGATTATTTATCCTATTATCGGACAGTGACAGGGAGATCTCAATCTTGCTAGAAACCCCCTCTTTCGTGGTTTCATAATATATGCTAAAAACTATGGACGTCAAGTAACTTTAGTTATTTACCGATCTGCCTTCACTGACGCGTTTAGTCAATAGGGGGATGCGGCCATAATGTATCATGACATTGAACTTTTGATGTACTGCCCATTATTTCTGAATGTGTCATGACTTCAGATCTGCTATGTATACCTACAAATTGATATGTCAACATACCATGATGTACTCGTATGTCCCAGTGTGTACGTCTGAATAAATTGAGTAAACAAAGATTCCAGCAGTCTGCATTGGTGCCTTGTAGACACAAGTGTATGAGTGGTTATATTGGTCAGCACACGAACTGTACACCATTCGCGGTAATCACACTCTACACTTCTACTTCATACATATACCATCCTGCGTCGGTTGGAGTGACCAAGTTTAGGGCCTGCTTCCCCTGGAGCCTTTGCCTTTCCTAACTCAGGACTAGGGTGAGTTACCCATTTACAGCTGGGTAGACTGGAGCATGCCTGATCTCAACAACACACCACTCTTCCTTACAGAGCACACCGACTGACACTTTACAGAGGGGAAAGAAGAAGAGAAACTTTACAGTGGCGAGCCAGATTCCTGGGTCCAGCTTACGCAGTTTTGTGTTGAGAATCACAGTTTACAGCTGAAAGAACATTTGTTTGAACACATCAACACCAGTAGGACAGCTATACAGTCGATGTCAGCTTGACCTGTATTACCGATAGGATGCTGTATCTAGGTCAGCGCTTGTTGACAGTTTTTCGCTGTACAGACAGTATTACACAGGACAGTGGTATCAAGTGTAGAAAATATCTGGAGCAGTATTGTTGACATTTCTCAACGTACAGAAGAATCACAGTGTTGTTGAACATAAAGTGCATAGTTCATCGTTGGATCTTCATATGCTCAACAGAGAAAAATTGACAGTGTAATAGTTTAAAATTAAATCTATTACTGAATAAAGTGGCAAGTTATTAGTATTAAAATAAACTGTGCCTGCTTTACAACACTATACCTGCAACACATTCCATTCATGACATAAATTATATTGTATGCTATATGCTATTTATGCTTACATGTTATTTGTTATGTATTAAATTAGTTTATGTTCTGTGTGACTAGTACAAGGTATGCCGAGTGACATTGGTCTGGTACTAGTATTCTATAGGTACACATTTTCTTAATTGGAAATTTGTTAGCAACAATTTGCTGCTATTTCTGTTAGTTGTGATGAGGTGTTCTTTTCTTCGTTGTTTTTTGTTAATAATTTTGTGTTCCTTAGTTTTGTTTGATTTGTTTGTATAATTGTAGGTCTCATCTTTCCTTTCATTTCAGTTTTGTACACCCTTATGTTTATACACTGTGGCGTTATTTGTCTTGTTATATTATGGCAGTTATCATCACGGTTTCTGTGATCATTTTTTTTCATTTCTCCTATTTAATTTAATTTGATCTCTGCAAATGTTTTCATATTGTCTTTTCTTGTTTGTCCTTTGTAATGTCTTTAGTTGACATATGACGTATAGTGGTATACACTGATAGTATAGTACAGATCAGTACTTTATGATTGTTATTGTTATAAAACAAAATGTACAAGACCTTTGTAAGGCTTGTCTCCCAAAGTGATTGGTAAAGGGAAATATTTTTTCCACAGGTACTCAAGTGATCTTTGATTACATTGAGGTATACAAGACCTTTGTAAGGCTTGTCCCCACAGTATTTGAGATACAGTTATTGTTGTCCACAGGTACTCAAGTTATCATTGGTTATTATAAACCATACAAGTTTGGACTAAGACTAAGTCTATGGTATAGACTTGTCTCCCATTAAAGTGAAATAGGGTAATTTATTTACTTTTTCAGGTTTCTGATTTAAGAAGACAATATGTCTACATTAGATTATTTCATTGCACAAGGAAAATCTCTTGATAAGACTGGAAAAGACTTAGAACAATGGGCTGTTGCTCAATATGACAAAGCATTAGCTGCAGAAGAGAAAAAAAACTGCTGCTGCTGTTGAAGAAAGAAAAGCTGCTGCTGAGGAAAAAAAAGCTGCGGCTGAGGAGAGAAAACTTCAAATAGAAGAAAAAAAAGCTGCTGCAGAAGAAAGGAAAGCTCTAGCTGAAGAAAAAAGATTAGAAAAAGAAGCTGATACTGCTGCTGAACTTAAGAAATTGCAGATGCAAGTGGAGGAAAGGAGATTTGAGGCAGAACAGAAAAAATTAGAAGCTGCTGCAGAACAGAAAAAATTAGAAGTTGCTGCAGAACAGAAAAAATTAGAAGTTGCTGCTGCTGCAGAACAGAAAAAATTAGAAGTTGCTGCTGCTGCAGAACAGAAAAAATTAGAAGTTGCTGCTGCTGCAGAACAGAAAAAAAGAATTATTAGATAGAGAAGCTGAAGAGAGAAAAGCAATAAGAGAACATGAGTTTGAATTAGAGAAATTAAAATTGACATGTATGAGTAATGTTAATCAGGCATCTGGTGGTAATGGTAAACCCTTTGTGTACAAGGTCAAGGTACCAGCGTTTAACCCTACCAGTGATGACATAACATTTTGGCTTTCTAGATTTGAACGGGCTTGTCGATCTCATAATGTTGACAAATCACAGTATGTGAATCAGTTGTCTGAAAATCTAAAAGGGGAGTCTCTGAGAAAGTTATATTTTGTTGAAGAGGCCGACAAAGATAATTATGATGCTGTTAGGGCAGCTTTGATAAAGAGATATCAGCTGTCTGAGGAAGGTTACCGTCTTTTGTTTAAAACAATGAGACCTGAGGTAGGTGTAGAATTCTCAGATTTCATCTCAAAAGCACGAATTACACTTTCACGATGGATTGAATTATCCAAAACAGAGAAAACATTTGATGGTCTTACGGATTTATTGCTAAGAGACAAGGTCATGTCTTCTGTAAATAAATCATTCCTAGAGTTCTTACATGAGCGTAAACCTGGTACAATAAAGCAAATGGAAGAATATTGTGACCAGTATGCCACGGCACACCCTGACATGATTCTTAGTAACTCTAACATTAAAGAGAGTATGCCAGTTGCTTCGGCAACAGAATATAATCAGAATTACTCACACAAATTCCAAGGAGCTAAAAATAAATTTGATAAAAAGGTTAATTGGAATAAGTATCAAAACCAAGATAACCACTCAAATCAGGGTTCTTTTTCGAAGAACTGGAATCGGGCTGATAGTCCTCGACACGCGAGGGGTACCCATAATGTTAGAAATTCTCGGAAAGGGAGTAGCTATAGAAACTACCCAAGTGCTTCATGGAGACAAAAGAAACAATATTACAGGGATACTCAATATAACGAGCATGATGATTATGATCATGAATATTATGATTCAAACCCAAATAGGGGTTATAACAGAGGCAATAATAATTATAGAGACAATTATAACCGAGGTAGATCACAACACAAAAGACATGGTAAATCTTATTACCAGGCTAACTCTGCACAACAGGAGTTCCACGACACCGATAATCAGAATAATGATAAAAAAGACTCCAACAGTGTAGCAAATTCCGCTTTCGATTTTGCTAGAGCATCTGAGTGTTCGCAATGCAAAACATTATTCGATCCAACCACAGTGTCTACTTTAAGCTGCGGTCACCCGCTTCCCGCTCTCCATGCGTCAATTGCGCATAATGGAAGGGGTGCTCTTGTCTTTAATAGGGGCCTAATAGATGGTACTCCGGTATCAATTCTTTTCGATTCGGGGTGCACTACCATTGGAGTGAGGCAATCACTCGTAAATCCTTCTCGAGCTACAGGCAATATAGTCAAATGTGTAACATTTGGTGGCACATTGGAGAAGTACTCCACTGCCATTATCAATATTGCTACGCCTTTCTTTACAGGAGAGGTGCAAGCATGTCTCTTGCCGAATCCGATCGCTGATCTTATCATCGGTCGCATTCATGGAGTGAAAGAATGCACTCCACAGCAAATCTCTAATTGGGAAAATGTTAATATGCAATCGGCTAATGCAGTAATCACTAGGGCTCAAGCTCTTAATATGCCACAATCTTCACATTCTGAAGATAATGATGCGCAGATCCAAGATGATCCCTTGGAGATTTCCCACGATTCCTTTATCAAACAGCAGGAAGATGATCCTACTCTAAAGAAATTCTTTACTCTGGCAACAAAAGGTGATCCGAATAAGGATACTAATCGTAAATCTTGGATTACGATGAAGAATGGCGTACTTGTACGTATGGTACAAGACTCCGCTAAGTCCATTCATTCTCAAATCCTTGTGCCTAAAAATATGAGAGTTAAAATCTTACAGCACGCTCATGATTCGCAGTGTGCTGGACATATGGGTTTTTCCCGTACTAAAGCTAGAGTTCTTCAATCTTTCTTTTGGCCTGCTGTGAATAAGGACATACGAATCTATTGTCGATCTTGTAAAGTATGTCAAGAGATTAAATCCAGAGGTCCACGCCATGATGCACCTATTCAGGCTGCAGACATTCCCATTCGGCCCTTTCAAAAAATGGCGATAGACATCATTGGTCCATTTAAGATAAAGTCTGCTAGAGGACACCAATTTATTTTGACGTGTGTTGATATGTGCACACGTTGGCCGGAGGCTGTTCCTCTAAAGAGCATAACTACTGCTGATGTCGCAGATGCTCTTTGGTTAATATTTTCTCGTCTGGGGTTTCCAGCAGAAATATTATCCGACCATGGTACCCAACTCATATCGGATACCATGTCTCAAGTAATGTCGACTCTGAAGATAGAGAGATCGCTGAGTAGTATTTATCATCCTATGTCCAATGGGATGGTGGAACGTTTGAATAGAACTCTGAAAAACCTACTAGGTAAGATAACGGAAGATCATCCTCAGGATTGGGATAGGGTTTTACCCGCGGCTCTCTTTGCATATAGAGAGGTCGCCAACGAACATACAGGATTTTCTCCCTTTGAACTTGTCTTTGGCGCGAAACCGCGAGGTCCTATGTCCTTACTTCATGATCTTATAACTGCTGATAATATTGTCGATGACACAAAATCCTCTTATGAATATGTCATCGCACTTAGACACAAGATTATTGAAGCATGCAAATTGGCAACTGCTTCTTCTGAATTTGCGAAACAGAAGGCAAGGGAATTTGCCAATAAAAAGAGATGTTTGCGTCAACTTTGTCCAGGTGACAAAGCATTTGTCTTGCTACCTTGTAGGGAAAATAGACTTCTCATTTCTTGGAAAGGTCCGTACGATATAATATCAAAAGTTTCCGATGTTGACTATATCGTCGATATTGACGGGAAGCGTAAAACCTTCCACATCAACATGCTCACGGAATTCCATGAACGTCCTGATTATTTACAACCTGTTTTCCAGGCAACGGACGATTTTCCAGTCCAACATGGACAGTACTCATCTCTGTCAGTAATACAGGATGAGGAAACGAGTTTCTCGGATGTAAATTTACCTTTTCCAATGATTCCTCTTCACTCTAATGAATCATGGAAAGATGTTGCAATTTCTCCAGAATTATCTCCAGGAGAGCAGAAACAAGTTTCTACTTTGTTAGAACAATTTCAGGATGTCCTTACTGACATTCCTGGTCAAACGGATGTCATTCAACATGACATTATTCTTACTGACCATAGTCCTATAAGAGTCAGACCGTATCCTATCCCGATACATTTTCAAGCACAGGTAGAGAAAGAGTTAGATGAGATGATAGAGTTAAAAATTATTGAACCATCCACATCAGCATATTCTTCGCCGATGGTTATAGTACGGAAAAAAGACAATAACATACGTCTTTGCGTGGATTATCGCAAATTGAATCAAGTGACTAAATTCGATGCTGAACCTATGCCTTTACTAGAAGAGCTACTTACGAGACTATCGAATTCTCACTTCTTTACTAAACTCGATTTGTCTAAGAGATATTGGCAAGTTCCACTATCCGAACACGCCAAACCGTTTACTGCTTTTTCGACGCCTAGGGGTCTATTCCAATGGAATTTCATGCCTTTCGGTCTTATGAACGCCCCTGCTACATTTGTACGCATGATGCGTCGAATCCTATCTCATCGCTCAGATGTCATTGCGTATCTTGATGACATCTGTCTTTTCAGTGATACTTGGAACGATCACTATAATGGGATAAATGAACTATTGTCTATCTTACGCGAGCATAACCTGACAGCGAAACCATCGAAAGCATGTATTGGTTTTAGCGAAATATCTTTCTTAGGACACCGTGTTGGTCATGGGTTCCTAAAAACAGAAGACCATAATACAAGTAAGATACTTAACATTTCTATTCCTAAGACTAAAAAGCAAGTACGAAGTCTCTTAGGTCTAATACAATTTTATGGACGATTCACCCCGAATCTGTCCTCCATTATGTCACCTCTTTCTTCCTTGCTAAAGAAAGGGTCTCCTAATGTAGTCCATTGGACTCAAGAATGTCAATCCTCTTTGGATAAGGTTAAAACTATGTTTTCTACTTCACCTATCATAGTATTGCCTTCTAAGGATAAGACATTTATTCTTCGTAGTGACGCTTCATCCACCGGGATTGGAGCTGCACTAATGCAAGAGTACTCGGGAACTCTGCATCCTGTGATGTATATTTCTCGGAAATTAAATGCCGCAGAGAAGAATTACTCGGTCCTAGACCGTGAATTATTGGCTATGGTTTGGTCAATCCTTAAACTGCAAAGATTTCTTCTGGGCGCGCATTTCATTGTGGAAACTGACCAGAAAGCTCTTACGGCTATTCAGAGTAAAAATCTGAAAAGCGCGAGATCAACGCGATACGCGATTGCTCTACAGCCATTTCATTTTTCGGTGCGAGCTATCCGTGGGTCAGAAAATGTGATGGCAGATATTTTGTCTAGATGCCCACATGATTCATAACTGTTATACAACTTTGATACAGTTGTTTCTATGTTGAAATGTGTACACATATGTAATATATCATATATTGATTGTAACACTACTTAGCGGTTCATTGATATTTATTCACCGCTGATCTTTCAATGTTTTTCGTCTTTGATGATCATGATGTTAAGATATCTTAGATGAAATTTATGTATAAACTAATGTGGAAATTGTGTCATTGCTAATATTGTAGTATGCGTTGGTGACACCTCTCTGGAAATATTTATACTTAGAGAAGTACTTTCTCTAAGGTCATAAAAACTTATGCTTATCATCTGCGCATTGTATTGGTGCGTTGTGAGCCTATTGTATGTTGCTCCTAGATGTATTTCAAAAAAAAAAAATGTACCATTTTTTTTCCCCGAGGGGTGTGGTAATCTGTTGCGTGCATATTTTGACGCACATATTACAAAAATCGATATGGCTATTTAATATGGGAAAAATATAGACATTCATTCATTTGTGTATGAAAATGCTGTCTATGGTAAAAGCGAGAGAATCCATGTTTGATTCACACTTTTGATTATAGGAGTAATCGTTCTGGATATTGATCCGGCGCAAGGATATTGCGCTTACGTTTGTACTTATTTTTTTAGGGCCAGAAAATATATTAATTTGCTTATTGTGTTTATGGCCTGAATTCATATGTATTACATATTATTAGTACAAGTAGAATCAGTCCTATATTGTATATTTTGGATGGGTAGGAGGGACTAGATTCTTGTTATTCCGGTCTAGCGGAAGTATGAGTTGTCTTGACAAGTCGTGATGAGTTTCGATGTACCGTGATAATGGCGGGTACGCACTTTTCAAAGGGCTGGTAGATTCTTAAGGAAATATGATTCATGAAGTAGTTTTCTTCTAAAGGAGATGGTATCTCTACTATAGTTTATGTTAGAGACTCTCCTAAGGTACGGTACAATGTATAATTCGGACTCCATGTATTGCCAGACCCTATTTTGATGATCTCATGTCGATTCGACCTAGATGGAACATTGTGCTTCGTATCGCTAGGGTCGTGTTTTTGTATCGACAAAGATGACAGACTTTCCTACAGCGGTTATGGCTACGTGAATTAACCTGATCACCGTAGAGCTGTATGGGAACATTTATGAAATCATTTATATACCCATTATAAATTAACTCTGGCTTATATTCTCCTTCCTATGAATGAGTGAACGACAACTCAGGGAGGCGGCCATGTTAGATTTCGGTCATCATATGTTTTGATCACTGCCAAGAGAACAGATTATTTATCCTATTATCGGACAGTGACAGGGAGATCTCAATCTTGCTAGAAACCCCCTCTTTCGTGGTTTCATAATATATGCTACAAACTATGGACGTCAAGTAACTTTAGTTATTTACCGATCTGCCTTCACTGACGCGTTTAGTCAGATAGGGGGATGCGGCCGTAATGTATCATGACATTGAACTTTTGATGTACTGCCCATTATTTCTGAATGTGTCATGACTTCAGATCTGCTATGTATACCTACAAATTGATATGTCAACATACCATGATGTACTCGTATGTCCCAGTGTGTACGTCTGAATAAATTGAGTAAACAAAGATTCCAGCAGTCTGCATTGGTGCCTTGTAGACACAAGTGTATGAGTGGTTATATTGGTCAGCACACGAACAGTACACCATTCGCGGTAATCACACTCTACACTTCTACTTCATACATACACCATCCTGCGTCGGTTGGAGTGACCAAGTTTAGGGCCTGCTTCCCCTGGAGCCTTTGCCTTTCCTAACTCAGGACTAGGGTGAGTTACCCATTTACAGCTGGGTAGACTGGAGCATGCCTGATCTCAACAACACACCACTCTTCCTTACAGAGCACACCGACTGACACTTTACAGAGTGGAAAGAAGAAGAGAAACTTTACACCTATTTGTCACTGACTGAGTCTACCTTTCCTGTGTTATCATCACTTATTCTGAACTGCCTCACTACTCTACAATCTGGGTAGAAGGGTTTTAGAGCCAGATGCTATGTAAGACCTATTACATTTCAGGTCAGAGGTATCCTGTCACTCATCTTGTTAGCAGAGAAGAACATTGGTGTTGTACCTAGCGGTGTAAGATTTGAACAAGCACCCTGTACCTACATCAGTTGGAAGAGTGGGGACCCTCAGTGTTGGGCTTCTCCATCTTATATTCTGGCTTCAAGGAAAAGGCGGAAGTGAAGAAGTTAAGTCCTATTAGACAAGACTGACTCGCAGAGCATTGGCGTACCACACCCGGTCATAGTAGTAGTGATGAAAACAGTGATGATTAAATTAGTCTGGAAGCAACATAGATTGTAGTCAGTGTGACATTTTCAAAAGCTACATAACATAGAAATACTTTGAAGATAAATTCAAGTGATATCAGTAACAGTGAAGTCATTGTGACAGTTGTCAATATCTACTCCCCTAATACTGAAGATAAATTCAAGTACCATCATTAACATTGGTTCCAGAGGATTAGGTGAACTAAGACTATTTTCATAACAAGGGAGCCTTAACAACTAGGAAAAGACTTTATATTTAGTGATTGACTTTTATTTGGTGTAGATACATGCAACATCATCAGTGTGTTTTTATTTTTAGGGTTTGTGTTTACACAAACAAAACTAAACAGATGACTGTACATAAATAAAATTAAGAAATTGTAGTGCACTGTTTTTATTACTTTATGTCAGCTTTGAATTACTTTGAATTTAATTAAATCCCCTAGATATTATAACAGCCCGTAGGTATAATTCTGAGAGGGGCACCATAGAAGTCTGGTACTGAATATTACTATCTCGGCCAGAAATTCTTTACAGCCTGACTTTATACCTATGAACTCTATACACCATTGCTTTTTTCTGAGAATGGGGTATTTCTTTTAAGACCAGACTCTTCTCTGGCAACTATCCTAGTATCACCTGATACACCTTGTTGTCTTATACTTCATAAATTAAGGAACCTCTCGCGACATACCAGTTGCTGATTCCTTACTGATATGGTTGCTCACATTGAGGTACGTCTAGTTTGACAAGTGAATTCTCCCTGATATGATGGATGATTTAAAGGGACTTTTAGCTTTTCATAACATTAGAACCCCTGAACATTTGTTGTAACTTTTCGTTTGCCAGAACTCATTCCACCGGGACTCATTTAGTAGGCGGCACGAGATCAAAGAGACAGACCGAGGGATTTTAGGGGAGACTATCGGCGCTATCAAAGACAGTAGTGTTCCCTGATACGAGACGCAGTTGCTTGCCGCTAATTTCGCGTCTCGGTGTCAATCGAGGAACCGAGCGAACGGGGGAAAGCGAAACGGGCAGCAGCGAGCGGATACGAAGACCAGGGGGCGGCTTCTTCTCTTGATTTGGCGGTCAGATCCCCAAAAGTTCGTGAGATCAAATAAGCTGTCAAGTTTATCATGTCCCACTCAACTTACATTCCATTTTAGCTAAATAGACCATGAAGAACTAGACACGTTATCACTCGCTGGCCAGACCTTTACAGAAGCACTAGCTTTATTGAAATCTGGTTATAGATTTTCCCCTGGATTTTATATATATATTTGCAGTGTTTTCTATTCTGTGCAGAGCGGTAATATATATTGTGTAAAGTGATCAGTGGTCTAGTTCAGTCATTCTATTTCAATGGGATTTTGTGTTAATTTAAATCTATTAAATTAAACCATCTCAATAGTTCCAGTTGTAAATATAATGATCTATCTATTATATTATTTCAAAAGATAATAGATGCTTAAATTAACTTTTAAAGTCGCGAAGGAATTTATAATTAATAAATTCAGTTAAGTCCTAGTTTTATAGATGTGGGTTTTTAACCACTAGAAATTCGCGCAGTGTTTATTAAATACATAATTAAATACTCGAGTGTATTATAGGCTTAACGGGAAATTCATCGCGCTTTAGAAGGTTATTTGTTTTCGGTATATTACATGTCTTTTTTTTCTTTCATACAGAGTGATCGTAACCTGTGCGATCCCAGCATTAAGAAAGCAATAAAGAAATCAATCTAAGCAAGGCAAAGCATAAACAGTGTGTAGAGTTCCCCTGACGCAGAACTTGTTGAGACTGTGTAAATTTTTAATCTTTGAGGCGATTCTATGTTTGGAATTCCGCTATCTAACTTATAGCAAAGAAAGCACACCCAAAGACAAATTTAACGCACCATCAAACAACTTAAGTCGTAACGGGAAGAAGAACACTGGCCCGAGCTTTGTTAGTTTACTGACACAGAGAGATAATTCATAATTTCCTGAACAGTGATGTGACTAGTTTTCTCACTGGACTTAAACCATACCTCACGGATAAAGTGTACCAGCACGCGTAAGAATTTTATTATCAGCGGCATAGTCAAATAGACCACACCATCCTCACCCCGGTATCAGAGACCGTGCCCTCCCATAGAAACTGTTATTAAGAAAAGAGACACAACTACAGATTCATTTTCCAGCGATTACGGGATCCTTTTATGTGCTGACCGCCTACCCGCTAATCTGGGGCTAGAACTTGAACAAACACTCATACATTTAGTTTGAGGTGTAACTGCTGTTGTGTTATTCTATGGAGTGCAAGATTTTTTCACAATCGGTAAGTGAGAGCAAGATGAGTGAAGGCCTTTGCTAGCGCGTGTATGAATGACAGGAAATTAATTCTTTTGTGTGACCATTTTGTTAACTTGCTTACCTGGTAATATATATCTTTTCTGTATACCCTACATTGTTCCTTTAAGTGGGATAGTTGATAATTTGTTAACTCTGTTTAAAACCACCTCCTTTCCATTTGCTTAGTAAAGGGAAGAACAGCTGGGAAGAACAGGTTTTTTTTTTCTAGCACCTATACCTAATTTTGTAACACCTCTTTCAGAGTAATTAACTTCACTGTTAGGTTAACGTACTTATGTTCCTGATATTATCTATCTTTGGACTGGGTTTATCTTTGTCTAATAAGCGGGAAGGGCTTAGTCGATACCAATCTTCTTCACCCCTTCCAAACTTGTTATTTGCATTTGTGTACTTATGATAATTTATGTAATATCTGATATTTTTAGTGATTGATGTTTAAAGTGAATAAAATCACATAAACTCATTTAGTTCTGTGTGTTGGATATACCCAAAGCCCAACTTTTCCCCTTATTCGTTTAATATAGTTTGTATCAACGTCGCCTGTGTGTGTGAAAAAACACCAAATCGGTGTGCGCGCAGATGCGAGTCTGGAAAACTGGCAAATAATTGTTTGACCAGGAGAGCGGAAGAGAAGATTGAGAGAAACGATTTGTCGTAAATAAGTCTGTCTTTACTCTCCTCCAGCTCGCTGTGAAGCAACTATTAAATCTCTACATTTTCTATCACTGAGCTTTCCATCATCATTTTTCACTCTAAACCGGACCACTATTTCTAAGACTCTTTTCTCTCAAAATAAATTTACGACAATATTTGGCTGGCTCGCCGGGATAATTTTGAGATACATTTGATGCACACATATTTGTGGGCTGGTTCTGGGATCTTGAGCTACATTTGAGGCAATCGCATAGCCGGGATAAAGATATTTTGAGTCTGATTTAGTTTGGGTCTAACTAGGTAGAGTGTGAATGATTTGTCTTTGTGAATTAGGGAAATAAATAAATAATTACACCCCTAGACAAACGTTCTTTAAGTATTTGGGTTGTCCACAAAGCATATTTACAGGTTGTTTTCTCTCCACAGCAGTAGAAAGTACAGATAAACAAATATATTTGCTATTATAATTATCCTCTGGCGGAGATAATTCAATTTCTTTCTTTATAAAAGTTGCTGGGATTGCGTGATTGTTTTACAGTCACTAAGGTTTTTGAAGTTAAAAAGAGTTGAGCTTAGCTAAAGACGGATTGTTCTGATTTTTAAAAATTAAGTTAACAACGTCTCATCTCAATAATTGACTTTAGGGACGGAGTTTGTTGTCAGAGATTAAAAATTTAGGGGAAAATTTTTTTTTCCTTTTAAATTGTTTTAATATAAATTTTTCTCTACTGTTAGTAAAAGTAGATTCTTTTCCAGTGTAACTTACCATTTAGTGGCATAGTCGCTTGCGTTTAGAGCCTTAATTGCCAGATAATAGCAGCGATAAGTTTGCACAGTACAGGTAGGAGGTAAAAGGAACCCGTTACACGCCCATTGAGGCATATTGGGAATATGGTGTTAGGCCCATATTATCTTGACCGTCGGCACACGAGGGGTGATGTGGTCGGCATCACGCCGGCCGCCTTAACCTTCCCAGAGTAGCTCTGGTACCCATTCGGGGCTGGGTCGACCCAGGAGCCGTTTGTGGCCTAAAAATTTTTCCGCCTCATCTGGGGATCGAACCATAGACCACTGCGCTAGGAAGCCAGGTAAATTTATACTTGTGTTTTTTTCTCGTAGCGGTTCAGAGTTCCTCCCTTTCGCGTTGCTTCTTACTAGTTCTCTAAGCATACTTCATCTTATTCTTTAACAATGGCAGAGAGGATAAAGATGAGGTCCATCTTGAGGTTGGAAGCGAAAGAGGCAGGATTAGATGCAGAAGCTGCAAACGCGTTTATTAACCAGGAATTGGAAATATATGACGCGGAGCAACAGAGAGCCGAAGCTGAGAGGAAGGCGGAGCAACAGAGAGCCGAAGCTGAGAGGAAGGCGAAGCAACAGAGAGCAGAAGCTGAGAGGAAGGAAGAGAAAGAAAGAACAGAGAGGAGAGAAGCCCAGGAGAGGGCAGATAAGAAAGAAGCGGAAGAACGTCTTTTGGAAAAGAAGAAAATTGAAGCAGAGATGGAAACTCGCAGAGAGAGAGAGAGAGACAAGGAAAGACAGCATCAACTGGCGCTTAAGGCTCTAGAGAGTCGGGGCGCCTCTACTTCGACTAACGGAGAGCCGTCTTCGCCCCAGTCTCAATCAATGGACCTCTCCAGTACTCAATCTGCCCAATTAACTGCTATGTCGTTTTCTTTAGAATCTTTTCCTAGCCCTAACGAAAAAATTGACAGCTACCTAGAAAAATTCGAGAGACTCGCGAATCTTTATGGGTTAGAGAGTACCCGCTGGGCGCTCAAACTTTCAACGTCACTGAAAGGCAATGCTTATGACGTGTACACAAAGCTGGGACCGAATCAACATGATTACGACATGTTGAAAAAGGCCTTACTACAGCAGTTTGAGATGACTGCCCGAAAGTTTCTGCAGTTGTTCAGAAACAGCCGAAAAGAGAGCACGGAAACATTTCCCCAGTTCTCTTCACGTCTCACGGGTTATCTGACAAAGTGCATTGAATTATCTGACCTACCTCTTTCATATGAGGGACTCCTCGAACTTGTTCTTGTGGAGCAGATAAAATCCACTTTGTCGAATGAAACACGTAGATTTTTGGCGGAACAGGGGGCAGTCAGGCTTGAAGACATACTCAATAAAGCCGAACGCTATAGCAATGCAATGGCCGAACTTCCCAGCACTAAACGTAAACCCACCGATGAGCCATCTCGAAAACAGAATCTAGAGCAGGCATCCTATTCTTCCACTTCCTCTCAACATTATAACCAACGAGATAACAATACCCAGAAACCCCCCCCCCCCCCCCCCCCCCCCCCCCAAGTAAAAACCGAAATTCTACAAAACCCGATACCCCCCCAACACAAATTCTGATCAACCCAACAAGCCTACGTGGCAGCGCGGCCACCAAGGTCAAGGAAAAGGGAAGACCCCTACACCAGGAACGTCTGATCAGGGCAAACAAACCGGTGCAAACCGCATTGGATGTTTGCATACAGCATCGAAAGGTAGAGTCAATGTCAGTGATTCTCAACCTGAGGGGGACCGACCCTCAACTCGAGGAACTGTAATTTTGAACGGTACCTCTACTACTTGTCTTTTTGACACTGGATTAAGTTTTGATTGTATTGTCGCTAGGCACCTAGTCAAAAACCCGGTCAGAGAGACAGAGGAAACCGTCAAACTTAGTGTGGAGTTTTTCACAGAGTGATGCACCCAGCAGGACGCTTCCTATATCGCACTGGTAAAAATACACTCTGACTTTGTCAGAGGAGTTATTAAAGCGGCCATAATGGATGATCCGATCTACCCAGTTTATCCTGGGAAGTATATAGATAGTGTTCATTGGGAGACCTAAGGAGCCGATTGTGGCAGCGCGGGTAAACCACAAGAGGGCAAGCAAAGAAGGAGAGGGAACCGGCGCCAAACTTGTTGCCAAATGAACTGAAGGAGGGGCAACAAAAGGACCCGACTCTGGCGCCCTGCTTAAAAAACTGCCCATGGCTAAGGACCCCAGACACAACGGAACATTTTTTTTTTCTAAGGATCGTGTATTGTATCGTAGAACGGGCAACCCGGACACGGGGAATAACCAGCTCCTAGTACCGACGCACTACAGAAACCAGATCTTAGAAATGGGGCACTCTCTTCCCTTTAGCGGACACATGGGACAAAACGCCACTATTCAGCGAATAAAAAACCACTATTGGTGGCCAGGGATGAACTCTGACATTGTCAGGTACGTGAAATCCTGCGCCCAGTGCCAACGGGTAGCACCCAAGCACTTGACACCCCCAGTACCTATGGGGCAAATGCCAATAGTAGGGACTCCATTTGAACGGGTTGCTGCTGTCGACATATATTGGTCCCTCTGTGAAAAGACCAAAAGAAGGAACAGGTTCATCCTGACCTTAGTTGACACTTAGGCACTATTGTGGACGGCCGAAGCCGTACCGCTACGCTACCATGCACTAAAATTTCCAAGCATGGTCGCAGAAGCCCTTGTTGCAAAATTTTTACACGGTTTGGATTCCATCCCAACAAGTTTTTAGAAGGACAAAAGGAATCCCAATTCCGTAGCCTGGTTAAAAAAAAAA